>BSBN01000581.1:2400000-3000000 GCA_027924645.1 Cunninghamia lanceolata
TATTTTTCAGCTGGTGCAGATGGGGTGGGGCTGAAACTTTCCCCCGCTAGCTTAGGGAGTTAACTAACAATTTTCTAATTCCCGCCATTTAATTTAGGGAAAATTTTGGAGGGAATTTTCCCATTTTATTTCCCTAGCTTCCTAAAAAATCTCTGCTAAATTATTTTGCACAAACTATTGTTTTACCATTTCCCTAAAATTCGGAGCTTAAAATTTTAAGCATACCCACAAATACAAAATTCATGGGACCACATACTCCTAAAAAATCTCAACAGCACCGCTGAGATAATTTAGGAAGCCCTCTCCCATGGGACCGCTTCCTTAGTTGCACCTTCAACAAGAGTCTACAAACAATCATATAGCTAAATCTTCATGTTGGACTCCAAGATTTTTGCGTGAGATTCTAAATGCTAAAATGTGATCTTCTATGGCTGATTTTTCATCATTGTTAAATTTAGAAAAATTATTTTTGGATCATGTAGACAAGTCATACAACTAATTCCCAAGGGCCAATAGCCCTATGGTAGGGGAAAAGATCCAATAGGTGAGATAGTTCCAATGGGTGAGATAGTTCCAATGGGTGAGATAGTATATGTGCATTTAAGGCCCAATATTTTTAAAAGTTTAGTACTAGTAATTGTGACTTTAAGGTTGTTAGTGTTACTATAAGTACTAATAATTGAATGAAATGTGCCCTTTAGATTTAAAAAGCAACCAATCATGTGATGCCACATCAACCCACCAACAAAACATGACTTAATGCACACCTATTGGTCCACCCTTTTTTGGGGGGAACTATTTGACACCTCAACAAAAAGCATGCTGATGTGGCATCGTATTTGATGATGTGGCCCTGAAACCTTAGTTATAAGCAGGGGCGTTGCCAAGTAAGCTAATGTAAAAATTTTGGAGTGATTTGAAATTGCCACATGACTTTGAGAGGTGTGAAGTTAGGGTGCTCCACTACTAGGTCCTCTCCCCTAGTGCCTCATGGCTTAGGAGAAATCGTTCTTTGTATTTTTATTGTACCCAATAGAATTAAAGCATGGCTCGGACTTCAACAATTTGTCCCTTAAAAGTCTTTTTTTTTGTCTTTCCCACACTCAAAGGTAGGTTGGGAGGTTTCTAAATTTTCTTTACACTTTGAGGATCTAACTTAAACCTTGAAGCTTGTTGCAATTTGGAAAATGGATCTGCAATGCCCTTTTGCTTGTCCCCATGGGTAAATCTCTCCTCAATCAAATTTAAATAAAATTACCATTTGAAGTGTTCATTGTGCTGGATGTTGAATTCTTAAAATTCTCACAATTTGATTGGGTTGAATTATTTGAAAGCACTGACTTGCAACCCTTTGTACCTTCTCTACAACGTCTTCTTCTTGGTCTAATATAGCTGCAACTCTTTGATATTCTCCAACACTACAACAGAAGATTGTAGAAGCTTGAAATTAAATTATCTTGCTATGTTTCTAACCAATTGAGAATAGTTTAAAGGACTGGCTGAATGTTCCACTAAATTGTTATATGTGCATACAGAGATTTTTTTAAAAATAATTGAGAAAAACTGATATTGAAAAACCAATTCCCCACCAAAGTCGCACAAAATACTTATTGGTGAGTAAATTGATATTTACCAATTTCCAATAGTTTTGGGATAAAAATCCCTCCTCAAGAAAAGTGAGATTATCCTTATTGAAAACCTAAAATGAAATATATACAATACACCGACATTTGCGCCCTCTACAAATTTTGCTTTAGGGGGAAGGACTTCTAAAAAAAAACTAGGTAAATAGAAAAAATAAAATGCTTAAAGGAAAGAAGTTTAAGTAGACGAGAATTTAATTTAACTCTAAACACAAAAAAAAAAATTGTGACATTTCAGCAATCTTGTAGATTTGTATAATAGAAGATTAGAAAAATGAAAACCCCACACTAGCATAAGAAAAATGCAAGGTACAAAATTAGATCCACCACACAGTTCAGATCTTAGTTTTACTCTTCTTTACAAATATTTGAAAAATATAATACATTATTCCTCAGGGACATGCATTTTGGATTCATTAAAACATTACATTGCAACCTATATGGAATGAAACATTATAATTTAACATTGCAATTTGGCAAATATTTGACAGTATTTGAATGTCATATCCATTTCCTCAATGAGAGCCGTCTCCTTGACTATCTTCAATGTTGATGGTTCCCTTTTCACTGCTGCAAACCCGTTTCTGATGTTGCCTAAATTTATCAATTGCTTCCTTTACTGCTTCTTGATTTAAGCCTTTGGAATACCTGAAACGCATGTCTCGGGATATGCGGATACTCAAGACTTTAGAGGGCACTCTGCGGCTATTGATCAATTTCTTCTCAAAGTCCCTACACAAAATCTTCAGCTTCACAAGCCTATCAATATATGCAACATCAAATCCTGACAACTCCTCCTTTATTACCTTTGCTAATTGGTCTTTCAAGACACCTACTGAGTTGATAGATCTTTGATCATCATAGAAGTCACATGGTATTTTTTCTATGAAATCTTGGATATCAATTAAGGCATCATGAGAAATACCGTCAACCTCCTTGAATCTAGTTTTTCCTTCCTCTAAGATCTCAATTCTCCATTTAGCAGCTTCAAGCCATTCAATATGTAAGCTAGGACTTGATCCATCAAAAATTTCCTCCGCTACAAGAATATCAAAGTCAATCTTCGTCATCTCCTCAATTTGAGGTAGACTCCATTTTAACTCTTGTAGCTCTTCGTCAAACTTCTTTTTCATGTCTGCTAAAGAATTCAACTCATCATGGATTTTATGATATAAAATGAATGCTTCATTGATGAGTTTTGACCCCAATGCAACTAGGTCTTCCATCCAAGACTTGGTTGCCTTCACAATGCAACCAATCTCTCCAGTTGGTGGCATATCTTTATCATCAATGTTAACAAATGGAAGCGCAGACATTGGTGTGAGTTGCTCCACTTTTTCTTTGAGTTGCTCTTTAATCTCCTTATCTTTATCCATCCTCTGAAAAATCGAGGTCATAGCAGATTTCATATTTTCTTTCTCAACCTCCCTTGTCTGTTTCCCGAGTGCCATTTTGGAGATCTGATAATTGGAGGCTTCCATTTCTCCTCCTTATCACACAAAAAAGAACATGTCAATCCTCATGATCCAATAAAACGATGAATGACTATGAACCATGAATCTAACTACACACTCAAAATATCTGAGTACTTATTAGTATTGAAATTTCACATACCTGTTGCCTGTGGCTGGCCAAAATTACTTAAGGAAAATGAACCACCCTGTGTCTGGGTGGTAGTAGGATTTTGGAATCCGCCAAACAGGGAAGGCTGCAATTCATATAAAACCAATCTCTAAGACATAAACTCCACTAGACCCATACCACATTCAATGCACAACATTTGTAGATAAAGTTGATGCTCAAAACATAAAGCACGTAACAAAAGACTGTACTTGAAGGAAGTTACTAACAGAACAAAATTTTAAACTGGGCTAGTTTAAACAAAAAAATTCCAATAAATGTACCATTGATTGTGTAAGGCCTGCTGGATTGCTCTGTGACATCATTGATGTTGTACCATTGGAAAACAAGTTGCTTCCAAAAGCAGGCGTAATCTGGCCAAAAACATTTGTAGTTCGTCCAAATGCAGGGGTGCTCTGACTAAATGCTGGTGTGGACTGACCAAAGAATGGTGTGGTCTGGCCAAAAGCAGGTGTAGAAGATTGGAACAATCCAGTCGACTGAGTGTTTCTGAAAGGAGTACTAGAGCCAAACACGGGACTTGATCCTAATGATGGAGTTGAACCAAACAAAGATCCAGGCTGAGGTGCTTGGCCAAAAGGGGTTGAATTAAATGCTGGAGAACTTGATGTGCCACAAGGAGAGGCAGAAGATGCTCCCCCAAAGGCTGGTGGTGTTGATGATCCAAAAAGAGATGATGATACAGAGGTAGCCGCAAAAGGTGACTTAAATGCAGCACCTGATGAAGAACCAAATGGCGTGCTACCAAATCCTGTTGCTCTATTTCCAAAAATGCCAGAAGATGTAGAAGAAAATGGATTTGCAGTGGATGTTTGCCCAAAGGCAGAAGTTGTCTGACCAAAAGCATATGGTGTTGTCTGACCAAAGGGGCTAGATTGTGTTGGCTGAGAAAAAAGACCACCTGCAGGTAGTTGACTTGCAGGATTCAGCTTACCTGCAATATACAGCAGATTAGTTTAAGAGTGGCTTTACACAGCCAATACCAAATAATAACAACAATAATCAGAATTCTTGCTAAATATGAGTTAAATGCAGCACCTGATGAAGAACCAAATGGCGTGCTACAAAATCCTGTGGCTCTATTTCCAAAAATGCCAGGAGATGTAGAAGAAAATGGATTTGCAGTGGATGTTTGCCCAAAGGCAGGAGTTGTCCGACCAAAAGCAGATGGTGTTGTCTGACCAAAGGGGCTAGATTGTGTTGGCTGAGAAAAAAGACCACTTGCAGGTAGTTGACTTGCAGAATTCGTCCCACCTGCAATATACAACTGATTAGTTTATGAGTGACTTTTACACAGCCAATACCAAATAATAACAACAATAATCAGAATTCTTGCTAAATATGAGTTATAAATGCAGCACCTGATGAAGAAACAAATGGTGTGTTACCAATTCCTGTTGCTCTATTTCCAAAAATGCCAGGAGATGTAGAACAAAATGGATTTACAGTGGATGCTTGCTCAAAGGCAGATATTGTCTGACCAAAAGCAGATGGTGTTGTCTGCCAAAACACAGATGGTGTTGTCTGGCCAAAGGGGCTAGATTGTGTTGGCTGAGAAAAAAGACCACCTGCAGGTAGTTGACTTGCAGGATTCGTCCCACCTGCAATATACAACTGATTAGTTTAAGAGCAGCTTTTACACAGCCAATACCAAATAATAACAACAATAATCAGAATTCTTGCTAAATACCTTTGTCACTCGATTGATAGTCCTCCCATCTTAGTTCCTCGTGACTCTTCTCCTTGTATTGTGGCATAGCCGATATAGAAAGGAGTTCTCCAGCTGTTGTTGTCTGCCCACTGACGCTGCTGCTACTATCTGTCTCATTTGTGGTAGTGTATGGTGCTACTCTGCTACCAAATGGCATGCTACCAAATCCTGTTGCTCTATTTCGAAAAATGTCAGGAAATGTAGAAGAAAATGGATCTGCAGCGGCTGCTTGCGCAAAGGCAGAAGTTGTCTGACCAAAAGCAGATGGTGCTGTCTGCCAAAATGCAGATGGTGTTGTCTGCCCAAAGGGGCTAGATTGTGTTGGCTGAGAAAAAAGACCACCTGCAGGTAGTTGACTTGCAGGATTCAGCCCACCTGCACTATACAACTGATTAGTTTAAGAGTGGCTTCTACACAGCCAATACCAAATAATAACAACAATAATCAGAATTCTTGCTAAATATGAGTTAGATGCAGCACCTGATGAAGAACCAAATGGCGTGCTACCAAATCCTGTTGCTCTATTTCCAAAAATGCCAGGAGATGTAGAACAAAATGGATTTACAGTGGATTCTTGCCCAAAGGCAGAAGTTGTCTGATCAAAAGCAGATGGTGTTGTCTGCCAAAACGCAGATGATGTTGTCTGACCAAAGGGGCTAGATTGTGTTGGCTGAGAAAAAAGACCACCTGCAGGTAGTTGACTTGCAGGATTCAGCTCACCTGCAATATACAACAGATTAGTTTAAGAGTGGCTTTACACAGCCAATACCAAATAATAACAACAATAATCAGAATTCTTGCTAAATATGAGTTAAATGCAGCACCTGATGAAGAACCAAATGGCGTGCTACAAAATCCTGTTGCTCTATTTCCAAAAATGCCAGGAGATGTAGAAGAAAATGGATTTGCAGTGGATGTTTGCCCAAAGGCAGAAGTTGTCTGACCAAAAGCAGATGGTGTTGTCTGACCAAAGGGGCTAGATTGTGTTGGCTGAGAAAAAAAACCACTTGCAGGTAGTTGACTTGCAGAATTCGTCCCACCTGCAATATACAACTGATTAGTTTATGAGTGGCTTTTACACAGCCAATACCAAATAAAAACAACAATAATCAGAATTCTTGCTAAATATGAGTTATAAATGCAGCACCTGATGAAGAAACAAATGGTGTGTTACCAATTCCTGTTACTCTATTTCCAAAAATGCCAGGAGATGTAGAACAAAATGGATTTACAGTGGATGCTTGCTCAAAGGCAGATATTGTCTGACCAAAAGCAGATGGTGTTGTCTGCCAAAACACAGATGGTGTTGTCTGGCCAAAGGGGCTAGATTGTGTTGGCTGAGAAAAAAGACCACCTGCAGGTAGTTGACTTGCAGGATTCGTCCCACCTGCAATATACAACTGATTAGTTTAAGAGCGGCTTTTACACAGCCAATACCAAATAATAACAACAATAGTCAGAATTCTTGCTAAATACCTTTGTCACGCAATTGATAGTCCTCCCATCTTAGTTCCTCGTGACTCTTCTCCTTGTATTGTGGCATAGCCGATATAGAAAGGAGTTCTCCAGCTGTTGTTGTCTGCCCACTGACGCTGCTGCTACTATCTGTCTCATTTGTGGTAGTGTATGGTGCTACTCTGCTACCAAATGGCATGCTACCAAATCCTGTTGCTCTATTTTGAAAAATGTCAGGAAATGTAGAAGAAAATGGATCTGCAGCGGCTGCTTGCGAAAGGGCAGAAGTTGTCTGACCAAAAGCAGATGGTGCTGTCTGCCAAAATGCAGATGGTGTTGTCTGCCCAAAGGGGCTAGATTGTGTTGGCTGAGAAAAAAGACCACCTGCAGGTAGTTGACTTGCAGGATTCAGCCCACCTGCACTATACAACTGATTAGTTTAAGAGTGGCTTTTACACAGCCAATACCAAATAATAACAAAAATAATCAGAATTCTTGTTAAATATGAGTTAAATGCAGCACCTGATGAAGAACCAAATGGCGTGCTACCAAATCCTGTTGCTCTATTTCCAAAAATGCCAGGAGATGTAGAACAAAATGGATTTACAGTGGATGCTTGCCCAAAGGCAGAAGTTGTCCGACCAAAAGCAGATGGTGTTGTCTGCCAAAACGCAGATGATGTTGTCTGACCAAAGGGGCTAGATTGTGTTGGCTGAGAAAAAAGACCACCTGCAGGTAGTTTACTTGCAGTATTCGTCCCACCTGCAATATACAACTGATTAGTTTAAGAACGGCTTTTACACGACCAATACCAAATAATAACAACAATAATCAAAATTCTTGCTAAATACTTTTGTCACCCGATTGATAGTCCTCCCATCTTAGTTCCTCGTGACTCTTCTCCTTGTATTGTGGCATAGCCGATATAGAAAGGAGTTCTACAGGTGTTGTCATCTGCCCACTGACGCTGCTGCTACTATCTGTCTCATTTGTGGTAGTGTATGGTGCTACCCTGCTACCAAATGGCATGCTACCAAATCCTGTTGCTCTATTTCGAAAAATGTCAGGAAATGTAGAAGAAAATGAATTTGCAGCAGCTGCTTGCCCAAAGGCAGAAGTTGTCTGACCAAGAGCAGATGTTGTTATCTGCCCAAACGCAGATGGTGTTCTCTGACCAAAGGGGCTAGCTGGTGTTGGCTGAGAAAAAAGACCACCTGTAGGTAGTTGACTTGCAGGAATCGGCCCACCTGCAATATACAACTTATTAGTTTAAGAGTGGCTTTTGCATAGCCAATACCAAATAATAACAACAATAATTGGAATTCTTGCTAAATACCTTTGTTACCCAATTGATAGTCCTCCCATCTTAGTTCCTCATGACTCTTCTCCTTGTATTGTGGCATAGCCGATATAGAAAGGAGTTTTCCAGACGCCGTCGTCTGCCCACTGATGCTGCTGCTACTATCTGTCTCATTTGTGGTAGTGTATGGTGCTACTCTGCTACCTCCACGCTGTCCACCAAATGGTGTTTGCCCAAAATCTGGGCAGCCAAATGTAGGAGTAGTAGATTGAACTCCTGAGCAATGGGTAATGAGAGAAAACAATGAGAAATTGTACAATGAATTATAACAATGTCCAAAAGCCCTGAATTAAAAATGTACATGGCCTAACATTTAGCACTACATCAATAGAGAATATAAAAATTGTCAATGCTGTAGATCCAACTAATTAGATCCAAAGCACAAAATGTTTACACACGTGGATCATTCAAAGATCAACACATATATCAAATTACAACATAGAGGAGCACACAAGAATCATGCTTACCGAATGCTGAATTCTGAGCACCAAAAGGAGATGGAGTACTTCCAAATGATGGGCTGCTCCCAAATGCTGGAGTCGAGACTGTGCCAAAAGCAGAAGCTGATTGACTAAAAGTAGGAGTGCTACCAAATCCAAATGAGGGAGTACTTGAAGCCCCAAAAGCTTGAGTACTGGAAGCCCCAAATGCTGGAGTACTGGATGCACCAAATGCTGGTGTGCTTCTTGTACCAAATGTTGGCGTGCTTGTTGCACCAAATGCAGGAGTTGAAGTGGAACCAAAAGCAGGGGTACTAGTAGAACCCAAAGCTGATTGACTAGTGGCACCAAAAGGTTGACTACCAGAAGCTGGTTGTGTTTGACCAAAATTACTTCCAAAAAGACTTGATTGTGCAGGGTTTGGCGACCCAAATCCTCCAAATGCAGGCTTTTGCCCAAATACGGATGTTGCTGCATAAGACAATTGACAATAAAACTACCTAAATTCTGGGTAATGATCTTCAATCTTACTCATAGTATGATTATTAAATGAGCTTTGAATACATACCTTTTATGCTAAGAACTTAAGAAGTATTACCAGGTTCTATGAAATAAAAGAATGTGGTGTTTCATCAGAAGATTTCTGTAAAATATTATATAACCACATTGAGAATTGAAACACCAGAAAACACAATTTTATGTTATCAATTGTCACAAACAGATTTTGACCCCATACGGGATAACATCAAATTACAAACAAACAGATATCGTCAAAGAAGTGTATCTCCACTTAGATGCAGTCTATTATGACAAATAATAATTGTGAAAGAAAATACTGCAATTTACCACATTTTTGGCAGACATACATAGACCTATATTGTAAATAATATGAAATTGAATTCTCTTATTCAATTTTGAAGTTTTTTCCTATGTTACCCGGTTCTTCTGTTTACCCTGCCATTCCCGTATCGGTACAGTTCGGGTACAGGTGCAGGGATGGGAGGGCAGGGGGGCCACCCAGGGCACCCTGGATTCGCTGTGGGTTCTTGGGTTCTTTCAAAAAGAACCCACAGTGAATCCGGGGTGCCCTGGGCGAATCCCCCACTGTCCCATTCAGAATCCAGCGTATCCAGGTGAAAGTTAATGAGAGTGTTGTTATCCAAGTGTTGAAAGCTCATTTTACCATCAGTCATCACTGTTTCTGCAGATAATACATAGCTTCCGGTCATAGCTTCCACTGTTTTATCCCGAGCGAGAAAGGTTGCGGGTTCAGAACCAGCAACAGACAGGCAAGGCCATGAAAAAGGAACAGGATCTGAGGGGCGCAGCCTACGAACGCAGGCAAGTCGAGGCCCAGATATGGAGGTAGGGCACCCAGCAGCAGGAATTTTTTATTGTAATTTTCATTTTGTATTGACATTCCACAAATCACTGAATTATGAACATTTTATTTTTGTAAATTATGATTTAAATATTTTGTTTATTGACAATTATGAGTATTACTGTTTTTATAATTTTTAGTATATATAAAATAATAAATTATAGATATAACTTTTATATAATCATAGAATTATAAATTATAATTTAATTATATAAATTACAATAATTTATTATTACATAATATATATTTATAATTTATAACTTATTATTATATTATATAAAATTATATTATATAAACTAGAATTTATAATTTTATATATTATTATAATAAAATAAATTATAATTATATAATATATAATTATAAATTTAATAATTTTATGATTATATATATTATATAACTATAATTTATAATTTTATATATATATTAAATATTATAAAAACAGTAATATAATTAATATTATATATATATATATATATATAACATAGGCTCCGTGATGCACCTCAAGGATTGAATGGCATTGGAGCAGGAGCGAAGGAGCAGCGAGCAGGCACGAAGGCGCGATGGAGCAGATGGAATTGGAGTGAAGGAGTAGGGCAGGAGAAGTGGAGGCGTGACTGGACCAAAGGAGCTAGACAAGACGAAGAGGGCGCACAATGATGGAGTGCGCTTCCTGAAGAATTTCGAATGTAGCAATCCACCCATTGGCACAGGACAACCCCTGCTGGAATCTCTGATGCCGCAAAGGAAGGTTGGTAGCTCAACTAGTGAAGGCGCTATCCCAGCGACCATTCCCCCTATGGCTGCTCTGGACAATGAGAAATTGGAAGAAGGGTTTTACAGGGAATGTAAAAATGCAACGAACCCTATGCACAGCTGCAATGATTTTTGCAAAACTATGATTTTGAAATCCTGCCCCAGCGCTTCCCTTATGCTTGTGTCTCAACCTTCCTTGGTTGGGTGTCTTCCGTGCCCTCCTTCAGATGGGCAGTGCTGTACCGAACCCCCAACACAGCACACTAAATCCTCATCCTTTCATTTTGGAGACTTGGAGGTACCCTTCAACGATGATCCAATTGACTTCCACATTATGGATGATTCTGTTAAAGCTATATGTGGGACAGTGTTGGCAGCAGATCTCTGGTCTTCAGGCTTCTAAGGAAGCGACCTCCTGTGACAAATTTTATATCTTGGTTCAAAATGAATTGGAATAATTTGGAGTCACCATCTATAGAGTTGCTCGACCATGGTTTTTTCCTGGTCACCTTTCAATCCATTTCTGATTGCAGGTTTGTTCTGGATAATGGGCCATGGTTTTATGGGAAATTTGGGATGTTTATGTCTCAATGGGCCCCCTTCTTCGATCCTGCGAAGGAGATCATTTCTATTTTCCCTCTTTGGTTGCAGTTGTACAATTTACCATTGATTATGAGAGATCCTGGTCTTATTCAATCTCTGATCAGCAATGCGGGTGAGTTCATTAAATTGGACATTGATCATGTCGAACCAAGAAGATATGTAAGGCTCAAAACCGGTCTCACACACAATCAGAATTCACTCTTCTCAGGGAACTTGGATCCAGTATCTGAATTTTGAGGGCTTCCCAGAATGTTACTTTAGGTGCAACCAGTTTGGACATAAAATTGCAGCATACAAAGCCAAAGTCACCCCTAGCTTATGTAATGTCCCTTTTCCATCAGTCAATATTGAAGAACTTTAGCATTAATATTTTTATTGCCCGAAGGCTACCTTGGGTGAATAAAGGGAAATGTTGCTTTTAAAAAAAAAGATTAATATGAGTTATCTTATGTCATATTTAACAAACTATTCATTGATAACTTATATTTTTTAAAAAAGTAAATTCATGCACTCCTCAAAAGTGGGCGTTGGCTTCTGGTGGGCCCTTTCCCCTGTGTGACGCCTATTCTGGGAATGCACTCTTTGGACTGGGGCGCTCATGTAATGAAGGAAATTAATGTGTTATTTTTGCATGGGAACGCTGGAAATCTTCAGAGGTCCATTTATTGGAACCTTGGCTCATTTGAAAGGGGTTGCTGTTGAATATCATTTCGTTTCTTCTATGAACTTATGCTGTTTAGCAGAGTTTTCTGTGAGGTTGCTTAGCCTCAATATCTTAACTGGTTTCGGTTGTGGAAGATCAACCCTAGCTGGGTATATGGTGTTTTCACCGGGAAATCACATTGAGCTCATGGAGTTTTATATGTTTGCAAGTTTTTGATTTTGTGGTGACTGGTAGCATTTTTTCAAGAGTATTGCTAGTTGCAGGAGAGTTGCATTGAAGTCTTATGAGATTGTCATATCTGTGGGTTTTGCATATCAAATGCAGATTTGTGAGAAACGTTTTGAAGATATATTTTAGTTAGTGGTGAGGATTTTAAAAGGGTTTATACCCTATATCCAGCGGCCATGTGTGAAGAGTCTTCTTAGTGGTGACTAGACACCTCAAAAGATGGTTGCAGCCTTCTCTAACAGTAGCCACAGCCCACAAGAAGGTTAAGGGGAGTATATTTGTTATTAAAGCAGCTGTCTAATACCAAGTGCACTGCACTCGGAGCCTCACGGGAGTTGGGTGAAGTATATAATGATAAAAAAAAGAAACGTCTATTTCTTTGGGAGCTGTGATTAGTCTTTGGAGTTGAAACCTTTCTAGGGAGCGCCTAGGACTTGGAAAATTCTTAGCATCCGCCTTCTCATGTGGAAGACTTGAGCCTTGGAAGGTGCGCGGGTCCCATGATAGCTGAGTGGAAATTAGTAGAAAGTTTGGATGATTCGCTGCCTTTTAAAAAAGGGGAGTTTCCTTAGAGTTCGTGGGAGCCTTGAGAGAAGGGACGCAGCTAATACTTGAAGATTTCTTCCTTTAACAAGTACGTGGGCCCCTTTAAGGAGCACGTCACCCCCTTCATCCAAGATGCAGCTTGGGCTTCATGTATGCCGAGAGTCATCGCTCAAGTCAAATAGTCTCATTTGTTTACAAAGGAGTGAAGGTAAGTGCTGGTCGCTTAAGCTTAAAATCAGTCGCAGCCTATATTTGGAGTGCTGCCTTGCTTGTGAATGATGGGAAGAGATAAAGACGGTTGTTGGATCCTGGCAGCCTCTTATGGGAGTCAATGAAGTATTTGTTGAAGGCTTAGTATTACAGCAGGTCTTTGGAGAGTAATCTGCAGTTAACTTTCATCTCAGATCCTCATTGCAACAGCTACAGCAGTGCATATTTTGCATGACAGCAGCATAGGAACTTTGTGGGTCATCATTATTCAATTTAATATCACAGCTGTTGTAATTCTGAGTTTGTAACAGCAAGCATAACAATGAAAGATCAATATACAATGCTGGAGCTTGAGGTCAGAACTTTTATTATTGGTTATTTCTTATACATGCAAAGTGTTTCCTAAATTGCTCATGATATTGCTATGCGTTGTTCGGTTTCTGTTTGAACCAATATTGTTACAAATTGCATTTGAAATGATCCTCTACCAAAATACATTGAAAGCACAATTGAAAAACATTTAAATGCAAAGTGTTTGACGAAATGTCAAACTATTAAATCAGAAATTCAGGGCAGAATTGAGGGTGGACATTACATCTTAGGTCTTCAAATCTTAAAAAATGTGTTCAAAAAGATGGCAATCCAGATAAGGACTTCGTTTGGCCTAATCATGGGAGGTTCATGGCCCAATCACCTTCCTCTTTTCAGGCTGCAACCATTGGCCCACAACATCCATCTGAGGCTGTGGCCCCTTCCTCGGCTTCCCCTGGTAATTCAGGTGGCTCTGACCATGCTATGGAAGAAGAGGAAATTCTTCCACAGATGTTCCATTAAGGGGCCATAAGGGATGATACTGAACTAGGCACTACTGCTCTTCGGACTATTTCTAGCATGGTCTTGAAATCAAACATTGGCTCTACCAGCAGGAGGCATGGTAGGAAAACTGAAGCGGAAAAACTCAGAATGGAAACTTACGGAGCTATAGAAGAAGGCACGCAATGGACCATGGATGCTCTCCTAACAAGGAGCAAGCGGAAACAAAATAAGGAGAGTCATTAGCCTTTGGGTGTATAATCTCACCTAGGTCTTTATTCTTGCTCCTCCTGGTTTTGGGGATTCATTCTCTATTTCTTCAAATTTCTTATGTTTCATCCTTGTCTTGTGCTCCCCAATCTCTCGGGTCTGAAGCTCATCTTTACTACTATGTAATTTTCTCTATGCTTTTAATGGAATGGGAGCTACCCATTAGTAGCACTTACCTATCTATCTATCTATATATATTCCCCCATATATGGGGTTGGTGGTGATAAGGCCAAAAGGAGATTGGAGGCTAGGTGGACTCCGCCAAAGGAGGGGTGGATGAAACCAGTGTTTCTCCAGGTTTCCGAGATGACAATTTTTTTCAAAATATTTGGGGATGGCGAGGGGACGGCTATATATAAATTTATATATTTTTCAAAAAAAAAATATATATATATATATATAGTATTTGGTGTTATAATATATTAATATAGATAAAAATAATTAATAAATATAATAATTTATATATTAATATTTATAATATATTATAATATTATTAATATATATTAGAAATAATAATATAATATATTAATATAGATAATAATAAATATAATAATAATTATAATATATTATAATATTGTTAATATAAACAATTAGCCGATAGGCCTTTATAATTGTATCATAAACCGTCTGTGCAAGGGATGACCGACTTGCACTTGGGATGCACCAGAGCTACCCGCTGAAGAAACCAAAGCGGCATCAGAGCCATGTAATTTGCAAAGCATTTTGACAGATTGTCGATATCCATGGTTTCTTTTGACCTTGGGTTTCAGCAATACTTGCCTCTACACCACTTTAAGTGGCTTGGACAGAAGGGAAGGTCCGACGAACAGGTTAAACGATTTGGCGTTGGAGACACCCGGGCCTATCCACGTTTTCGGGAAGGGCACAGGTTGGATGATACAAATATGGTCGATTATTATGTTTAAGATTTCATTCACAATAAAACTATTGGATCTACCCACGATGATGACAAATGTAGATTACACATTAATTAAAACTAAAAGCCTTGTCGGAGATCTTGTTCTTTCCACTAATAGTATTATTATAATGCAATATGATAATTTACAAAGGTTGCTAGCAATTGAAAAGAGGGGAATCCAAAGTGTGGAAAGGCGTGAGCGTGTAAACCGACTATGCAGGGGAAAGGGGGTGTCCCAAGGGACGTTGCCCATGTCGAGGGGGTGTCCCTAGGACATCCCCAAAAAAGCATTAAAAAAGGGGTCTGTGGAGGGCATCCTATCCCTGTCATCACGTCCCCAAGGCGTTATGGCTGACGAGAGCGGAGGAAAAACGGGGGGGACGTGTTCCCCCGTAACACTGGATGAAACTCAACTTTGACAGAGCCTCTAGAGGCAACCCAGGGGAATCAAGTGCAGGTTGTGTCATTAAGGATTGGAGAGGAATTGTTGTGTATAAGGCTTCTAAGCGTCTTGAGCCGGGAACCAATAACACAGCCAAGTTTCAAGCTTTGATTCTAGGATTAAGAATTTGTGAGAAGTTAGGCCTGAGGAGGTTGGAGATGGAGGGTGATTCCCAGTTGGTGGTCATTGCGGTTAGGAGGCAGGAAATTAGAAACTGGAAACTAGAGTTGCTTTTAGATGAAGCTTTAGTTCTTTTAAACAATTTGGATGTTTTCACCATTAACCATGTGTATAGAGAATGTAATAAGGAAGCGGACTTTCTGGCTAACGAAGCAATAGATCGGGTTGAAGAGATAGTAGTGGAATGAAATCATTTCTTTGACAGGTTTTTTTGCTGAGCTATGTGATATTTATTACGGAGAGTTGTGAGAAGGTTTATTCGTGTGAAGAGTTGGCGGTAGAACAGATTCAGATATGGAAGTGCATAGAAGATGGGGGATAGTTATATCCTGCGGATTAACATCATTCTTCATTTCCATTGCTTTCTGTGAAGAAAAAGAGGGGAGGAAAATGGACACTCCTATTCTGTTGAAGGGTATCAAAAGACAAACGGCGTTTTGTGGTGGGATTTTCAAACAAAGAATGATGAAGATTTTCAGGTCGAAGAGTGGTATAGTCTTGTTCACCATTGAGTGTGTTTTAGGTGATGAATATATGGAGGCAAACAGACACAGGGTAAATTCTGATGTGGTGGCTATGTTCGTGGGTTCCCTGTTAGACATTGGTGAAAGCAAGGAAGGCATAGCAGACATGGTGAGAGAATTTGTTTTTAAAAATTGGGCAGTGGGTTTGGATGAAGTGTTGTGTAGGGATTCCAATAGCAACAGATTTTCACAGGGTGAATGAAGTAGGAGATAATGCGGATTGGCACCCATTTGTGACTGTGTCGAGAGCCAGTGTGGAAGAGGGGAGAAAATGCAGGGCGGCAATGAGAGCAGGCTTCCTGAAGAAGCTGATGGGGAAGATAGAAGGATATGAACGGATGCATGATTTCATAAAGTTTTATTACCAGGTGGACTCGGACGCTTGACTGCAGATGTTTCTGTTGATTTTTTTGTTTTTATAGTTGATATTGTAAATACTATGTTATAGTTATAGATAAATAGGGATATAGATGGTTGTTTGAACAGTACCAGTTTGTAGGAGGAGTTTATAGATTTACCAGTCCAGGAAGAAATGGAGTCTTGGCTTTTGAAACTCTGTTTTTAATTATAGAGGGTTGTAAAGTTTTTTGTATTATTGTTAATATTAATGCAAAAGGTAACTGCGCCCAAGGCAGTAGTTTACCAAACAATATATATATATATAGCCGTACCCGGATCGGCAACTTAGATTTTTTTCTTGTAGCAAGAAATGTCTTACCTGACAAAAAAGAGAAAATTTTCAGTTTTTTACTCTCTAATGACCAAACTCAATACATCATATACTTCTATAATTTTACTAATCTACCAAGAAAACCAGATTGAAGAGATTATTTCTTCTGGTAACCATTAAATTTAACTAATTGAGAATTTCCAATTTAGTAGAGATTTACGTAGCATTTAAAATCCCCATTATAGGACCCTTAATTATGGCATCTAAACAGGAGTAGTAGGTAAAATAATACATAATTTGAACAAACATTAATGAGACAGGCCTTTGTTGCCTATCCAAGATAGGTAAACAAATATGGACAAGTCAAGAGTTTCCTGAATCTAACAAGGTTACCATCCTAAAAGTTTTGTTCATTTAATTGATTTTCTTTACTCATCTCATTGAAAACCATAAGGAAGATGAGATGGGTTTTCATCAACAACTTCCAAATAAGCATTTACCAATGTTCCTGCTTTTTCCACTAATTGTTAAAAAATGAATGAAAGGAAATGAAATGGGTATTCATATAGCTTAATGGGTTTTGTTAGGAGTGAAAAAATACATAATAATTGAAGACAACATTTGAAGGTTAATTCACTTGCTCTCTTTTATTATTAGGGTGCTAGAGGGATTGTGAGGCATTTAATTTTTATCCAGGGATAGCAAAACTCAAATGACAACTCTTGCTTAATAGGATGATAAAAGTCCAATTTGTGGCTAGAGAAAAATTGACCAGCAGGAGGCATGTACCAGTTGGTGAAAGACGAGTAAGCTAGAAAATGACCTTAATTGCAAGAAGAATCACCCAAGCTGTAAACTGCAAATGTCAAGTAGTTTGTCTAGTATCCGAGTACCCACCAAAAGGGTTTCTCCTAACCAAGGGATTAAGAGACAGACACGAATTCTCAATTGCAAGTGTTGTTCAATGATTTCATTGGCCTCCATTTGAATGGGAAAGAAATCATCATACACCCAGGGTTTGATAGATCAGTGTATTTAAAAAGGGAAGACTTTTTGAACTTTCTAATGAGGGTTCTAACGGAAAAACACAAACTTTAAAAAATTAAAATGGTAAGAAACATACCACCAAATAGACTGGAGCTGGAACCAAAAGCAGGTGCAGACGATGCACCAAAAGCTGGTGTTGAAGTGGCACCATATGCTGGAGTTGAAGTGGCATCAAATGCAGGCGTGGATGAAAAACCAAAAGTGGGACCAAATGCAGGCGTGGATGAAGAACCAAATATGGGTGTGGAAGTAGCCAATGGTGAGGGGCTCGGCGTTGCTCCAAAAATGCCAGTGGAATTACCCCCAAACAATGTACTTTCAGTCTGTGCACCAAAAGGACTTGTCCTCCCGAAAGGCCTTGCTGCAGAAGAATTATTAGTTGCAGTATTTTGTTGTCCAAAAGCTGGCTGTGCCCCAAATGGACTGAACCTAGGTTTCCTAAAGGCTGTTCAAAAAAAAAAGAACAACCCATGAGTAGAACCAAAACTACAGACCAAGTTCCCCCAAAATAAACCTACCAGTAATCCATTCAATTTTCCCCAAACCCCATGTAAAACCAACAAATCAACTCCTAAATCATTAAAGTCCCCATCCAAGAATACACCTAGAAACCGACACTCTGCCACAATAAAATAAAAATACTACAAACCCACTCTCTTTTGCCTGTATGGTTTTATGCATTAATTCCCGTCATACGGATACACAACTACAGACAAAGCATTTAACTCCGCCAAAATAAAATCACTATCAGCACATACGTCATTGCCTAAAATCTATAAAAATTTACCCATAATGTTCTCTGATTGTTTAAACACAATCTAAAATTACTAAAAACCTACACTATTTTCCATTAAATCCATGTAAAGCTATCCCTACCAATGGCTGTGTCATAAAATTCCCCATCCCACTTACAGACTGAGCATCTGCCACAAAAAAATCACTATAGATTCATTCCCTATTGCCTAAAATCCATCCAAATTACATTTCCAGATGCCGTATATGTTTAAAAAAACTTCAAAAAAATTACACCCTTTTTTCATAAAATCGATTTAAAGCTATCCAATCAATGCTTAAATCACTAAATTCATCCCTAAGCTGCCTTAATTTTGCCCAAAAAGCTAATATAGGTTTGGAAGGATCGAGATACATACAATTGGATCCAAACATTGTTAAATCTTATATTTGCCGATCCTGCGGACACATAAAAACCGCCACAGTAAGCAACCATTTAAAATGTATTCATGCACACACGATCCTCGGTGAAACAAATCACAAGAATGTTTCATTGAGACGCCAAATACCAGTTTAAAATGTACTCTACCTAAATTCTCTGAAAAGTGTTCTAATGTAAATGTATTCTGTATTCATGCCCACACGATCCTCGGTGAAACAAAGCACAAGAATGTTTCAGTGAAACGTCAAAAACCACTAAAAAATTAAGTGCTTTGAGTGAAACGTCAAAACCCACTTCAAAAAGGTACTTCTACTGAAATTATGTGGAAAGTGCTTAGAGGGAATGCTTTCCCAATAAACTTGAATTTTTTTGGGATGAATATTTCTTATTTAACTTTGCATTAAAGATATAATAGTACAATATTCACCCAAAAAACAAAAAGGTAGGTGATAAAGGGCACACCCACATAGTCTAATTGAACATAGTTCAAAGCAAAGACGACAAAATAATAGGGCCAAACCCAAACAACACTAAGTAGCTAAAGCAATGCCATAAGAAAGAGGATTCAGATCCTTATCATCAGGATTCCTCCACACATCTCTGGGGATAACATCATCCATAGGCTACCACCGAGTGAGAGTGTCTTCTTCTTTAGGGATATCCTTCGAGGGTTGTTGAGCATGGATTGGAGGAATGGCTAGCTCCAGGTGAGGAAACTTGCTTGAATCAGGCCAACCAGAAGCACCACACCCATGAGAAGAGGTGAAAGGCGGTCTAGAAGGCTAAGACTAGCCACCACGAGTATCTCTAGAATCCAGAGGTTAGGAGCCATAGGAGCGGGAGCCTCTGTCCCTCCTGGCAGATTAGTTGCGACAACACCGACGTCCTTATGAAGGGGAGGAAGGGTCAGGCGAAACCCTGGCAATAGTGCAAGGTGCATTCCCCCAGTGATTGAACAACTCCTAAAGATGAGCAACCTCAAGTGTAACTTTACTAGCTTGCACCTAGATCTGCATAAGCACATTAGAGAAAATCATGGCTTTAGTGTACAAGGAGAAATGAACATCTATAGTGCAATTAGAAAAAGAATGACATTTCTACCTTTTCAAATGCTAAAGAGAATCTCCACCCTGAAAGCATGCTAGATTTGGGTATATTTGAGTGGGAAAAGGCCAGTCTCCAAGTAAAACCATGTGCCAAGAAAAGGGAGCAGGTCGAAAGGGTTTGAAGAAGCCATGAGTCCAATTCCAAGCTCCCTAGGCATGGGTACAAAAGCAGAAGAGATGCTTGAGATTCTCTATCTATTTGCAAAATGGACAATGAGGACTAAGGATGCCTAAATGAGCTAGATGAGCACTAAGAGGAAGGCCTTGGTATAGAATGCACTAGGCAAAGTGAGCCAACTTAGGTTATAGAATAGATGATTAAATGCATTAGAACTGACCAAGTCCTCGAAGAGGACTGAAGTTGCTAGCAAGAGTTAAGTCGATCCACCATCAGAAGATGTGGAGACAACCAAAGATAGCCCTTGTTGGGCTTGTAGTTCCAAAATGGTGTGTCTGGGTGCCATTTACAATCCTTCCACCAAGGCTTGAGGAAACAAACCCCAATTTTGTGAAGCATATGAGGAGTAATAACATCAATAACAAATTGGAAGGTTTCCTGGTCTTGGTTAGAAAGCTTATATTTTAACTAGAATTTAGGCCAAGAGAGAAAATTCTTGGTGGCTCTATTGAGAAAATCTGGCATCACACAAACCCCTCATTTGAAGAATTTCAAGGCATGGATCCATGGTGCTTTAGCTAGGGGACAATCTTGATATCTAAAAATAAGAGACCGCCAAACAGACTAGTGATTAATAGAAAGGCCATTGCAAAAATGATTTCCTACCCAACAAAGCTAAGGTTTGATGGCTTCCCAAGCTTTCTAAATATTTTTAATAACAAATGTGCTTTGGATTTTAATGGGTTCTTGCATAGTGACAAGAGTGCCGAGATTCAGGCCCTTCCAAGTTTGTCATCCTAAAGGGACACCAAAACTAATACAATGCTTGATGAGAATTTTCTAGGATTCATTGCCCTCAGGGCTCTGATAATCCATTTGGCACATAAAGTAATTTTGCCTATGGATGGAAAGCAAGCCAAGTCCTCCAACTTCACAAGGAAGTCAACAAAAGTCCCAAGCAACATGATGAAAACCTTGGTGACTATCACTGGAAGCCCACAGAAAACCTTTGAGAAGCTTTTCAATTTTCAAATAAGAGGCCTTAGAGGGGACCTAATAAGAAGAATAGTATACATGGGTGGCAGCTAGAATTTTAGAGCATATCTAAAACTTACCAGCCAAAGAGAGGGGCTTGGCTATCCAACACTAAAGCTTTTTGATGCAGAGCATCCAACACTAAAACCCTAACATACAATTATCAATGTATGTTTATGCATTTCCAAATATGCACACAAACTTTGATTTATAAAGTCCCCTTTTTGTTTGCCATCGGCAAAACATCCTCCATCAGCTTCACAAAATACCTAAACCTGGTCACTGTAGCACATACAAATGCTTACTTGTCGAACCCGTGATCCTCTTGCATCTATCGCTTCCTCTATGCTGAACATACAACCCATGACCTGTCGGCGCCGGTTACCTTCACCCGATCTATCGGTCGCCACTTGCACATAACCCTTTGTATCACAGAATGTATATTCTAATATACATTCGCAATATACATACAATTCACAACCTGCTTGGTCGGTGCCCTTACCTCCTACTGCCAGTCACACCTTGTATCCGTAGACCAACAATCCACCCAACATACATTTGGGCTATCGCTCTGACTAGTCAACCCTTGTATCTTTCGTTGTATCTTCACTGCATACAAACTAAAATATACATTCGCCGAATATTCCTCCAGATATGCCCTCAATGTATGTTTGATTGGTGTTGACTTCTTTGTATCTGCGGAATGTATGTTCGGACATACAACCAAATATACAATCAATGAATATTCCTCAGAATATCCCTTCTGCGATCCACTGACTATTGACTTTGTATCAACCCCATGTACATGACCGATGTACATTTATCACATGCGAACCGAACATACAACCGACGGATACACAGTAACTATCTTCACATGCAATTGGTGTATACACACGAACTGTCTTCGACATACAAAAGACATATACTCATAAAATTGTATATCCCGATGTACATTTGCGATGTACATTCAACACATACAGACCCGCCAGATACAATTGATGGATACACACAAATTGAAATCGACATACGAAAGCGATATACACAGGAATTGTATATCCAATATGATTTTTAACCTTGCATCTTCATAACATGCATTCTCGACATGTTTTCTCACCTGATACTCCAGCGATGGACAAATGCGACATACACATAACATGTGAATGCGATATACACACAAATTGTATATCTCGCATACAAAAGCGATATATACACAAATTATATATTACTTAGAACTTCACAGATTTTCACAGTTTTGATCTGTCTTATACTTAGCGACTGCTCTGGTCTGTCCCTTCAACTATTCTACAAACCTTTTCACTCTGCTAAACCTAGCACATACCCATGCTAGGGTTCTTCAATGCATCTCAGACCCGATCCTGCAAACTTTAGCACAGACAAACATGGAAAACAAAACCCTAACTACTATATACACAGCCATTCCACCGATTCACAGAATCAACCGGGGGAATGGATAATCAAATCCATCCGGCCACAAAACAACCAGTCGATTACCTGAATCAGATGATCACAACACAAACAGAATCTTTATTTATTTTCAGAAATGCAATTATAGTACTCTATTTTTCCAACAGTCTATTACAACTTCTCACAACAACATCCTGCTCCCAGTTGATCTATACTAGGGTATTTATCTAGTTACCACTGGTAGTACAGACTTGCCTCCAAGCGGCTGGGAAATCTCTCCAAGCGGCTGGGAACTACAGCTATCCAACAGACTCCAACTAACTCTAACCAACTGATCTAAAAATAGCATGTCTTGGTCAAATAGACCTTATTACATTGAATGTCCAATTAGGACCTTATTGAAAACATAAAACTTAAGCATAAAACAACTAAATGCCTCATGGAGGCCACTTTGGGTTAGGTGCTCCTGCACCACTTTTCCTCAATTCTATCTATCACAACTTGTCAAAGGTTAGTGGGAGAAGCCTAGAAAGCAAAGGGGATGCCTAGAAAATGGAATACTTCCCCATGGCCAATCCATTTCCATTGAAAAGCATCAAGCCGATTTGGCTTGGGAAGGAAGAATTGTCTATAACAATGAGTCTTTTGCCATTGGATGCTCGAACCAGAGGCCTGATAGAAAATGTCCAAGCATTAAAGGGCTTGTTTGACATTGCTTTCATCCTCAATGAGTGTAAGGAAAGAGTCATCGAACAAATGACCATTAACCAACTATGGGAAGAGTTGGGAAGAGAGATCCCCTTAGCACATGACTAGGAAATCGCATGAGCCAAGAGATAGCCAAATCGTTCAGTAGCTAGGGCTTGATGAAAGGACTGATGGAGCCTAAAAGGTTTTGACTGTTGAGCTAAAATGGTGATGCAAGTTGAAGCATCAACAAACATCATCTAAATAGATTGAATGAAGTAAGGTCCAAATCCAAGCGCCTATAACATGGTGAGGATAAATGGCCATTCAATATGATCATGGGTTATAGCAAAGTTAATTTTGAGGAATATGGTTGACTAGTGAGAGCGGCGAGCCCATTCTATTCCTTCCCATGCACAACAGTGATGTTATCCAAAATAAATCTAGATTTGATAAAAACATGTTTGTTCAAGTCAGATTATCAATGACAGCATGGATCGAAGCTTGAGGGCCAGAGCCTTGGTGATGATTTTGTAGGAGACATTCAGTAGAGTTTTCAGCTGCTAGTTGTTAATTTCTTTAGGATTGCTAGCTTTAGGTATGAACTTAATATTTCTTTTGTCAATTAAATTTCCTAAAGAATTGGATTGCATAGCTTCAAGATAAACCTCATGAAGGTCATCACCCACAGTATCCCAAAAGGCTTTATAAAATTCACAAGGGAACCCATCTAAGCCAGGGGCTTTGTCATTGGACATTGAAAAAATAGCCTCCCTTAAGTCATCTTTGGTAAGAAGATGATCGAAAAGGATGCGTTGGATATTAGAAACCTTGCTAGGGACTACAACAAGACATTGTTATAAAGCATCCATCTTAGCTGGGGTCTAATCTCGAGCAGAAAAAACTTGCTCATAATGCCGAACAAAAGCCTGAAGAATATCAGGCAACTCTTGCAAGAGTTGTTGCCCCTTCTTGGTAGATTGGGAGGTATGGCAGCACACAAGGCCTGAAAAAATTATTTTGTAGCCTTATCTCCAATCTTGAGCTAGTGGATCCAAACATTGATTTGATCCCCTCACATCATATGAGCATCTACAACCTACTTTTGGTGGCACAACTGAGCCACAAGGAGTTGAGGAGCTAAACCAAATCATGGCTATGCTTCCAAAGTGGCAATGGCCTCATTGTAATGACAACAAAATGAGCCAATTGACACCCATAAATTTAGAGAAACCATGAAGTACGAATTATGGCATCATTTTGCCACATTATCCAACCGACCCCATGCATGGGATGTGGCTCCAAATTCTAGACATGTTGAATATGAGATAGCATGGCTTTATGATTGAGAAGTGATGTGTCAAGGAAAAACTAAGTCTTCATAGTCTTGGGTTTGGAAACTTACCACTCAATATGAAAGCGTATTGGAAATTGGTCAGAAAAGAAAATATATAACAACAGCTCCATTGGCAAGTAATAACAACTAGAAAAGTTAAAAAATGATTGGGCTAGCATCATGGCCTGATCAAACCACCTTAATACCCTATCAGAGCCAACTCTAAGATTACTCCAAGTGTACCACATTGTATGGTCTTGGCAGTAGCCAACATTGGGATTAAAAATCCCCAATTTATTGTGCATGAAAAACCAAGCCTCCCTTTTTCCAAGTGTCTAATGCATAGGCAAGGCCCTGCATTTATCATAAGCCATCTCTATCATATTATAATCCCTATATAAAACCCAAGTGGTGACAAACTTTGAATTAGTAATCCATCTCCAAAGGGAAGATCTCTCCATGACATCATTGGAAGCATAAACATTAATAGCACCAAAAGAATGATTATTAACATTGAAAAGATCCCACAATGCATGATTGGCGGGGTCACATCCTTGATCAACCAAATTTTGGTGCTATGTAGGAGAGAGAAAGATGACAACACCCACCTGACCAACTTCATGGTTACTATAGAGAAAATGGCTAGAAGGCCAAATAACACAAGCAACAATAAGAAAAAAACCAGACACTTTAACCTCTTGTAAACAAAAAAATTCCAAACCTAGATATTGAAGCTAAGCATCACAAATGGTGTATTTCCATGGGAGGTTTGTATCACAAACTTGAAATTTGAAAGAAACACAAATTTTGTTAGATTTTGATAACAAAAAGTAGGGTATAAAGTGTAGTTAGGAAGAACTTAGAGGACATTGTTGTTCAAAATGTTCAGTAATAAAAGCTTGTGACCACATTTAGACAATCCACCTCCCTCTTGCTAGCAGAGACATATGCATTGTCTTGCATGTGAGCAAATTGTTGGTAGTGAAAGGTTGGGGAGATGTAGAAATTTTCCAAGTGCATCTTAGTCTCAATCCCACATTATTTCCTAACCTAAATTTCCAAGGTTTGAGAGGTTGGCGATCTTGAAATAGCCACTTAGTCAAAGTTTGCTCACTTTGTTGCATCCAAGGACTTCAAAGTTTGAAATTTGCAAAGCCCTTTCCTAGTTGGGAGTCCCATTTGTTCATAATTTGTCCATGTGATCAAGTCTAGTGTTTCGTGTCTCTCCTATCGACTTGAAACATATAGAGGCAACCTTTATTTAATTTTTTGTGTCCAACATTATGAAGTTTGGAGGTCTGGGGAGACTAGTAGACTAACCCAAAAGAAACTTAGGTCAAAATTTATATTAAGTTTGTGTCTGAAATCTTAAATCCATGAATTCATATGCCATAGTGGACCCAAACTTATCCATTAAATCAAATTCTATCTACTTCCTTACATTTGAGGAATTCATAGATTGGTCTAAAGGACTAATAAACTTGAAAGAGCTTGCCATGTGTCTACTCTTGATTCCAATAGGGCACAGTCCATATCACTACCATACCACATGCCAAACCCCAATTCACCTAAGCATCAATTTATAATCATAGATTTGAAGACTATAAATACCATGAACTCAAGACCATTTGTTGAGTTCTATTGCATAAGATTTGTGGGGTTCACCAATAACATGAGCATAGAGCAAATCAAACTTTAGTTGTGAGGCCTCCTTGGAATCTAACTAATGAAACTCTTAGCTTTGCCATATGTGGGCCCAATGAACTTCAACTTGATATTTTGGATGTCAAAACTCTACTCAACTCACTTATATGGAGGTCTACAAGAAACAAGAATGTGAAAAGCCTTATATATTTTACTTAATAAAAGACCATGTCCATCAATCATAGTTTGCTCGCTTTGTCACAACAAGGGATTTCAAAGGTCTAAATTTGTATGAAGTCCTTCCAAAGATTCAAAGGAGTTCACACTAGACACATGGCACTAAAGACATATTTGCAGTGGTCCTTTAAACCAATTTGCATGATTGTAAGGTGGTACCCTATGTACTTTGGTGATCAAGTGGTTGCCACACAAGAATGAGCAGAGCTACATGATATGTCTATGTCATGTTGCATGATTCAAAAAGTGTTGTGTAAAAATGTCTATCACTATACTTAATTTGTTCATAATTTGTCCATGTGCTCAAGTCTAGTGTTTCATGTCTCTCCTATGGACTTGAAAGATATAGAGGCAACCTTTATTTACTTTTTGTGTCCAACATTATGAAGCTTGGAGGTATGGGGAGATTCGTAGACTAACCCAAAAGAAACTTAGGTCAAAGTTTATATTAAGTTTGCATCTGAAATCTTAAATCTATGAATTCATATGTCATAGCAGACCCAAACTCATCCATTAAATCAAATTCTATCTACTTCCTTACATTCAAGGAATTCATAGATTGGTCTAAAGGACTAATAAACTTGATAGAGCTTGCCATGTACTCTTGATTCCTTTAGGGCATAGTCCATATCACTACCATACCACATGCCAAACCCTAATTCACCTAAGCATCAATTTATAATCAGACTTGAAGAGTATAAAAACCATGAACTCAAGACCATTTTTTGAGCTCTATTGCATAAGATTTGTGGGGTCCACCAATAACATGAACATAAATCAAATCAAACTTTAGTTGTGAGGCCTCCTTTGGAATCTAACTAATGAAACTCTTAGGTTTGCCATATGTGGCTGAACTTCAACTTGATATTTTGGATTTCAAACATCTGCTCAACTCACTTATATAGAGGTCTACAAGAAGCAAGAATGTGAAAATCCTTATAGATTTCACTTAATAAAAGACCATGTCCATCAATCATAGTTTGCTTGCTTTGTCACATCAAGGGATTTCAAAGGTTTAAATTTGTATGAAGTCCTTCCAGAGATTCAAAGGAGTTCACACTAGACACATGGCACTTTAGACATATTTTCATTGGTCCTTTAAACCAATCTACAAGATTGTAAGGTGGTGCCCTATGTACTTTGGTGATCAAGTGAGTGCCACACAGGAATGAGCAGAGCTACATGATATGTCTATGTCATGTTGCATGATTCAAAAAGTGTTGTGTAAAAATGTCTATCATTGTACTTAAAACATAATAAAAGTTAAAGATAATCATATACTCATGACTTTTCACAGGGGAATGTCTACCAGTGTAATTAAAACATAAGAAAAGTTAAATATAATCACACTCTTCTATTCTCTTGCTCATAATTTCTACATCATCGACAACCATTTACTCTGACAATTACTTTTTTTTTATGGATTATTACTTCATTAAGTCCTCCAATCTATTGGGATGTAGTCTATTTCTAAATAAATCCATCAATTGGATACATATTTTGTTAATGTATGCTTTAAGACTCACTAAGAATGTCTTCAATACAAGGAGATCTTTATACCGTTTATATGTGCAAATGCACACACACTTAGTTCATATGATTCTAGACCTAACACTGTAAATTTATATCACAAGGACTAATTTATTTTCACTCACAAGACACAAGCATGTAATAAAGAGAGTCAATTGTATATGGAAAATAATGTATCAGTAGGAAGCACTTGCAATTTGATATCTCAAAAGCCACTTTGGGGCATTAGACTACACATCAACAAATTAGAGTAAAAAATATCTTAGCATCCAAAGAGACCTTATAGGATTGTTAGATAATAATTATGCATAATCTAATATAATTCATTAGATTTTGTCTAGTAAGTTATGTGAATCATGATTGAATAAGCATTTCATTCTTATGTGTTTTTCGTCACCAACTTACTTGCTATAATTGAAAGAAAACAAAAGAGTGGTATATATTAGAAAATGCTCAATTCAAGATAAAGCGGTGTCGAAGGGTGCAATACACCTTGGCCAATGGAGCCACATTGTTTCATAACCATATCGTCTTCCTTTGCCACACCATGTCTAAGTGCATGCTTTGCACAACACACCACTACAAACACCACCACTAAAAACCCAACAACAACCCCAAACATAAACCAAAATCCTTTGTTGCACCAAATTGAACATACAACCTCCGCCCACTTCAAAATCTCCATTTCTTAACACAAATGTTAACCTTTCTACTGATGTTATTGTCAACTGTCCCCACCAACTAATTAGTATTTCTCATTTTTCCTCACATACATTACAAAATCACATATAAATAGATTTCCCTCAATTAAAGAATAAATAAATAACTCAAATGAAGATGGTATTAAGAAAATATATATATTTAAGACTATGTAAAGAACATAGTATATGGGTTTGAATGTAAGTCTTCAACATTGAGGTTTAAAGCCTAAACTATCTATGTTGGAAGCAAAATTGTGGAGCATGCTACAATCATTAGCATAACTTTTATTAGTTAAAAAGCCTCTATATTCTAATACTATTCTTGAATGTAAACCAAGCTTCCACTACATGTTACATAATTTAAAGCATTTGACATGGAAAAAAGTAAGCATTCAAGAATAAAGCAAAGTTCCTTTGAAAATAAATAAACTACCTGGCTTTGGTTGGGTTTTCATAGTTGAACCTTTATTGTCCATCCTACATGGAATGAAAATCTATTGCCTTTGGGTTCTTAGCCAGGACCATTTGACCTAAGAAACACAATGTACATTCCCGATCTCCTACCCATGTGACTAGGGGATAGGTTAGTTTATTAGCCTTGTGTTTATATACTGATAAGTGGCACACTCTTATGCTAGGTTTTCCTCATGGATTGAACCCTATCCATATCTATTTATTCCCATTCACACTTGTTCCCTTCGCACTTCATTATTTCACCCTCATTCACTATCATTTTTATTATTTAAATTTTTTTTAAAAGTTTTAAATCAAAGAATACAAATTAGTGATTTCAATGTCAATTACAAAGTTCCAAAATGAGTTTTTCTATTAATCATTAAATATATTACAACATGGTTTAGTATTCAACAAGCCCTTTATAGATATTGATCTTTTAACTAGAGCATACATATAAACTCTATAATTATGTTGATATTTGAATTCACATCATTTAACCACCTTATTAAGCTACATGTCAACAACTATAAATTTTCTCAACATTTTGTTTAAACTACCTCTAAATTGTTAGAACTAAAAACACAATGCATATAATCTATTATATGTATTTGAATCTAATTAATCTGTCATCTTTGACTACTACAACTCAACATTTATCCTCTTGCAACTAAACATAAATGCACAAATACCCATAGAAAAACTATTATTAGAAGAAGAAATTTTAAAATACTAAAAATGTTTTTTCTCCATTACACACAAATACAATGCTTACACATAAATAGATTGAAATTTTGATTACCATGAAAAGTGTTGGCCCATAGAACAACCATTGGCTTGCAAATTTAGACAAAAAAGAAGTATTGTGCATGTCATTGCTACAATGTTTTTTTCGTTTCTTAGCCTTCTTTGTAAGGCATGGGTATGTGCAGGATCATGATGGGCCAAACTATACCTCTAAGTAGCAGTAAAAATACAAAAAATCAGACTTAATCAAGTTCATGTGAAAATTTGAATGGATTATCTACACAATTTGAAAAAGATGTAAGAACAAGACTTGTAGAGAATTGAATCTAGTTTATGGGCTACTATTTTTTTAAAACTAAATTTACTTAGTGAAAAGTGAATATTTCAATGAACAACTATTAAATTTTTCAAAAAAATAAAAAGTGGGTGTCATTCCAGTGAACTATGAGCAAATTTTTTTTTTTTTTGAAACTTTCAAAATAAGTAGAGGACTCATGCCCGGATGTGACACATATTTTTTTGAATTTTTTTTTCCAATAAAATAATTAGTTATGATTTTTTTACTGTGACTTCTTTTAAAAACTAAAAAGTAATTTTCCAGCCAACCTAACTCGATCAAAAAAATTAAAATTCAATTTTTTTTAACCTATAGCCAGAAAAGCATAGAGTGTGACACAACTTTCGAATCTCAAAAAGGTGAAACGGTTTGAAAGTTATGGATGTTTTTCAATCAGTGTGTCCATCAGGATTTCAAACACACAGTATATAGAAAATTATTAATAATTATTTAATAAAATGATAACCAAACAAATCTTATATTTTTAGAAAGCTGACAATTTCTTCTATAAAACCTTTTCGTTTTATCAATTTTGCATTAAAAAAAGTTGTTAGCACGAAGGGTGAAGTTCGAAGAAGAGAGTGAAACATGCAAAAATGTTAGAATTGAGGGAAAGTCAACTATGACAATCCCAAGCCTATGTACAAGGCAAAACCAAAGCAAAACGGATATTTGTTACTAACAAATATCCGTTTTGCTTTGGTAAAATATCTTTTTCCCTTTTTTTTGTTTTGCAAAATGGATATCCATTTTGCTTTACCCAATTCTTTTCATTATTTTTTAGTTTGTTGTTTTAGATTAAGTTATAGTTCATTTTATTGTTCTTTAAGTTAGGATTCTAAATAATTGTATTCTTTCATACCAAATGTTGGGACTAAGGAACCATGTTGCAATTGGCCAACATACTATGATAGAGAAGTAAAATAATATGATCAAAGACAATAATACAAATGTATTATCTATCTAGTAACATTTAAGAAAGCTCATGATAGTATATAAAACCAAAAGAAACAATATGGGACACTAGATTTTATGTTAGAAACCCTTATGTGAGAAAACCTAGTAGTAAAAGATAGTTACCATTATATTATTTAGAATCCATTTACTTAATAGAAGAATTCTTTTGATAGAGTTGATATCTACATGCTTATAGCATACTTTTCTTCAACGTTTCTCACATCCAACACCTAACTAATCATAATCCAACCATTCTCCATTCACATGAGTAGATAGGTATATGCATCATCACAGAATACCAATTGTCTAACTATCCAACCAACCCATGGAATACCAAGAGTCACAAAGCTATATGTTGACCATATCATAAAATCAATATATCACATATATCACCAAACATGATGCCTCCATGTGGATAATCATTATAGATGACTATATGTTGTTACACATTAAATATCAATAGTTTATTACTAACTATAGTCAATGTATTCGTGTCTTCTTGTATAACCACCACTACCAACCATAAGCTTGTGGTAACACATACAACCATCCAACCAATTCTTTCAACTTGTAGTATTGTAGAACATTCTCTTAACATAACCAAGCCTCTAGATTGTTCCACATGAACTTCAACTCTGCTACAAGTGTACCTGCATTATTATTTATGCTTCTACTAGCACAATTAAATATGTAGTTGTGAGTACTTCAAATGACTCATGGTTAAATTTCCATAGCATCACCACGTGTAGACATATCTCCATGCTATATTGCAACATCTAAAACTCACCACATCCTACCACATTACATTTTATCATTGTTAAATAGTTTCCATATAAAATCAGGAACTCTCTCTCTCTAACCTATCTACCTCCTAGTTAAATCCTTTTTCTATCTTTCCTAGTTTTCCTTTTCCTTTCCAATTTCCCTAGGAGAGAGAGAGAGAGAGAGAGAGAGAGAGAGAGAGAGAGAGAGAGCTAGTTTCTTGTTTTCATTTCCTTCACGTCAATAAGGGAGAGGGAGAGATAGGGAAGTGTGTGCAAGAAGTTGTGTCTACTTATTGGCCAAAAAGTGGAAGTGTTTTCCCTGATTTTCAGAATTTGTCACATTTGACCTAAAAATTTGAAGCACTTGAAGGTGGAATCTTAGAAAAAGTCACTAAATATGAAATGTAGTACTCAGAGTCTAGTTTCTAAATATGTAATTTTTTTCAATACCCAGATGATAGAAATTGATTTTGAATAGGCGTTTCTAAAAACTATTGTTTAAAAGTCACTTTTTTTTACTATACCATGTACGTGTATGTCATCTATATTTTGACCTAAATAATCATATTTTTCAAAATCCTTTTGGGAAAAGATTTGTGACTCACTGAAGCACGTTTTTCATATTTTTTTGTAATTTTTTATTGAATATATTTTTTTATTAATTTTTTATTGGCCATTTTTTGTCTTTTAAAAAATCATCGTGTACGTCACGCATAAGATGACCTAAACTTAACATTTTTTGAATTTTTTTTTAAATTGAAAAGAATTGTCTAAAGTATGTTTTTGTACAATTTTTTTACAAAAAAATATTTTAATAAAAAGTTATTAAAATACTAAAAAACCCTGATAATTCAAGTTTATGGATCTATTTCATCAGAAATTGATTTAAAAATAGAAAAATTAATCCAATTATAAAAAAATTACATATTTGGAATCTAAACTATCTCATCTATAATGGGTTTTAATTTCGTCAAAATATTCTGCAAAATAGACCTTCAGATATATGCCCAAAATCACTATTTTGTTGTGACATTGACATGACCTTCAAGTTGTAGGTCAAACTAGGTCTAGAGGTCAGGGTCGGGTCCCCAAAACATTTCCCAAACCAGGTTACAAAGCAAAACGCGAGCTAAAAATTCAAATTTTCAACAATGGGATCTCGTTTCTTACTCCATCGATGCAAAATAAAGCGGGATCCTGTTTACTAAATGGGATCCCGTTTTATAGAACAAGATCTTGTTTCTTAAATGGGATCCTATTTACTAAACGGGATCCCATTTTATAGAACGAGATCCTGTTTATTATTTGTCCATTTTTTTTAATAAGACTGTACTATGACTATCAGCCCTGCAACTTGCTCTACAGTACGGCCAATAGCGACACTTGCAGCATTCTCTACCATCTTTTTTTCTTTTGCAAGTCCATCAACTTGGAATATTATTTGAATTTTGATAGAAGCCATCATTGAGACACTGTTCTAGTAAAATTTTGTTGAATTGGTACTTGTTTGAAGGACTTGAACAAAGAAGAAAGGCTTTCAAGTTTTTGACATTCATTTGTACATGCTTCATAAATTTTTTAATCATGGGATCACAAAGTCGTAATAAGAGGAAAGATAGGAAGCTATTAACCCCTGAAGAAATTCAAGCAAAGAGAGAGGAGGCAAAAAGACAAAGAGATAGAAGAATAAAGATTCAATCAATGAATAATACTGAAGCATCCAATTCCACAACTATTGAAGATAAAAACATTGAGGAGACCATGGATGTAGACGATGCAAATTTGCAAGAGGTGAATGTGGAAACTAATACGATTATACAAACTACTCCTGGTATGTCTTCAAATCCCTCTATCAATGCTATGGAGAATGTTTCAATCGGCACAAATCCAGGTACTTCTTCAAATCCACCTTTGAATGAAATGGAAATAGTGTTGATAGGAGATTTAAAACAAGCTGGATATAACAATGTTGAGATTGATAATATTCGTAGAGATCAAAGTTTGAAACAAATCGTTGTTAAAAATGAAAATAAAAATCCTTTTGTTGAAAATGAAAATGAAAACCGTTTTTTTGTTGAAAATGAAAATGAAAATCGTTTTGTTGTTGAAAATGAAAATGAAAATCCTTTTGTTGAAAATGAAAATGAAAACCGTTTTGTTGTTGAAAATAAAAACGAAAATCCTTTTGTTGAAAATGAAAATAAAAACTGTTTTGTTGTTGAAAATGAAAATTGTTTTGAAGTTAAAAATGAAAATGAAAATGAAAATCCAGGATGTGATGTTGAAAATGAGATTTTTTTTTTCAAAATTGAAAGAGATGTTTTGGATAATCTTCCTGGTAAAATTTCTTGGAGACAAATAAGAACACATGCCAATAGATTATACAAGGAATTTTTTTATCGTAAAAAACTATCATTTCAATGTCAACTAATGATGCAATTAATGAGAATGTGGAAAATGAGAAAAGTAATAAAAATGTTAGGCATTTTTGTTAAACCAAGAAAAAAAGATCAATCACTAAAACATGCTATGTCTATTGTTGCTAGTGCCATTGAGTCTATTGGAAGTAATAGTTGATCCAAAGATAAGAATGCAGTAAGACGAGCTATAACAACTGCTATAGTGAATAAAACAACTTTGAATAGAAGAATGGTAAGCAATATTAGTGAAATTCTAAAAATACATCCTAAAACATTAGTAAGAGCGGTAAAAAGAAGAGAAAGTATAGAAAATGATCCAATTAACCAATGTTGGAGTTTTAGTGGTTGACTCCCGAGATCTGACATGAAACTGAATGTTGAAATCAGATCTTTGATCGAAAAATATTGGCATGATAATACTAAGGTATCATCTAATACTAGAGATGTTTTAAAATTAAGAGTGGGGTCTAAAGTTCGCGATCCTCATCCAAAACACCTATTAGATACAACATAAACTAAATTTTATAGAAATTTTTGTGATGAATTAGTGTTACCTGGTAATATTAAAATAAGTCAAAAATCTTTTAAAAAATGCAAACCATGGTATGTAAAGATTAATAAGCAATGAATATCTTGTTGTTGTAAAACGCATGTTCAATTTTGTTATTATTATGATGTGTTTCAATATATACGTTGTACTTTACATCGTAACATGATTATACAGGAATGTGATATTAATATGCCAACTGAAGCAATAAAAGAGTTTATATCAAGTTTGTTCTGTGAAAGATCTAATGAAAAATCATTTTATTTAAGTTCATGTATTTGTGGACAATGCACTAGTGGCAATCTTTATTTGTTAAGAGTTTGTATGCATGAAAGTGTTGAAAATGATTTTGGACAACAATTAGTGGATGTTAAAAAATTCATGATGGTGTCAAATTGTCATTGATGTCAAAAAGGTCTTGCAGGATCTTGGGTTGATCTTAGTTAACATCTATCAGGAGTACATCATCTTGTATATCATCTTGTGTGTTGTTTTTGTCATGATCTTTACAGATGACTTGTAGTGGTAGTGACTTGGTCATTTGATCTTAGTAGCCTACATCATGTTGTCTGACTTTCTCTACAATAAGGATTGGTTTCATTTTGTGTGGCATACTCTATATCAAGGATTGATAGAAGTGATCACAAGAGTTATACTAGTTCATATGTATTGTCACCGATGGTCAAAGTAATGTTGGTTCATAATGTTCAGTTGGTAAAGCATGGTTAATATTTTGGATATCATTCTTGGTTCATGAAATGAAGTGGAAGTTTATATACTATAAGGAGGTATGGTTGAAGTTGGAGTCTTAGAAGATAATTATTATGTATCTAAAGCATATTTTATGTTTACCTTCTCTGCCCGTCTAGTGCATATTACACTTTTCTTATGTTTGAAAGGTGACTTACAATGGAGGGTTTATAACTTAAAAAGACACCGCTTGAAGGGTCTTTAAGACCGTAGGGCAACTGGTTCCTTTCCTCCTTTTCATCGATGGAGCAAGTCTTCTATATGGGCGGGCTTTCAATGTTTTTGAATTTAAAATTTTATCACCACCAAAAGGTTAAGAGGGCACGAGTTTGTGTGAGCCCGATGCATTAAGGAAAATGCTATTATTCTTCCTTGAAAATTTGTGAAGAGTTTAGAAATTTTTGAAGCCCGAATCAAAGATAAATAGTTTCTTTTTTAAAACTTAGTAATTTCCTTTTAAATCTTTTTGGTCGGTCCCTTATGTCATAAATGTAAGGAGTTTTTTTAATAAGGAGATTTTTATTGTTTTTTCTAAATGAGAAAAATCTTTATGAAGAGATTTTTGAGGATATTGGAAGTAAAGAGATAAACATAAAAAAAAATTTTGAGGAGATTTTTTAAGAAAAATTGGTGAATTTTTTATTCTTGAAGGATATGAAAGGTCATTGGTTTTTCAGATTGAAAGAAATTTGATGCAGAGATGGAAGATGAAGTTGCTCAGATATTTTATTTATAGGGCATTGAAAGAGAAGATCAAGAGATTTTTTTGAGAAGAGGATCTGGAGATATTTTGTGTGAGAAATTTGTTGAAGAGAAGGTGAAAAGTTTTATTTCAAGAGATTAATTTTATTTTTACATCTGAAGATGAAATTGTCCTTGCAGATAAAGATAATGTTTGAAAGAGATTTTATTCTCTTTAAGTGCAAATTTTTTATTGCAGAGAAGTTTGATTTATTCTTTGTAGATTGACAATTTGGTGAAGAGTTAATTTTACAGATTGAATTTGAAGGGGTTATTGAAGAATTGAAAATGCACAAAGAAATGTGAAAAGATTTTTTTCAGAGGAAGGGAATATGAAAAGATATTTAGAATTTGTATATAAAGTTTTAACAAGTACATTGACGAGGTGTGTGTGGAACTGTATACAGAAATGAAGACATTTTCTATGACATCCTCTTGAATTATATAGATTGAATTAAGCAAGAAGATAATATGAAATTGAATATGCAGGAATGAATTATTTGAGCATCAGATGCAGGATTGGAGACATACACATGGAGAAATCACAAATGGAGGTTGTATTATGCAGAGATGAAATATTGAATTGAATGGAAACAGAGTGTCCCTCTGATCTTGTTTATTACATCTGTTGGTGATTTGGTTTGCCAGTGAGGCCTTGTATTAGCCAGTGAGGCTTGTTGGTCAGTGAGACCTATTTGTTTACCAGTGAGGTATATCAGTGTTGGAAGTGGGTGCTTCTATTTGGTATTGGAGTTGGTGCTCCTAGATACATATTGTAGCCAGTGAGGCAGTTCTGGAGTGGTTTTTCTACCCCTAGAGGGTTTTCCACTCGTGCAATTCTTGTGTCTTGATTCATATTGATCATCTCTCTATGGTTGCATGTTTTACTCATGAGTTTTATTTTTCATTCTCAGTTATGTGCATATGTGTTTGACAAAGTTATGTGCATATGTGCTTGACAATTCAATGATTACTTTCTCTCCTTGTGCTCTCCAAGTTAAAGTTTGAAAAAGATTTGAAAATTCACACAACACTGATTCACCCCCCCTCTCAGTGTTGTCCTTGACTCCTACAATTTAAGGATGTTGAATATTCTTTAAAAGATGGAAAATTTGGAAAGCGTTGTGATTTAATTACAGAAAAGGTTAGTGTGCATGCATTCATATAAGAATTTAAGAGTAAAATTATACCAAAATATGTCAAGCACTCTCAACAAGCTCGATGGCTTGATGGACAATTTCATGAATGTAGAAACATATTTCCAGTTGGTACTATACTATCAGTGGTTGATTTTGTAGAAAACTATACTTTAGCTCCGCAAGAGGAAATTCAATCACAATATTACAATTCAGTGCAGGTTGCTATGTTTGTTCATATTGTTTATAGACATACAGATGATAGCACAGAGAATGATAGAAAAGTTTTGAGGGAATATCATTTCTATTTGAGTGACAACCGGTTACACTCATCAGAGTTTGTTCAATATTGTTTCAATATATTTTATACAAATTTAAGAGAAAGAGGAATCTAGATGACTGAACATCTTATATGGTCAGATAATTGTACGGGGCAGTTCAAGAATGCTTGAATGTTCTGTTGGTTAAGTAGGGTTCACAACGAGAATAATGTCCAACATATGTGGAATTTTTTTGAAGCTGGACATGGTAAAGGAGAACATGATGGAGCTGGTGCGTGTGTTAAAAGAATTCTTGCTAGACAACAATTGAAATTTGAGGATGCAGTAAAATTTAAAGATGCACGTGGGATTGTAGATTGGTGCAATACAAGATTATGTACACCTGGATCAAGCGAGTACTCTACAGTTCATCGATTCTTGTAGTTGGTTGAAGAAGAAAATATTCTACCTAGACTTGATTGCCAGACAATCAATGGATCTACTAAATGGCATTCATTTAGGAGTTTGAATGCAAGTACATGGACTATCTGGACAAGGGAGCTTGCATGTTTTTGTTAGTTTTATATTTCAGGAGATTGGGAAGCATGTGAGAATACAGAATGGGTTGAAGAGTGGAAGCAAAGATCATTGACACTTGCACAAGCACACAATCAAAGTGAAACAACAATTGAAGACAATGATCAAACATTTGCATTAGACGATTATGATCATGTTTCAGACCTTGTACAAGAAGGTAATTTAATTCAAATTATTTCATTTCATTACTAATTTGTAGTGCTTTTATTTATTTATATGTGTACATATGAATGCATGTATGTTGATGATCATGTGCAAGTTATTGAATCAAAATTTGTTTGCAGGACATGTGTATGCTATTGTTGCACCAAAGAATAATGAAGAGGAAACAAAATATTGGTTGGCTCATTGTGTGGAGACTAAACATAAGTTAACAACACCTTGAGAAGATGATGATGGCTTTCCTTATCCAATAGGTTTGGTGATCCCCTTAAGACATCCCTTTAATCAAATTTTGATAACAAGTCTTTGATCCCCTTAAGTAAATTTTAAGAACTTCTTTGATCCCCTTAAGCAAATTTTAAGAATTTCTTTGATGATGGCTATCATTATCCAATAGGTTCGATGGTGGTTGTTGGCACTTAGCTACGGAAATACCTAATAAGGAAGAATGGTTTGCTTGCATTCGAAGATTATGAAACACATAAGAAGATTATACACTACTCACATTTGGTGTTGGCAACAAATATAAAAATGGAGAGGTATCATGGAAAACCTACAAATAAAGAGCTATGAATAATTTCTATGGAAGACCATGAGACAATCATCGATGTGTTGGAAAAAAGAGAGGATGGAGATGTTACAATGGAATAAGTAAATACAGGTAAATATAGTTAAATAGATTTATATTGTTCTTTTAAATACATTAAATACATGTTTTGATATTTCTTGTGCATTATTAGTTGAAATTGATTTAAATTGTCCTTTATATCCTTAGGTCATCATCACAAATTCATCACATACTTTGAAACAAAAACTTGAGAGGCACTTGTAAATACAGGTACAAATTGTGTATATCTAGATAGTTTTATATAAATTAAAATACATGTTTTGATGATATATTGATAAATTGCTTGTATTATTTTTATATCAGGTGGCGTGAAGACCTGCTACATTCCCCACAAGTTTTGGATTTTCTTGAGATGGCATAACCACATTTTGTAAACATTATTTTGAGTTGGCATATATGTACATACACAATCACATTATTACACATTTTGTATACAAATTTGTATACATGTGTATGTACACAATTTTATACTCTACACTTTTATATATCAAAATTATTATTCTATATATTTTATTTGTTAAATGCTCATGTTTTTCTACTTTGAATTTACTTTAAATTTGATTTTATTATATTGTTAAATTTGGTTGCCTTAGGCAACTTCACCAAATTTTGAGAACTTAAGACGTCCCCTTAAGACATCCAAAAAGTTAGCATCTTTGTAGGTTAATTAACATGGCCAATTTGAAGTTGTTAATGGACCACAGTACATCCTACGTGCAGTTATGTTACTTCTATGTTTCAATAACCATATATTCTCAATCCAACCATTACACTATCATCTTTATTCTATCCTTAAAATTTCTTCTTTATTTGACATGCTCAATAATGAAGATGAACTATTATATGTCCATGATGTGAATTATGCATGTATATGTCCTCTCTATGTTAGCAATGATATGAAATTAACATATGTCACTATATCTAAGAGAGGGACTCAAAACTACATGGATATCACCTAATATACCTTCTTCAAGTCTAATAATATACATCATATATCTAGAATGATGTAATTGATTAGTATTGGTCCTCAATTGCTTTCAATCGCTGAGTAAGAGTGGCTTTGATTAGATTTGTCTACTCAAAGATTCAAATTGAAGGACAATATAAAACAAGATCATTCTCACCAATTAGACATAGTTGCATCAACATGCATGTTTTCAAACTATATACATTGGCCATGAAGCTTGACTACTATTAAGGAAGTTAAATGGTGTTTCATCTTTTTATAGCATACTTCTAAAGGTACTTTTCAACACCATCAAGTTTTCATACATAGGTACAAACATTGGGTGAACAAATTCTATAAGTCAAAAGGAGTAGTGGAATAATCTATGTGGTGACAAAGCCTTTGATGTTTAGATTTATAATGATGACCTCTTCCCAATGTAAACAAAAAGTAATGAGAAAATCCATGATTGTCAAATAAATTCTAATCCAATAGCATAATCTAGATCTTGATTATCAAGCACATTTTAGAAGAAATAATCTAGCATCAACCATATAAAATCTATGAAGAGAGATAAGCTATTCTAAGCCTCTTGTTTATATTTGCATCTATGAGTCTCAACTCATTTATTTTATTTTAACTAATTAATAAAATTTAAAAAGCATTCTATTAGACCTAAATAACTATAGGCTATGTTTATTTTCCTACACAATCCTAGACTAGAAAAAAAAAATAGATTTTTTAAAAATTGAAATAGATATTGTTAAGAAAATATTAACAATAAAAAATTATTATTATTAGCCATAATTAGAAAACTTGTCTAGTAAAGCCCATATGTGAAAGCAAGACATGCTAGTACACATCAACACATGGCAGCCTTTTTGGGTGCTCATCAATAGCCAACAATCCTCTACCCTCTTCTATTAGCATTCATGTGCACTTATATAAACTAGAATTTGTGGTTGTTTTCCCTCACTATTTTCACATGATGTGATGAATAACCCAAGTGATTTATCTCATGATTTATAGTTCTCTAGTTTTTGTTTTTTTGTATTGGAAAATTTTCAAATATTGATGTGTTAATTTGTTGATATTTTCTAGAGTGAAGAAAAGGTGACAAATCTTAGAAGCCCTAGTGAAGGATATCAAGAAATGGGGCACAAGGGTAGCCAAAGATCCACTAATAAATCTTACCAAGACAAAGCAATTGAAGAGTGTAGCTTCTCCTTCTCACCTTTATTTTGCAATTTTCTTATAAAATCTATTAGATTGGGATTAAACTTAGTATTCTAGATTAGTATCTAGTCTAAGATGTTAAATTTTTACCATGTTTGAAATTGTTAAAATTCCTTGGTAGGACTTGTATGTATTCATGTATGAAATTATTAATGAATGTCTAAAATTGAACATGTACATGTTTGCTTTATCTTTCTTGCTAAGTAACAAGAATAATTGCAAGCAATGCCTTGTGTTTCATTCCTTTGATTTCATTGGAGCCCCTCATATGGGACAATCAACATCTACCACTATGTTATTCACACAAACCAAATTTTCTGATAAAGAACCTTGGGGGAAGAAGTTCCCTTTCAAATAGGGAACAACTAGTTTCATGTATTATTGTGTCAAAATATGCATCAACAAGTGGTGAATCAATTTTGCACATCATCAACATTATTCTTCTATTGTTGATATTAGAACTAAGTAATTAATTCCTCATTTAATTATCATATTATTACTATCAATTTATCAACCTGACTCTAGATTTTATCTAGTTTAATAATGCTTAATTATTTGCATTAGATTAATTAGCCTAGATAATTTATGTAAATCATTTATTTATTTAGTGAACCCAACATTGCTTACATGACTTAAGGTTCCCCCTTAGGGTTTCTCTTTCATTAGGGTTTTTTAGATCAATAATTTCTAATTAGTTTATCATATTTGGTTATCTTGTTAGGGTTTATATGCTCTATTCTATTGTACTTTATAGTTATATCTTTATTTAGATTTTCACGGATCATTGATATATCTAGTCTTTTACCCACTCTAACCACCATTACTTTGGCCTTCAAGGTTTGAAACCTCTTGCACTGATGTCTACTTGTGAATCACATGTATATGCATAACATATGTTAGCATATTCTTGAAGGCCCAGCTAGACAATCACTTGTATAAATACATGTGTTATATAATGTATAGATAGAGAAGTTCATACCATTAAATTGTGGCATGTATAACACTATACAATTCTTCTTTCATCCAATACAATTATATTACAAAAGTCTTATGCTCATCTTGAATGTGTATTTACATACTAATCTAGAGTTTTTTTATGGATATTCTACAAATTCTATAACATAACACACTAAATTACAAGTTTGGACATCCTCTAATCCTCCTAGGATTCAAATCAAATAAGACCTTCAAAACATGTTTTTTCATGTGGTTTTTTTTGCATATACAAGTTTTGGAAGGAACTACTCATAAATTTGTTAAAATGAAATACTTTTCAACCAAACAAAAGAGTACAGAGGAAACTACCAGACCCCCAAAGGGTTCTAGAAAAGTCAACATGAGGATCCTACCATAGGGGAGTAGATGCCACCACAAAACCCATGAATCTAACACAAAATCCAAGATACCACTATAATTCTACAATTTCTCCTAAACTATAAAGAAATATGAGACTTTTGCATATGTTTTCTACCATAACATACTAACCCTCCATATCTAAAGTTTACCTTTACAACCTCTCTGCATTGTTAAAGAACCACTATTAATGCAGAGGAACCCACAATTGGTCCTACCACCTAATGAAAGGATTTTTTGCAAGGATACTACTAAAACTAAAACTTAGAGACCATACCTTTTGGCTAGGAATGATTATAAATCTATGCTACAGTCCATTGGAACACAAATTAACCCAACAATAAGATTCAATTTTCAAAAATTGAAAACAATATTTTTGAAAATAACATGCTAATTTCACCATTGCTTAAAATGTACATAAATTATTCATTTACAACTTCCTTTATATAAAGTCACAAGGGGAAGATTACAAATATATAACCTTACAAAATCCATAATTATAAACTATAAATAAAACAACAATATCCACAAGAAGAAAACAATGCCTACTTTGCTCAAATTCTTTGAGAGATCAAGAAAGGATTGTTTCAATGGAAGATGGACCAATGTTACAGAAGTATGTCATATTAAGCAAGAAGATGCCATAGATGATGATCAATAAGGTTTCTTATTTTTGTATTCATTTGTTTATCCAAATAACCCACACAAGAACAAATAGAGGAAGGTCAGGTTGTATAAACTCTAGGTCCATGTTCAAAAAATATATAAAGTCCATGTTCAACAATATATATATATATATATATATATATATATATATATATATATATATATATATATATATATATATATATATATATATAAAGTCCATGACAAACAGTATATAACATAGTCCATGAAATAGTCAAATTATGTAGCCCATGTTCAATAACCTATCACATACTATCTCTATAATCAAGAGTCCTCTTCACACCATGCGAACTACTCAGATGATCTGAATCACTCTGTAGAAGAGAAAGATTTAGATGAAATTAGATGTAAGATGATTAAAAATGATTTAATGACAATTTTTAAATTTATAATTTATCATAAAATTAAATTACCGTGTGAGGCTGAGAGGCATGCTCTGGTGCACCTGGACCTGTCTCTGCATGCTCTGAATCAATCTATTTAATACAAGAGAAAGTTCAAGTTGAAATTAGATGTAAGATGATTTTAAAAATGATTTAATTTATAATTTATCATATTTAAATTATTATACCGTAAGAGGAACTTGGTGTGCATCCTCTATTCTAGGACCTGTCTCTACAGGCTTAGCTACATGACATGTCTCAAGCTATAAAAGAAAAAGAATTTTGAACACATGTCAACATATATATCTATCAAGAAATTTACTTTAAGTTCACAATGTATATTTTAATTGACTTTAAATATAATCTAAATTTTAAATTATACCGTATCAGGTTGCCCATCTCCTCTATCCTCCTGCTCTGCATGTGTTGTGTGTTGATGAAACGTGTCACTAACAAGCTCCTACAAGGTCATTTATAAGTTAGCACATGTGTGTACAAATTAGGTTTTAAAACACACACACACACACACATATATAATTGACTTGTGTACTTGTTATACATTTTTGAACAACTTGAAATGCATTCGACTCCTGATATAAACTTGGATTATCCAAGTGTGCTGCAATGCCCATCCTCATTGTTATGTCAACCTGCATAGACATATTTTTAATATATATTAAAGAGTACATGCACGTTTTCAGATACAGTGATATCAAAATAGAAAAATCTAAGTATATATAGTTTTTTTAAACAATATACATATTGTAAAAGTGTTATGTGAGATGCCCAATGATGGAGGAGCGCTCAAGACACCCTGAGATGGAGGATTCAATGTGGAAGAACCCTGAACCAGTTCATAAATATTTAATGTACACACATTCAAGACTGAATTACAAATTAAAATCAAGTAAATAAAATTAATATTTAAAATATAAATCATTGAAAATGTACCCAAAATGGGTGCCCGAGATGAATAGGTGTCAATGAAAAATTAATTCGATCAATGGTCCCTGTTGCCATCATCTACACCAAACAATTCAATTGTTAAAATATTACAATTTAATTGATCTCTATGTTGATTAAAAACACGTGCTTAAAAAATTGTTATAAATTCAACATGTGTACATGACCTATATATACTTGTGTCGAATGATCAATAGGATGATCCTCAGCAAATAGATAATCAACAAATGATTTAGTGCCCACATTATTAGATGATGCATGTGTAGCTGAAGTGGGTGCAGCTGCTTGATAAGGTCTGGGTGCAGCTGCTTGATAAGGTCCAGAACACAACTGATTGCAACTCGTACATGTATGAGGCATCGACACATGTGGAGTGGTACTAGGACCACTTCCATCATCAACTCCTCCATGGTCTCTAACCCGAGCTACCATCATAGAAGTCTGCTCATGTAGGCTACCTGAGAGTGCACTCAATGTGCCTAGTGTGGATACCACTACACAATGCTGGAAGGGCGAAGGAATGGCAGCAACAGGAGGGTCAATAAGAGGTTGAATAGGCATGGGTCATTGGGGATCAACCCGTGCCCCCAATCTCTGTTGTGGCATGCCACCACCAATACCTTGGAATGATCTAAAATCAAAGTAGTTGGGTTTTTTATTCAGAACAAACTCTGCATATAATTTTCTCAAAAAATATAAAGAAACCTCACAATTAGCATGAGGTGGATAATCAAACACCATCCACCATCTGTCCCAAAAATTGGTAGACATTCCTTCATGCCTACACCACCTGATTGATATTCTTTTCTTATTTGTAGGAATAGGTTCATTTGTAATAGGATGTCTAAAATATTGCACTAAATGAGCTTTTGTGATTTTAAGATCTAAAATAGTCTTATAGGAGAGGCCATCAGCATAAAATTGGTGCCTCTCCTCTCTCCATTTCTGGAATCCATCAAAGTCTGAGTCAATAGACCTCACAGAATCTACAATGTTTTGCATCAAAGCTACAAAATGTACCACGTGAGGTGGCATGAATTGTTCATTGCGAATGGAATTCAATTTTTCTTGTATGGAATCCACATTTTCATTAATTATGGCTCGCAAGCGATCCTGGTCAGTTCCAGGTGGGGGTGGAGCTGGGGCATCTGGAGCTGGGGCATCTGGCACTGGGGGTGGGGGTGGGGTGGGGCCAAATCATCTTGTGCATTGAGGAAGTCCTCAACATCAAAGTGAATATCATCCAAATTCATGATATATATAAAAACAGCTATGAACCTGCATATATACATATAAACATACAAACTTGAGTACAAATTTAAAATTAAATCAAGAATATATATATATATATATATATATATATTATAAATAAACATATAATGTACATGTTCAAAAATTCTATAAATTATATGTATGTTTCAAGAAATTACACTTGAAATAAATTTAAATTAAACATACAGATACATACATGCATGTACAAATTTCAAAATGTAAGAGAGCTATTATATAGTGAACTAGATGTAATTTTCAAATTGAAATCAAGGGATTTTCATTCGAGAGCTAAATTTTGATTCTTATAGTGAGGGAGACAAGAAAGATCAATTTAATACTATACAGATCAATTTAATAGTAGGGCTATTAGGACTACCATAATGAATTTGTTCTCAAGGTTTGTTATCATATGTTAGGTCCAAGGTTTCAATTTTGTTAATTTTTCTATGGAGTTGGCTATGGGTTTGATGTTAAGTACTCATTCTAGGAGATCCAACATTTCCTATGGCAAAGCTACAAATAGTTTGTAATGGTTTTGGATGAATTTCTCTAACTAAATATGACTAATAAGCTTGGTCAACAAACAATAGTCATGCTTGCATTGGTTTGAGCATAATGTTGTCATGACCATTAAGGATTGAACATTAATTGTTATTAAATTCCTAGATTGTTTTATGGACCTTTAAGATAGCCTTAAACCAATAACAGACTTGTCATGAGGGACAATGAACTACAAAGGGACAATGAAATTGTTGTTAAGATGTAAGACTCCTCTAGAGATTCAATTGCATTATCTAGATAATCAAAGAGACATATAACCATGTGGTAATGATTAAATCTTCCACTTTTAAGATAGATGATGAGGTAAGAAGGTTAGGATGCTTTGTTTAACTTGTGATTGTAGGGATGATCTAGCTAGAAAAAGATATTAGTTGATGGTGAACTAGCTTGATTTTGTTTCCTATTTCCTATTTTCAATTGTTGTTTTCTATTTAGTTGTTAGTCACTTGACTCTTATGTGTGTTATTTATCTTTAGACTAAGCCCATTTAATTTAAAGTCTAAATAGTCTTAATTTGCACTAGATCTTAAACACTAGATGATTGTCCCAAACCTTAAGAACAATTTAAAACTCTATTTTACTATCAATATATATCAATGAAGGGTGAATGTCTAGGATTAGGTGGATGGATAATAGGAGGAAATGGATTAGGATTGGGAGTGATCAAACTTAATAGAGAGGGATGGCATGTAGGTTTGTCTTTGTAATATAGTTCATAGTACATCTATAGAGGTCATTTAAGAGAGGTGATTTAAATTTAGGATGTGAAGTTGGAGGATTAGATGGTGGTGAGGGTAATGAAGGGATTGATGGATTATAAGGTGGTGAGGGTAATGAAGGGATTGATGGATTAGAAGGTGGATGGACCAATGAATTAGGATTGGGATTACATGGTGGTGTTGGGATAGGACTAGTAGGCTCTTGGATAGGCATCCAATTGGATGATGATGAAGGATACACATAAGATGCATAATCTAGAGTGGTGTTCCCCTTGTCAAAGGTAACATAAGGACTTAAGGACACTTGATCTTGGTGAAAAGGGTAACTTCGACTTGCACGTTCTTGTTGCGAAGGAACTTGATAGTCTTGTAAATGGATTTGATGATGAGCTGAAATGTTGGAATAAGTAGTTGGATGATCTTTGGGTATGGATTGATATGGATATTGGTTGATATTGAAATAAGTGGGATAGGTTGATGTAGAATTGACATGTGATATGTGGATGGACTAGGTTGGTATGATGATGGAGGTGACACATAGGATTGAGGTGGAATTTGTTGATGTTGTGGTTGTGTTTGTTGGGTTTGGGATTGGTGGGTGGCTAGGAATTGTTGAATAAGGGCTTGTTGTTGGGCTAGGATCTTTTTCTCTTATGTTGGGATGGATTTCCACATATGTTGAAGTCTTTGTATTTCATCTTGTTGTTCAAAATATGCATCATGATCTACAAGGTTCTCATGATCATTGGGAGGAAATTGGGGACCTCTTAGGATTGTGACTTTGGGTTTGGCATGGTCAACTTGGAGAGGTGGTGTGGCATATCCCTATAAGAGGATGAAGGGTGATAGGAGGTTGTAGTATGGCTAAAAGCATTCACATGACGATAATGTTCAAGTTTATCAAGATATGCATGTCATGGTCTACAAGGTTCTCTTGTTCAAAAGGTTCATCATATTCTACAAGGACCTCACAATCATTGGTACCAAATTCAAGACCTCCTATTATGACCAGGGGTTTCCTATTGATTATGAGTTCAATAAGCTTCTTTTTTATTGTGACAACCATTTTGGACAAAAGAATTAGAATAAATGCATCTATGCTATTGAATGATGTCATAGAAACTAGTGGACTATCATACCACCTAGGTAGAATCATAATGAACATCTTCTTGAGACTATAACTAGACTTGGAAAACTACCTTGAGGTGGATATCTTGTGCATGCCACATGATTTGAAACCTAAATTTGGTGAAGTTGCCTATGGAAACCAAATTTGATAATGGAGATCTAGAATTGACTACTAGTTGCCTAGGACTAATTTGAGTATGAAGATGAATATATATTATGATGATTTGTGATTTAAATTTAATGAAGAATTTGATGCTTTGATTAACTTGTGATTGTAGGGATTCAAGATAGCTAGAAAAAGATATTAGTTGATGGTTCTAGCTTGATTTTGTTTCCTATTCGTATGTATTTGCAAAATTATTATTTTCTATTTAGTTGTTAGTCCCAACTCTTATGTGTGTTATTTAGCTTGAGACTAAGCCCATTTAATTAGTCTAAATAGTCTTAAAATTTGCACTATCTTAACACTATGATTGTCCCAAACCTTAAGAAGAATTTAAAACTCTATGTAGTAGTCTACTTCTACATATACAAGTTTTTGTTAGGAGAAAATATCTTTTGCCAAATTTGTATAGAGTTGTCTATAGTGTGTTCCAGGGTAATCAAATGATGTAAGTCACAATTTAGAGGGTTGAGGGATAAGTTTGTGTTGAGTCTATAGGAGGTGAACATTTCATACACTAGACCTCTCCATAATCTAGGTGTTTCCATGTCTAACTCAAATGTTTCAAGGGATATTATATCCAGATTAATGATAACATTTTATATATATGGCTATGAGATCCATGATCATATCAATGTTTGGTAGAGAAAAGTTATCTTTAGGGTATCCTTTTTTGATGTCTCAAAAGTTAGTACAAACATGAATTCCCTTAGTTTTCTTGCTAACTAAGAGCACATTAGAGACCCATTTAGGATAAGTAATAGTCTGAATGAACCCCACATCCAAGAGTTTATACAATTCTTATTTCACCAAGAGGGCTACTTGGGGGTGCATTTTGCGTAGCTTTTATTGAATAGGTTTGGCATTGAGGTGAACCACAAGATGATGCATACTAAAGATGGAGTCTCAAGGCATATCACCATAAGACCACATGAAGAAATCATCGTAATCTTTAAGGGTGATGGTTATGCCTTCTTTGATGTCAAGGTCTAGTGGAGTTGCTATCTTAGAGAGTTTAGGGTCCTCTTCTATTCACAGGTTGATGTCTATAGCATCCTCAACAAGGAGAGGGGAGTCATCTTGTATCTGAGTGGTATCTAATGGAAGGTGAAGTTTGTCATTGAGGAGCCCTTGGGAAGTGTCCATTTTTATTGTATCATTTTAATCGATCACAAGTTTCTTCTTATATCTTGTTGCTATTCTACCTACTAGGGTGCCTTAGGACTAAAGGGTTCTTCTTTCTCTCCAAAATAAGCATAGGTGTTAAGTATGGTGGAAAAGTCTTTCTTATGATTACCATGACGATGTGGTCTTGACACTTCATAAAGGGTTGTGTTGGTCCCAATCGATAAGCTCAAGGTATTATAGGTCTAAGGAGATGGTGAGGATATAGTGACCTATCATGAAAGAGGTTAGTGATGGTAAGATCTTCGTAAGGATCATGAGTGGGGCCTACATCAATGTCATTAAGATTAGGGGAAGCATTGCCAATGAGGTTAGGCTCGTATCACAATTAACATCACAATGTTCATCCCAGGGGCATAACCTAGCTAGTGAGGACAACTACAAGTGTCTCTAAAGTTACATTTGTTCACTTGATTTCATTCTTGATTAGTTGGCTATCACAAAAACTGTAAAAATCTTCTCAATTCTTGATTAGTTGGTTGTCTCTAAAGGTTTGATTATGAAGGAAGTGATAAAGGTTTTATTATGGTTTGTTGTAATTTTTTTACATGACAGTTACCTATTCAATAATGCCTTTAAAATACAATGACATACATTGATATAAGTAAATTTTATAAAAACCAAATATATATATCATCCCAATGCTATATAAATTTTGACAGTTTGTTCAAAATCTCTCTTTTCATATGATACAGTCGTTTCAAAATTTTAATTGTATTTTACAGCTAAAATGTCTAAATACAGCTATTCAACACTCAAATTGAAATCAAATTTTGACAGTTTGTTCAAAATCTCTCCTTTCATATGATACAGTGTTTTCAAAATTTCAATTGTATTTTACAGCTAAAATGTCTAAATACAGCTATTCAATTCTCAAATTTAAACAAAATTTTGACAGTTTGTTCAAATTCTATCCTTTTATATGATATAGTCTTTCAAAATTTTAATTGTATTTTACAACTAAAATGTCAAAATATAGCTATTGAATTCATAAACAGAAACCCTAAATAACACTTTACAATTTCAATTTTGATTGTATTTTACACCAAAAAAAAAGGAAACTTCAAAACATTCATTGCCAAATTCTAGAAGTGGAAAAATCCACTTACCTGATGTTTTTGATGGTGAAAATCATCCTTCTTCAACTCGGGACCCTGTTATCATTTGTCGCCTGTCACTAGGAAAAATGGGGTCGCAGCCTTTTTTTTTAAATTTAATACTTTTTAAAAATGGGATCCCGTCTCATAAAACACGATCCCGTTATAAACGGGATCCTGTTTTTGGGTTCTAGGTTCGGGATCCCGCTAAGAACAGGATCACGTTTTTGATTTTAGGCTCGGGATGCTATTTTTAGTTACTCGATTTCAGATTTTTTTCTAACTTCGAAACTTCCACCTTAAGTGGACACAACTTCTTGCATTTACCCCTTAGAAGTCTACTTCTATAGAGGAATGATAGGGGAGAGAGAGGCAAGAGATAGAGAGATAGCTAGAGAGAGAGGAGACAGATATGGAGAGATAGAGGAGACAGAGGGGAGAGATAGGGAGATAGAGAGTAAGTGAGATGTCTAGAGAGATAGGGAGATAAAGGTTTAGGGGTTAAGGTTTAGGGGCATTATTTAGGGGAGAGAGAGAGAGAGAGAGAGAGAGAGAGAGAGAGAGAGAGAGAGAGAGAGAGAGAGAGAGAGAGAGAGTTGATTGGGGTTAGGGGTCAGGGTTTAGGGTTTATGAGTTTAGCATTGCTTAATTTTAGGGTTTAGGGTTTAAAGAGAGATAGAGAGAGGGGACTGATAGAGATTGGGAGAGATAGAGGAGACAGAGGGGAGAGATTGGGAGATAGAGAGTGAGAGACATGTCTAGAGAGAGAGAGGTTTAGGGTTGCTTGGGTTTAGGGGCATTATTTAGGGTTTAGGTTTTAGGGTTTTGGGATTGGGTGCTGCCACAATAATGGGTTACACTTTCTGGGACATCCTGATTTTTGCTGAAATCACATATTTTAAAAAAATATAATGATTTAAGCCTTGAAAGGTTCCATTTAAAGGATTTTAATTAAAGAGGGTTTGATCAAACCCCCTTGGATAGAACCCCACTAGTTTTAAACCATACCTATGATAGAGTCTCCTCTACACCTATCAAAATGCTGATAAAAAACTAATTTTGATTTATATTTTGAGGGATCAAATGAATTCATTTAAAATTTATGCTTTGTAAGTACGTAGTCCTTATTATAAGCTTCCCAAAAAATATAATTTTAAATATATTTAATTTGATTATTATATTTATTTTTTATTTCTTGTGAATGTATGTTTTTCACCGAACATCAAGTTCTCTATTCTATACACATGGAAAATTAGTAAATTACTAAAAAAAAATTCTAAAAAATATGTATGCACTAGGTATTGATGTCCTTGTTTCAACAAAAGAAAAAAATTAAATTTCGATAAATACATAAAATGTTATGTTTTATGGAATATGCCTATGTCTAAATTATAATTGGTTTGACTTCAAAAATTAATTAAAAAATATATATTCAACAAAACATTATGAAACCAAATGCATACAATATATATCGGTGTTACCAATCAAATTAAAAAGAATCAAAATTTTATCCTTTGTAGAAAAAAAGTTATGTGCTACGGAATACACATCACTTAAAAAAAATGTTGTTTACTATTAAAAACCAGTTATCAAAGGAGATGCAAAAAAATTTACAATTTAACTCTAATTTTTTTAAAAAAATATATTTAGAATCTACAAACAGAATCTCACAAATCACTAGTTCGCATCATCTTCAAATTCCTAATGGTTTAACATCTATAGGTGTCAGAACGTGAAGATTTAGTTCAAAATATTGATTTCAATGTCAAGTTTGGCCAAAAAGTGTAACCCATTATTGTGGGATGACCCGGTTAGGGGTTAAGGTTTAGAGGTTTAAGGTTTAGGGCTTAGAGAGAGATAGAGGACCAATAGGGAGATATAGAGGAGACCAAGGGGAGAGATAGGGAGATAGAGAGTGAGGGACATGGCCAGAGACATAGGGAGAGAGATTGAGAGGTAGAGGGACAAAGGCGATAGGGAGATAGGGGAGAGATAGGGAGATAGAGGTTTAAGGTTACTTGGGTTTAGGGTTTAGGGGTTTAGAGTGTAAGGTTTAGGGTTTCTCAGGTTTAGGGGTTAGGGGTTAGGATTTAGGGGCATTATTTAGGGTTTAGGGTTTAGGTTTTATTGTTTAGGGGTTAGAGGTTTAGGTTTAAAGGTTTAGGGTTTAGGGTATATAGAGAGAGGAATAATAGGGAGATATAAAGAAGACTAAGGAGAGAGATAGGAAGATAGAGAGTGAGGCACATGGCCAGGGACATAGGGAGAGAGATTGAGAGGTAGAGGGATGATAGAGATAGGGAGATAGGGGAGAGATAGGGAAATAGAGGTTTAGAGTTGCTTGGATTTAGGGTTTAGGGGTTTAGGGTTGCTTGGGTTGAGAGAGAGAGAAAGAGGCATTATTTAGGGCTTAGGGTTTAGGGGTTAAGGTTTAGAGGTTTAGGGTTTAGTGTTTAGAGAGAGAGGACCAATAGGGAGATATAGAGAGTGAGGGACATGTGGCCAGAGACATAGGGAGAGATAAGGACATCAAGGTGTCTGCAACCTTGGTAATTCTTTGCATTTGTAATGTTTATATTTATTATTTAATTGCCTATGTTGGAAATTAAGGTGTCCTCTTGTCATCTTGCATCCTTCTTTCAAAAAGACAACTTGCACACCTGCATCATTCAAACTACTTATAGAAAGTAGGTTCCGTGCTAAGCCTGGGATGTGCATAACCCCAGAGATCCCCTTCACTCGACCATCAGGGAGTCGGATAGAGACTCTTCCAAGACCAACAATCTTCAGATGAGAGTCGTCACTCAGATACACCTTCCCACCATCGAAATCCTCATACTTAGTGAACCAGTCTTGATGTGAGGTCATGTGGAATGATGCACCAGAGTCGATTAGCCACACATCATCAGATGCATGGGTTGCATGGGCTGCGATGAAAGCATCACCGTCATCTTGTGACTTGTCAGAATCTAAATCAGGAGCTTTCTTCTTTTTCTTCTTCTCCTCTTTGTATTCCTTTCAGAAATGTCTGATCTTGCCATAGTTCCAACAAAGAGCCTTAGACTTTCTAGGAGATTTGGATCTACCCTTCTCAACTTTCTTATCCTTCTTCCCTTTCTCCTTGGGTCCTCCACGAACTGCAAGGGCCTCTTTAGCTGCCTCAAAAGACTTTCTCCGCATCTCTTCAGACAACAACAAAGAAACCACCTCTTCCATTTTGAATGTGGATGTGGTGCTTCCGATTGCCATGACAAGATGATCCCATGAGTCCGGTAGAGAACAAAGCAGGGTCATACACTGATCCTCCTCCTCCATCTTTACACCAATAGATGTCAATTGTGCAACTAGCATGTTGAAAGCATTCATATGTTTAGCAACAGATCCTTCATCCTCCATTCGAAGAGAATACAACTTCTTTCTCAGAAAAAGTTTATTAATAAGGGATTTGGCTTGATACACATCCCCCAACTTCTTCCAAAGGAGTTTTGCAGTAGTCTCCTCATGGACATTTAACAACACAGAATCAACAAGACTAAGTCTTATGAGACCCTTAGCCTTTTGATCCTTAAGATCCAAGTCAGCTTGTGACATTGTAGCTGGTTTTGTTCCATTCACACTATCCCAAAGGTCTCAGTCAACTAACATGTCTTCCATCTTGAGCTTCCACAGCTCGAAATTACTACCATTGAACTTCTTTACTTCAAACCTTACTGATGTGCCTACCATCTCCTTGCTGCAATAAGATACAGAATGCTCTGCACAGACTCCCACTCAACCTAAGATTAGCTCTAAAAACCCCTACCCAACAACTAGGACCAAAGGTGACCAAGCTCTGATACCAACTGAAAGGAAGCTAGGTGTGCGGAAAATGCTTCCTACACTAATCTATTGAGGAGAGGGCTATGCAAATTCAAATTTATCTTAACTATTACATCAATGTTAAACCATTAACATGAGCTATTGCAACAAAACACAAGAACCAGAAAGTAGACAGAAGAAGAGAGACAAAGATTTACAGTGGGGAAAACCCTTATTGGGTGAAAAACCCCACACTCAGAAACCTGCACAATGTATTAACAAATATGAAAGAATGTTTACAATACACTTGCAATGCAAGCTTCAATGGTCTTTGACACTCATGTCTAGAGTCAATTCGGCAACATAACAGTACCTATGAACCTGTGATTCAAACTCTATCTCCAAGCACCTATTTAAATAGGAAATACAAGGCAATATTGGACCTTTCTTGGAATGGGCGTCCAACATGGCTTCATGGACCAAAACCCACGCCTAAGGACACTTGGTCAACATTGTAGAATGTGCCTGACACTTGTCCATAGCTCCCATCCCAAAGGGGTCACCTATTTCCAAAATGGGCTATGACAAATGCTCTTACGACACTTACGACCGTCATAGAATCTGTCATAGCGGTTACAACTTACAGTTGTAAGAGAATCTATTATACACATGCTATAAATAGCATATTCTCTTACAACATGTCATATTCCACCTTGGGGCACCCAAATATGCTTTATTCAAAGATGCTCCATGACACATGTCATCTCCTGTCTTACAACCTTCTATTTCTGACTCTTACATGTCATAGATTCGTCATAGGAATCTGTCATAACCGTTTCGGTCAAACATTCCTTACACAACATGGAAGATGTTGACACATGGCAGAATATTCCTACCACTAAGTGGGATGCCTATCTCCTCATGTGAGGACAAAATAACAAGTTGTCATATTCCATGTAGGATTGACACATCACCGTGACACATCTCACAACATGAAATTTCCAAATATTTACAACATAGGCAATTAAATAATAAATATAAACATTACAAATGCAAAGAATTACCAAGGTTGAGACACCTTAATTCCCAACAGTTCCTTACTCTCTTGTAAGAATTACCAAGGTTGAGACACCTATGTTGTAAATATACAAGGATACATGCATGAGGCCGAGGGGCTTAGAATTTTTTGATTTTATGAAAGGTGCCTACAAATGAATACTTGAAACCTGGATGTTTATGTAGGCACCAACATACCCCATTGGGGATATAAATGAAAATGAAGTCACAGAAGTGGATTTTAATATGAGCAAGATTGACATGGGTCCTCCTATCATGGAAGGTGATATATATCATGCAAAATTCTCTGTAGGCATGCTAGAAAATAGAGTTAAAGCTGAGCAATAGGAGTGTTGGAAATTAAGGTGTCTCAACCTTGGTAATTCTTTGCATTTGTAATGTTTATATTTATTATTTAATTGTCTATGTTGTAAATATTTGTAAATTTCATATTGTCATGTTGTGGGATGTGTCAATCCTACATGGAATATGACAACTTGTTATTTTGTCCTCACATGAGGAGATAGGCATCCCACTTAGTGGTAGGAATATTCTGCCATGTGTCAGCATCCTCCATGTTGTGTAAGGAATGTTTGACCGAAACGGTTATGACAGATTCCTATGACGAATCTATGACATGTAAGAGTCAGAAATAGAAGGTTGTAAGACAGGAGATGACATGTGTCATGGAGCATCTTTGAATAAGGCATATTTGGGTGCCCCAAGGTGGAATATGACATGTTGTAAGAGAATATGCTATTTATAGCATGTGTATGATAGATTCTCTTACAACTGTAAGTTGTAACCGCTATGACAGATTCTATGACGGTCGTAAGTGTCATAAGAGCATTTGTCATAGCCCATTTTGGAAATAGGTGACCCCTTTGGGATGGGAGTTGTGGACAAGTGTCAGGAACATTATACAATGTTGACCAAGTGTCCTTGGGTGTGGATTTTGGTCAATGAAGCCATGTTGGATGCCCATTCCAAGAAAGGTCCAATATTGCCTTGTATTTCCTATTTAAACAGGTGCTTGGAGATGGAGTTTGAATCACAGGTTCACAGGTACTGTTATGTTGCCGAATTGACTCCAGACATGAGTGTCAAAGACCATTGAAGCTTGCATTGCAAGTGTATTGTAAACATTCTTTCATATTTGTTAATACATTGTGCAGGTTTCTGAGTGTGGGGTTTTTCACCCAATAAGGGTTTTCCCCACTGTAAATCTTTGTCTCTCTTCTTTTGTCTACTTTCTGGTTCTTGTGTTTTGTTGCAATATCTCATGTTAATAGTTTAACATTGATGTAATAGTTAGGATAAATTTGAATTTGCATAGCCCTCTCCTCAATAGATTAGTGTAGGAAGCATTTTCCACACACCTAGCTTCCTTTTAGTTGGTATCAGAGCTTGGTCACCTTTGGTCCTAGTTGTTGGGTAGGGGTTTTTAGAGCTAATCTTAGGTTGAGTGGGAGTCTGTGCAGAACATTCTGTATCTTATTGCAGCAAGGAGATGGTAGGCACATCAGGAAGGTTTGAAGTAAATAAGTTCAATGGCAGTAATTTCGAGCCGTGGAAGCAAAAGATGGAAGACATGTTAGTTGACTGAGACCTTTGGGATAGTGTGAATGGAACAAAACCAGCTGCAATGTCACAATCTGACTTGGATCTTAAGGATCAAAAGGCTAAGGGTCTCATAAGACTTAGTCTTGCTGATTCTGTGTTGTTAAATGTCCATGAGGAGACTACTGCTAAACTCCTTTGGAAGAAGTTGGGGGATGTGTATCAAGCCAAATCCCTTGTTAATAAACTTTTTCTGAGAAAGAAGTTGTATTCTCTTCAAATGGAGGACGAAGGATCTGTTGCTAAACATATGAATGCTTTCAACATGCTAGTTGCACAATTGACATCTATTGGTGTAAAGATGGAGGAGGAGGATCAGTGTATGACCTTGCTTTGTTCTCTACCGGACTCATGGGATCATCTTGTCATGGCAATCGGAAGCACCACATCCACATTCAAAATGGAAGAGGTGGTTTCTTCGTTGTTGTCTGAAGAGATGTGAAGAAAGTCTTTTGAGGTAGCTAAAGAGGCCCTTGCAGTTCGTGGAGGACCCAAGGAGAAAGGGAAGAAGAAGGATAAGAAAGTTGAGAAGGGTAGATCCAAATCCCGTGGGAGATCCAAATCCCGTGGAAAGTCTAAGGCTCTTTGTTGGAACTGTGGCAAGATCGGACATTTCTGAAAGGAATGCAAAGAGGAGAAGAAGAAAAAGAAGAAAGCTCCTGATTCAGATTCTGACAAGTCACAAGATGATGGTGATGCTTTCATCGTAGCCCATGCAACCCATGCATCTGATGATGTGTGGCTAATCGACTCTGGTGCATCATTCCACATGACCTCGCATCGAGATTGGTTCACTAAGTATGAGGAGTTCGATGGTGGGAAGGTGTATCTAGGTGACGACTCTCATCTAAAGATTGTTGGTCATGGAAGAGTCTCTATCCGACTCCCTGATGGTCGAGTGAAGGGGATCTCTGGGGTTATGCACATCCCAGGCTTAGCACGGAACCTACTTTCTATAAGTAGTTTGAATGATGCAGGTGTGCAAGTTGTCTTTTTGAAAGAAGGATGCAAGATGACAAGAGGATCTATGGTGCTTTCTAAGGGTACTCAGAGAGGTACTCTATTTCAACTGGAGGCATGCATTTCACAATGCAATAGTTCTTCTGACTCAAGGAAGAGGGCAACAGTCACTTCATCCCCACCATCTGAACGAGCAGTGAAGAAATCTGTTGTTTCTAGTCTTGATGGTTGTAATCGTGCATTGGAAGTTAAACTTCCTGCATAAAAGACAATGTTATGGCATAAGAGATTTGGCCACATTGGTGAGAAGGGTCTGCGTACCCTGAAAAATAAGAACCTTGTTGAGGGGTTAGATGATTGTAATCTTGAGTTCAACTTTTGCAAACATTGCATTTATGGAAAACAAAACCATGTTCAGTTTTACTCGAGTTCTCATAAGTCTTCTGGTGTGTTGGACCTTATTCATTCTGATGTGTTTAGTCTTGTTAATGTTCCTTCATTATCAAAATCTGTATACTTTGTATCTTTTATAGATGATTACAGTAGAAGGACATAGATTTATTTTCTTAGAAGCAAAGCTGAAGTCTATAGCAAGTTTAAGGAGTTTAAAGCCTTTGCTGAAAATCAGACTGGTAAAAAGATTAAATGTTTGAGAACTGACAACGGTGGTGAGTTCTGTTCTACAGAATTCGATAAGTATTGCAAGGAACTTGGGATTGAAAGGCATAAGACAACTCCATACACCCGCAACAAAATGGAGTTGCAGAGAGGATGAACAGGACACCAATGGAGAAGGCTAGGAGTATGCTTAGTGGAGCTAGTCTAGAACAAAAGTTTTGGGTTGAAGTTGTTGCCACTACTTGCTATTTGGTAAATAGATCTCCTACATAAGCTCTTGTTGGAAAGACACCCATGGAGGTGTGGTCTGGTAGAAAGCCTTCAATAAGGCATCTTCGTGTTTTTGGTTGTGAGGCATATGCACATGTGCCTAGGGAGAAGCGGTCAAAGTTGGAGAACAAAACTGTTAAATGTATCTTCATTGGCTATGGTGTTGGTGTGAGAGGATACAAGCTTTGGGACCCCATGGCTAAAAAAGTGTCATATAGTAGAAGTGTCATCTTCAAAGAGCTTACACCTTCTTCCACTGTTTTGCAACTAGAAGACAAAGAAAAGAAAGAGGATGTTGTTTAGTTTCCTCTCACCCCTGAGAAGACTGAACAGAAAGACAATGTTGGACTTGATGATGAGGAGAGCTCTAGCAGCTCTAAAAGCTCAGATGAAGAAGTTGAACCTCAACCTCAGCTCTTGAGGAGGTCTACACGGATAAGAAAGCAACCTAAAAGGTTTGGTTTTACATTGCTTGATAATAGTTGTGCTTATGTTTTGCTTACTAATAGTGATGAACCTAGAACTGTATCAGAGGCTTTGGATATGAAGGATGTAGGTTCCTAGAAGGAGGCCATGGAGGAAGAAATGGCTTCTTTGGAAAAAAATCAAACTTGGGACTTAGTGTCTTTGCCTCCTGGATGGAAACCCATTGGATGTAAATGGGTGTTCAAGAAGAAAATTGGTGCAGATGGCAGTGTTGAGAAGTATAAGGCCAGATTGGTTGCAAAGGGGTATTCACAGGTGGAGGGTATAGATTATGGTGAGATCTTCTCTCCCATTGCAAAGCTAACATCTATTCGATTCCTGTTGTCTCTCGCAGTAGCTTATGATTTGGAGGTAGAACAGATGGATGTGAAGACAACTTTCCTTCATGGTGACTTGGAGGAAGAAATCTACATGTCACAACCAAAGCATTACATGGTGAAAGGTAACCATAGGAGATGGTACTTGAAGTTTGATGCCTTTGTGTTGTCAATTAGATTTGTGAGATCAAAATTGGATCACTGTGTGTATTATAAATTTGATGGTGACGTATTCTCATTGTTGCACTGTATGTTGATGATATGTTGCTCATTGGGAAGGGTAAGAATATGATTTCTGATTTTAAATCTCAGTTGTCAGCACAGTTTGAAATGAAAGATTTAGGGGCAGCCAGGTACATTCTAGGAATGGAAATCAGAAGAGACAGAACCAACAGAAAACTTTGGTTAAGCCAGAGTAAGTATGTGAAGATCATGTTGGATAGATTTAGCATGGCAGATTGTAGACCATTATGTGTTCTCATTTCTTTGGGGACAAAGTTGTCTATTGAGGATTGTCCAAAATATCCTAGTGAGGTGGAGGATATGAGCAGAGTACCTTATGCTAGTGCTATTGGCAGTTTGATGTATGCTATGGTCTGCACAAGACCAGACATTGCCCAAGCAGTGGGAGTCCTTAGTCGATTTATGGCTAATCCTAGATGGGTTCATTGGGATGCAGTTAAGTGAGTGTTCAGATATTTGAGGGGTACTTTTGAGTATTCCATTTGCTATCATGGTAATGGTTCAGGACCTTCGCATTCTGTTGATATTCGTGGATTTGTGGATTCAGAGTGGGCAGGTGATATTGACAGTAGGAGATCCACCAGTGCTTATGTGTTTACACTATTTGGTGGTGCTATTAGTTGGATGAGTAAGCGACAACCTGTTGTGGCTTTGTCCATGACAAAAGCTGAGTACATGGCAGCAACTCATGCTTGTAAGGAAGCCATTTGGCTTAAGAGATTGTGTTCCAATATTGATGTTGATGTAGGTCAGATCACCATCAGTTGTGACAGTCAGAGTGCAATTTGCCTTGCAAAGAATCCAACCTTCCATGCTAGAACCAAGCACATTGATGTTCAGTTTCACTTTGTGAGAGACATGGTTGAGGATGGAAAGGTAAATTTGGAGAAGGTAGATACTTTGAAGAATGTTGCAGATGCATTGACGAAACCAGTGAGCACTGAGAACTTTAGATGGTGTTAGGAGTCTATGGACCTCTTGACTTGTAGCAATTAAATCCTATTTTTCTATTGGCTCTTACAAGGTGTTCGACAAGTGGGAGAATGTTGGGAATTAAGGTGTCTCAAACTTGGTAATTCTCTACATTTGTAATGTTTATATTTATTATTTAATTGCCTATGTTGTAAATATTTGGAAATTCCATATTGTCATGTTGTGGGATGTGGCACGGTGATGTGTCAATCCTACATGGAATATGACAACTTGTTATTTTATCTTCACATGAGGAGATAGGCGTCCCACTTAGTGGTAGGAATATTCTACCATGTGTTGGCATCCTCCATGTTGTGTAAGGAATGTTTGACCAAAACAGTTATAATGGATTCCTATGACGAATCTATGACATGTAAGAGTCAGAAATAGAAAGTTGTAAGACAAGAGATGACATGTGTCATGAAACATCTTTGAATAAGGCATATTTGGGTGCCCCAAGGTGGAATATGATATGTTGTAAGAGAATATGCTATTTATAGCATGTGTATGACATATTCTCTTACAGCTGTAAGTTGTAACTGCTATGACAGATTCTATGATGGTCGTAAGTGTCGTAAGAGCATCTGTCATAGCCCATTTTGGAAATAGGTGACCCCTTTAGGATGAGAGCTATGGACAAGTGTCAGGCACATTCTACAATGTTGACCAAGTGTCCTTGGGTGTGAGTTTTGGTCCATGAAGGCATGTTGGATGCCCATTCCAAGAAAGGTCCAATATTGCCTTGTATTTCCTATTTAAACAGGTGCTTGGAGATGGAGTTTGAATCACAGGTTCACAGGTACTGTTATGCTACCGAATTGACTCCAGACACGAGTGTCAAAGACCATTGAAGCTTGCATTGCAATTGTATTGTAAACATTCTTTCAGATTTGTTAATACATTGTGTAGGTTTTTGAGTGGGGTTTTTCACCTGATAAGGGTTTTCCCCATCGTAAATCTTTGTCTCTCTTCTTTTGTCTACTTTCTAATTCTTATGTTTTGCTGCAATATCTCATGTTAATGGTTTAACATTGCTATAATAGTTAGGATAAATTTGAGTTTGCATAGCCCTCTCCTCAATAGATTAGTGTAGGAAGTGTTTTCCACACACCTAGCTTCCTTTCAGGAATATGGCTAGAGACATAGGGAGAGAGATTGAGAGGTAGAGGAATAATAGAGATAGGGAGATAGGGAGATAGAGGTTTAGGGTTGCTTGGGTTTACTATTTAGGGTTTATGGGTTTGGGGTTTAGGATTTAGGGTTTAAGGTTTCTCGAGTTTAGGGGTTAGGGGTTAGGGGCATTATTTATGGTTTATGGTTTAGGGGTTAGGGGTTAGGGTTTAGGGGCATTATTCAGGGTTTACGGTTGCATGTCAAAAGAAGTCTCTCTCTCTCTCTCTCTAAATCCCTTAACCATAAATAATGCCCCTAATCCCTAACCCGTAACCCGTAACCCCTAAACCCTAAACTTGAGAAACCCTAAACCTCTATCTCCCTATCTCTCCCTTAGCTCTCTCTCTCTCTATATATATATATATCCATTTCCATGCAGATATGGGCATTAGGTAGGCTATTTTGCACATGGTGGTCATATCCTTTAGGTGCAATCACCTCCAAACTTCACAAATAGATATGGAGCATAATTCTAAGCATCTTTAATAAAGACCACTTCTCTACATAGGTGCAACTAATACCACTTTTTCATTGTTTTCCACATTTAATACTTATTCTTTTCCATTTTCCAAGTCCTACATGTGTCCAAGTTGTATTGTTTGTCAAATTTTTAGTCTAATTGTTAGTCGTAGCTCTCATGGTTATTAAAATGTTAGTATAGTTAGATTTATCCTTAGGTAACATTAATTTACACATTTTTGCACAAACAACCACACTAAAAAATAACATTACCTAATTAAGGTTAACCTTTAAGGTTCTTTCATTTGGTGAGCCTAACAGATCCAACTAGTTCAATTTTCTTATAGTCCATGCTTATCCTTCCAAGAGAGTTCATGCCATGTTAACTTTGCATTATGTCCTCACTTTCCTCTTGCTAGTTGTAGTACTCTTTTTTTCTAATCCTATCCCTATATCATACTATTGTTGTTGACTTTTCTTTCCATCTTCATCATCATAGTCCTAGTTATCCTATTTTGAACCGACCATTTATCCTTAGCCATGTCTTGTACTTCTTCTATTCATGTCAATTTTAATGACCTCTAAATTTTCCATAAATTCTTCTCTACCAAACCCTAGACCCTCGCCCAAATCCTTACTTTCCTAAGAAAAGCCCTTCCCCAAACATCATTTGATCATGTGGCTCCTTCCATCACTAGACAGGTGCCCCTACTTTCCATTATTCATCCAATACAATCCTAATGTCATAGCTCACATTCCCACACCTACATTCATAGACTCCATTCCCCCTATCGACACCATCATTGATAATCATTTTAAGGAGTCTCCCTTGAATAATCATTAAACCATGGATTATCCCATATCCCCATGTTACACTTTCCTCACCTTTGAACCCTTAGAAGATGACATTTAGCTATCCCCACAATTACCAATCATACTTTCTAGCAATCCCACATAAGACACCTTACCCATCACTTCACCTAGGTCATCACCAATTAAATCACCTCATTACTCCATTCAACCATACCCATACCACCCCTTTCTCACTCCACAACCTGTATTAACGTATGATTCACCCCATGACATGCTACAGTTACCATAATGCCAATTCACTCTACCATCATTCTTCATATTATCTTATGAATCGCCATCCTTTCTTCCCATTCCTTGAGACATCATACCATGACACACATCCCTTCCTCAATTACATCCTCCCCAACCCTTTCCCAACATTGATAGCCCACTACCCATGCCACCTCCTTTTCATAACACATTTGACCATAACATTGCCACAACAATCATCACTCATCCCGACACCAGCCCTCCACCATGTGACATTTATCTAACACATATTCCCAATTATAATTATATCTACACAAAACTCAAGGTGTTGTAAGTGCAATTAGAAGAACTTAACCCCCCTCCTCCTCCTCCCTCATCAATAGGATGGATTAAATCACCACCATCAATTGAAATCATCTTACAACCATCTCCTCCTAAAATGGTCTTGCTTAAATTTGATAATATAATGTACAAGGCGATCTCATTGCACATATGAGACACTTCTTTGTCCAAGCCACAATTGTCACCATTGATGATTATGTCCTTGCTAAGATTTTTTCCTCCACATTGATATAATATGCCCTTGTATGGTTTGACACATTACTACTTGGTTCTATGAATTCAATTTAGATCTCATGCATAGCTTTACCAACCACTACCAATTCAATATCAAGCCTAAGGTTTTCTTAGTGCATCTCACACATTACAAACAAGACTCACTAGGGATTACTATAGAGAGAGAGAGGGAGAGAGAGAGAGAGAGGTTCAAATTTTAAAGAGATGCAACTTTGTCAATTGGTTGAAAAGATGTTAACCATGTAACAATAAAAATTTGCAAGTTGAATTGTAAGATCTATAAGTTCTAAGCATAAACCAATGAAAAGAATAATAAAAAATACCATTTGTATAGTTCTAGAAACAGATAAAATAGATATCCGTTTCTAGAAAATGAATATCCATTTTGGTTTGGTATCCAAACCAAAACAGATATTCTTAACATGCCTATGAAAGTCAAAGTTGGCCAATTCACGAATTTGGCTACTTGTAAAGACGCAATTTTTTTTCTATTGCCATTGTTTGGCCCGCGATGATCCTGCACATACCTACATACTGCTTTCTTCTTGAGAGTAACAAACTTCTTAGTAGGCATGGGCTTTGACACTAACTTCTTAGAGTTGCAACCTATTAACTTATTTGAGTTTTCTAGACTTAGATAGTCATGGGGGTTCTTAGAAGCATTTAATAGTTATTTCCTAGTTTTTTAAAACATTGACAATGTCTTATGAGTCTTTAAAAGGGTTTTAAATAGTTTTAAAAGGTTTAAATATGGGTTTTTGTGATGAAGAAAAGGTAAAAATGTGTTATTTTAAGTCTTCAAAAGTAATCCTTCAAATCTTCAAAAGGTCATGTACACTCATCATGGAGGGAATCCTAGTTTAAAAAAGTCTAAGACTTAGCCCGGTTGAGTCATTATTCTAGGACTCGAAAGGCTTTGGAACCTTTTCTTCTAACGTGCAAGTTCATATTTCATGTAATGGAGCATATCATGGGTTTTTGGACTAAGGAACTTCTCGTGATAAAAGGAGGAGCCATGGAGAATCAAGAGCATTTCATTTTAACCCTACCGATTTGATGAAATACATAGTGTGTATTTCACAAATTGGTGAAAAACATAGTGGGTGTTTCATCATTCTAGGGTTTTGAGAACCAAGATTATGCATTCCCAAGCACTTCGGGGATTATGAGATCACTTCAACAACATGTGTAATGCCTTTAGAGGTTATGAAATCCATTTCATCAATGTGCTTGAGTAGTCTTAGAGTTTTATTATCAAGGTAAAGAGATCTTGCACAAACGGTTTATAGCCTTGCACAAACATTGAAGGTCTATGAATCCCATGAAAGGCCTAGATGGGTTAGTACAAGCTTATGAGAAGATATTGATGGTCTACATATGTTTGGTTAAGCCATCAGGGGTCTGCAAAGATTATTGGAAGGTCTTAAAAGCTCTCTATAACTTTTGGAAATCCTACTTATGATATGCATATCTTCCCTTATGATCTCATAATGAATCAAATGCATTTTTCAACATCATAATGGAGGATACAAAATTTGTAAGGTTTGTAACAGTTATGATAAAGGTCTCTGTCAAACCCTAATGAAGTGTGTCAAGCTTTTGAAGCCCTAGAAAGATCAAAATGTATGAAGAAGTCCTGAAGAGCCATCAAGCTTAGGGGTTTGCATATCATATGGAATAGCATAACCTTGTGAGAGGTTTGTAAACCTCTAAAAGTGTCTCTCAAAAGTCCAAGAAGTTGTGTAGTCATTGGCAAGGTTGAGAAAGCATGTATTCAGAGGTCTATATAAGCTTTCTCACGTCTGCACATGCAAAAGAAAGAGTTATAACCCTATAAAAACCCTAAAAATAGTCAAGACCCATCAAAATCTCCAAAGGTTATGTGAAACACCTACAAGTCTACATACCCTTCAAACTTGGTCAAACTATTTGAGCGTCTTTGTCAAAACATTTAAGGTTTTCATCAAGAGTTTTAAAGGTTTGTACAACTCTTAGAGACCTTATATAAACCTAATGAATCCACCCTCACAAGTGTTCTCAGTGCATGTGCCAACATAGTGTATTGGGACATCAAGAAGGATATGCTCAATATGGTTATAGCGTGGAGGCCTTTCATCTTTTTTAGAAAATGCAGTAATGTGGGATGAAGCCTAATGAGATAGTTTTCATCAACGTTTTGACTGCATGGAGTCACACTGGTCTTGTAGATAAAGGCATTCACTACTTTGATTCTATGTCTCACAATCATTGTATAACACCAACAATGGAGCATTATTCATGCAAGGTTGATCTTCTTGGTCGCTCTGGACACCTTAGCAAGATCGAAGACTTCATTAGCAAGATGTTAATAAACCTAACACTGTTGTGTGGAATGCTTTGCTTGATGATTGTAGAATTCATGGAAATATGGAGATAGTAAGCGAAGAAAAAAAAAGAAAAGATCAACCTTTTGAGATCATTGTTGTGCTTAAGAAATAGGCCCAGAAATCTATAATCATTGGTGCATCACCACACAACATTTTAGTTATTTCCTTTTCCCCTTTTCCATCGGTGAATGTTAGAATAAGATTAGGCTTAGTTTTAACATTTGAATCACATATTAAAATAGGGAACCAACCCTTCATCTGGAGGTTTGATCTCAAACAACAACGTCCTACACCTTGAGATCATTCCAATGGTATCCTTGGATTGTTGAACTAGGTTCAACAAGGGTGCAAATCCAAGTGATAACACAACCTTTTTAGGCTTAGTGGCTAGCTTCTTGTACTTATCGGTCAATGTCACCTTCCTAAGAGTGGTGGTGGCAGGCTTCTCTTCCTTCTTTGAAGGAGCAGGAGTAGCGGGCTTAGCTAAATCCATCTTCTTCATGGCCTTGGCTTTAGAGAGATTAGTAGGAGGTACTTTGGGTTTCGTAGCAAGGACCTTGGAATCTCCACATGGTTTGACAAGAGTTGATCTATATTGAATTACTTTTCTTTGATTTGTACTATCTAATATATTAGTTAACATATAATAGTTCATAACATCTAGAAATAATCTTTGATCACCTATGCAAATCTCCCACTTTACAGTGCCTACCATTTCTCCTATGTAAATAATCTTTGATCACTTATGCAAAGCTCCCACTTAAATAGAGATTATCATGGGGGAAAAATACCCTCTTCCCATAGTTCTAAACAATGAGGTTGTAATACCAAATGTTAGAAATCTAATGTTGATAATCTCAAATAAGCAGAGTATTGATAAATAGTTATATATCTAATAATGCAATAAAATATCAAAATAATAGAAATAATGCATCAACAATGGCATAAGAACACTATATTTAACCTAGCAAACCCTTTTAGGAAGAAACCCAACAATAATAATTTACAATTCGTTCACTGAAAGAAGATGATTACAATATATATATCTAGAGGAGATTTATATGTTTCAATACAAGAGATCTTCACTCACTATAAAATTTGATGGCATAACCTTCAGAGAACTCCTCACTACAAACCTAAACTATTAAAGGACTTTTTCTTAATGCACTTGCAAATTTCTCTTCAACTTGTGATCAATTTGACATTATAACCTCATTCTCGAAACCTATCACCAAATCCATGTCAAACACCAACCCAAGCATCCAATATGTATGCTAATGATAATTAATAAACCATGGGTGGTTTCCAAACCTACCACTAAAAACCATGGTCCCCAAATTGAGTGCCCAAATCCACACATTAAATTTGGGTGCTCTCCATGAGTGAATGCAATACCCAAGTCAATTCAAGTCAACCCGACAAACTTGGGTGCTCCAATTTAGTGCATTCATTTCTCCTACAAGATGCTTTTACACCTAGTTTTTATTAACTAGTCAAATATACTTTTACAAGTCTACTTGTAACTCCTATTATCAATGCTCTTACAATGCAACTCCTTACATTATAGATGCTCTTATACACCTCTTAATCATATAATGCAAGTGAATTATATGAGAATCATGGATTCCCAAAATGTGGCATCTTATTCCATATGGGTCCATCATTTACAATAATATTAAAACATTATTATGCATAGGTAGCTTTTTGACATTTCAATAATACTCAAACATCATTACAAGGATTTATAAGGTGTATAGTACACCTATCCTAACATAATCCTCTAGTGTTAGCTAGGCTAATACATGCCATAATTAAGCAATTAATTAATTAACCTAGATAAATTAATAGAGTCTAGATAAAGCATTGAAACATGTACTTAAATCAACATAGAGGGAAAATCTACATAGCTCTATGTGCAACATTAAATATTTTGCTAAAATATGCACTTCTATGATCAAACTCAAATTCTTTTATCAAATCTACAATATTGAGTCTTTGATAAATTGGCAATTTATCTTCTCTATGTTAGGGGTCAAGACCACATGGACGACCCTAATATGGAAAGTCATAGCCCTAAACTTAGTTTACGACCTTAAATTTGAAATGGTGATCTTGATCTATTTTCCTTTTCTCTTTAATTTTTTACCTCTATGCACCTAGATATGGTGGTACTTAAAAGCATTAGTAGGACTTTCTATTAACTAAGGTAATTTGTGACTTTTCTTGATTGTCATTAGGTCCTATGTACCAAATAAGTGGTGTTCTAACAAGATTGAAGATATGCCAAGCATAATGTACATGCCTATATATCTATTCTTATGAATGCAAATGTTGATGTAGGGCTTTCACTATGATTGAGTGATGTATAAATGATCAAGTTATCTAATGATGTCTAAATGACCTAGAGATTTTTTCTTTTACACAAGACCCTAGCATTCAAACTTGAATAATTCATTCTTTAGTCAATGTGTAATGGTAATGGCTAATGGTAGTTGGGATCAAGTTGATTTGATCCCATAATAATATTTGATTCTAGAAAATATAGACCACAAGTGTGGTCTTGAACAAGTTTAGGGCCATCTTAGCAGTCTTAATTGAGGAATAAAAATAAGAAGATTGAGGGTTGGATCTAAACCACTTGAGAATAAGAATTTAGGTTTAGATTATATTTAGTTGAAGCCACTCTTACATATAAATACACCATCTAAGCACTAGACTATTCCACTAGAATGTAATGTCCCCCATTTAGCCCAATCACACAGATGGTGGAGATTAGCCTATCACATGACTTCCGTAGGCTAATAACAATGGTTAGGAGGTCAATTCAGGGATTTACTATTTATAGTAAGTCGGGAGCATGGCACTTACTAATAATGACAAGGAAGTGGCTGATGGTCATGGCACATGAGTTTATGGTTTTGAGATATTTAGAGCTTCATTGATACAATATAAGTTAAATTAAAAATTTAAATTATGTTATTTTAATAGATATAATATAACTTTAAGTTATAAAGTAAAGACATCTTATAAAATAAAGTTATAACTTAAAGTTGAGCCTCTAGGGGATGCGCGCCCCTCATGGAGAAATAAGGGGTTAAATGATAAATTAAAATAAGGTAATTTGTGACTTTTCTTGATTGTCATTAGGTCCTATGTACCAGATAAGTGGTGTTCTAACAAGATTGAAGATATGCCAAGCATAATGCACATGCCTATATATCTATTCTTATGAATGCAAATGTTGATGTAGTGCTTTCACTATGATTGAATGATGTATAAATGATCAAGTTATCTAATGATGTCTAAATGACCTAGAGATTTTTTCTTTTACACAAGACCCTAGCATTCAAACTTGAATAATTCATTCTTTAGTCAATGGGTAATGGTAATGGGAAATGGTAGTTGGGATCAAGTTGATTTGATCCCACAATAATATTTGATTCTAGAAAATATAGACCACAGGTGTGGTCTTGAACAAGTTTAGGGCCATCTTAGCAGTCTTAATTGAGGAATAAAAATAAGAAGATTGAGGGTTGGATCTAAACCACTTGAAAATAAGAATTTAGGTTTAGATTAGATTTAGTTGAAGCCACTCTTACATATAAATACACCATCTAAACACTAGACTATTCCACTAGAAACAAATTTCAAAATAAATCTAAAATAAATTTAAAAAGTGCTAAAAATGCACTTTACACCTCTACAATATTAAACAATATTAAATTTAATACTCTATATTGAAAAAATAAATATTTTATTCATAATTTTTCCTAATTATATCTATTAATAATTTAACTTAATACATTAAATTGATGTCACTTAATAATTTAACATTAAAACTTACCTTTTCTATAAAGTCTATTTATAAGGATCTTTATGCTATATTTTAAAACATAATTAATTTGTAATTTTTTAAATTTATTTTATACTTGATAATAATTCAAAATTAATTCTTATTAATCTAAAGTTAATTTATAGTTTTATTTCAATCCTCCCTCTATATATATATATGAATGATTGGCTATTCACTTTTATCTTTTTAAAAATATATACAATTAAGATAATTATTTTTATTTATTTATTTATTTTGGCACAAAGCTTGCAGCTCAATGTGAGGTTTGGAACATGAAGTCAACGGTTAGAACATGAAGTCAATAGTTTGAAGGCAACGTGAACAGTTCAAACCATGAGCACAATGGCCCAACGAGGGCACTAGATTGGCCAACACGATAGCCCAACAAGGATTTGAACCTTGATGACAAGATAACAACACCACAATTTAACCATTAGGATTTAAAAATAAATGATAATAAAGAATTTTTTTCTCATATTTATTTTATATTTTTAAAATAATTTATACTTAAAATGTTTATTTTGTTTATATATTTACAAAATAATCAAAATGATAATTTTTTCTCTTTCCCATTTTACATTTAAAAATAATTTTAATTGAAATAATTATTTTTATTGAAAAAAATTAAACAAATTTAATTCATAATTAAAATCCTATATTTTATGATATAATGATTTTTAATTTATCTTAAAAAAAATGATTTTAGCAAATTAATTAATTTTTATTTATCTTTTAAAAAATAGTTTAGTTATTTTCATTTGTATTTATTTATAATAATTTAGAAAAATTAGTCATTTTTCTCATAAATACGTAGGCAATTTTTTTAAAATTTTAAAAAAAGGAGTAAAAATTTATTATAAAAGAAACCATCAGTACATAACAAAGAAAGCAATAGACCATAGAAATAATAGTAAGCAAAAACAAGACCACAGAACCACCACCCAACTAAACCAGAACTTGAACATTCCACCACACCAAGGCCCCAAAAAGGGACCACAGCTAATCCTCCATGTCTTTAGATATCAACTTTTCTAAAGTTTGAATACAATCTAGGACAACAGATCCCACTCCCTAACATTTCAATCCCCCCTATTAGAGACCCACTTAGCTAGACAACCAACCACTCTGTTCCACTCTCTAGGGACATGGATAAAGGAGACAAAATCCATCGAGTGACTCAAATGGAAAATTTGTTTGACCATCGACACAAACTGCCACTGCATGCCTTCCACAACCTGCTCATTTTTCTTTGAAGTAAAATTTTCATGTTTTTTATTTTCATTTGTATATAAAAAGATGTTATTTTCTCTTACAATTGATTTATTTTTTATTTAAAAAAAAACAAACAAAACAACTTAAAACAATACAAAGAGATTTAAATCAAAAAAGTTGAAAGTTCGTATTAAAAGTCAAAAACTATTTATTTAATTAAAGAGTGAAACCAGACTTTAATGCCATTGATTATTATTTGCCGCAGTTCTTCAGTTTGTTAAGATAAATCGGACAAGTTAGGATATACAAATTTTGTGGAGATAATGTTATCGATAGATAATAATTATCCCTATTTATGGAGATAATATTGTGATAGATTATATTTATCTCTACTAATGTTGTGGATAGTTTATTATCCTTATTTGTAGTTGTTTAACTGGAGAGTGATATACATGTTTAAATTGGAGGATCTTTTGTCATCCAATTGCATTCTTCTCTATGATTTAGATGTACTTGTACGTTACAAATTAATTTTTGTATTTGTACTTATTGGTAAATTGTGTGTTGTTGGATTAGAAAGTTATTGTGTTTTAGAACTGTCTTAAATTTGGTGCACTGTGCTTTATTGTTAGGATTGTTTTGGACTCAAATGCAATTAGAATTCTGGTTGGTGTTTTTATATAAAAAAGGTTGTAAGTGTTTTTTAAAAGTGTAAAAATGTTACTGTTTTTAAATACTGTATTGCATTGTTAGAAGTGTTATGAAATTAACTGTTTATGAGAATTAGTGGATCAGATTTTGAATATCGCTACTCATTTATCTTCATCTCTGGGGATTATAAGATTGCAGTCAATGATAGAAACAGTTTTAATGTTTTGAAGTTATTGTGTCACTGTAGTTCTTGATATGAAAATAGTTTGAATGTTCTGAAGTTATTGGGTTTATAGCTTTGTACGAAAAAAAGTTTAGAAATTGAGTTTGTCTAATTTTATTAGCTTGCTAAAAAAATTTTCAAGAATCAACTGCATTTCTAGAATTAGTGACCAAGACATCCCTATTTAATCTGCCATTTCTGGGATGATCAGATGGAAGTTAAAATGATAGAGATGGTGTTTTTTAGGACTGTAGGAATCAGCATAGCCTCCCTATAATTTGCAGTGCGTTAGGTTAAAAACGTGATCAGTGGCGCTGGGGGGATTGGACCTCATGACCTCTTGCCCACAACAGGATGATAAAGATGGTTTTAATGTTTCTGAAATTGTTGCATTTTAGTAGTTAGCATGAAGGGATTGAAGGAGTTAAAGATAGAACTAATGATTGTTTATTATTAGTGTAGAAAGCATATAGAGTTTATTATTAGTTAAGAAATCATGTAGATTTTGTTATTAGTTTAGAGGGCATTCAGTGAGTTGTTCTTTCATGCACTGCAACTCTCAAGGAGACAATAGACTAAAAGATAGTAGACAGGAGAAAAGTAGAAGATAATAAACATGCTGTATCAGCCGCCATAGAAGTTAGAGATATCTATCCAGAGGGAGGACAAATGTATATATAATTTAGTTTAATAGATAAGTATTTACACTATACTGGAAAAAAAATCAGAAATATTGAACAGCACAGTTTACTGTTGAACTAATAATAAAAACCTGATTAAACTTATTGATCATTAACTCAATGATTAAATCTATAATTTGAAATCTCTATCCTTCCTTCCTACAAAGAACTGCATATAGAAAGGATAGAAACTTCAAATTATAGATTATCTTTTATCATAAGTGTCCAAAGTTTGATGTTTTGAATCTCACTTCTCATTTTTATAGAAATTTCGAATTATATATTATCTTTTATCAGTAAGTATATATAAGTGTCCAAAGTTTGATGTTTTGAAGCTCACTTCTCATTTTTAGGCATATGAAAGTTATTTTAGTGTGATGTTTCAGATCTAGCTATTGGGTCCATCAAGGACTATTAGATTGAAATTAAAATAAAGATGGTTTTAATATATTCTTTTAAACTTAAATGTGGTGCAGAGGATCATGGCAGGTATCATGGATTGGAAATGCTGGGTGTATGTAATTGTTGCTGCAATTGCAGTAACAACATTGAGGTGTAAAGCTGCTGAAAGCTATGTGTGTGATCCATGGAAGTTCGATATAAAACAATATACATTTTGTGATTCATCTTTGGGATTTGAAGAGCGAGCGATAGACTTGGTAAGTCGCCTGACTTTGGCGGAAAAAGTTGAACAGATGGGCAGCAGTTCGACTGGAGTACCCAGGCTGAGAATTCCCAAATATGAATGGTGGTCAGAGGCGCTGCATGGTGTTTCAAACACAGGACATGGTGTTGTGTTTGACGAGATCGTGCCTGGTGCCACTAGTTTTCCTCTGGTCATTCTCAGTGCAGCTTCCTTTAATGAAACTCTCTGGAGAGTCATGGGAGAGGTAAATAATTATGATAAATTTTCTAATTTAATAGTTAAACAAGTTACCTGGATGTATGTCTGTCATTAAGCTAATTACAACAGTTTAAATAAACCTACACTTTATAGATAGTTTGATAGTTTTGTTTCAATCAAACTAGAAAACAGCAGAAGTGCAATGACATATTCCTGAAGATTTGATTTATTAGATATTATATCTGGTATTTGAATTTTGTAATAGTTAAATAGGTTACACAAATTTATCTGTCATTAAGCTAATTATAACATGTTAAATAAACCAACAATTAAAATAGATGGTTTGATAGTTTTGTTTCAATCAAACTAGAAAACAGAAGAAGTGCAATGACATATTCCTGAAAATTTGACTAGATATTGTATATGATATTGAATTCTTTTTAATAATTAAATAGGTTACACAAATATATGCACCCTTAAGTTGTAGTTTTGAATAAGATAATCGGGAAGGGCCCAAATCCATACAAAAAAGTCAAAAAGGTGAATAAGAAGAGTCTTATAAGGAGTAAAACAAAGTATAGACACAACAGGACAAGAAATAGTTAATTACATACGCATAACTAGCACAAAAAAGAAAGATCAACACCAGACTAGCAGAAGGAACCCTACTGATTAGAAAGAATCTTCAGGCTGTTGATGGCCTGCCACTCCCTGTTAAGGAACTCCAGCTTGTTCTCGAAGGTAGTCTCATGCACACTGTTGTCATGGCCAACAGAATTCCCTATGACTACATCTTTTCCTTTGGTGTTCTTACACTTCGCTCTGGTTCTATTGGCTGGCCCCATAGTGTTAGGCCGCTGATTGGTGTTACCAGTGGTGAGAGTACCAGAATTACCACCCTTAGCAGATTTTCTTTTTTCCATCTAAGCTGGAAAACGTAAAGAGTGGTAGCAGAATTCTTAACAGTCTCCTTACTAAAAGCTATTATCTCCTCCATGTTCTTCTTGATGACCTCCTCATTATTCTTAATCTTATTCATTTCGACCTCCATATTTTCCCATCTTTCAAAAGTATTGGTTAAATTTTCCACCTCCTGCCACAACTCATCAACATTCTCATTAGGCCATTCAGAAGTCTCCAATTGGGTGACTATCTCAAGGTGTTGAATCTTCTTTTTAGAATGGTGCATCTGTGCCAACTGCCATTTTAAAACTGCCTTACAAGTAGTTATGTAGATAAAATTTGATGATTTTTAATAGCATATGGGTATTACTTAAGAAAAATTTGACAAAATTTGATATTTTTTTTAACATTGTATGTGTAGACTGTGTCAACTGAGGCAAGGGGCATGCACAATTCAGGAACTGCAGGGCTGACCTACTGGAGTCCTACCATAAACCTTTTGAGAGATCCTCGATGGGGTCGAGCCCAGGAGACTCCAGGAGAGGATCCCCTTATAGTTAGCAGATATGCTGTCAACTATGTTAGAGGTTTGCAAGATACCAGCAATAGCTCCTCCAATATGCTTAAGGTTGCTGCCTGTTGCAAGCATTATACTGCCTATGATCTTGATGCTTGGAAAAATATTGACCGTTTCCATTTTGATGCACAGGTAAGATTGGATCATTGTGAATCTAACAATATTGTAACCATAAACATTGTAATTGTGTGAGACAGATACTATATTGTTCAATAGTTAAATCAATAGTATTTCTGGATTTAACTGTGTATAATTTTGTTAACATCCACAAACGCGATTGAACAATATTATAAACTGTGGAAATCTGATGTCTTTAATAGATAATATATTTATTTTAGATGAGAGTTTTTTAAGCATTTGCCAATTCCTAATAATCCTTTGGGTTCAACTGCATATTTTATTCTTCTGATTTATCAATCTACATCTAGGTGCAACTATATAGTTGCAAAACGTATTTATTGTACCTGTCAACTCAGAATATCATTATCATTTAGGCATATTTGTTGTATCTATCTTCCAATTTATGTGAATCCTACATTAAAGTGTATGCACATATATTAAATTTTTAATCCTACATTAAATTGCATTGATAATATTGAATCCCATATTAACTTGTGTGATTGAGAATGTGTTGAATCCTAAATTAAACTTTAGATTATTTGAGTGCCATATTAACAGTGTCATTGTGAATGTGTGTTGGGAGATATAGGTGACTCAACAGGATATGTTGGATACATTCCAACCACCATTTGAGGCTTGCGTAAGGCAGGGTGCTGCCAGTAGTGCCATGTGTTCCTTTAATAAGATAAATGGTATTCCTTCTTGCGCAGATCCCCAGCTCTTAAAAAACACCGTCAGGGGTGAATGGCAACTCAATGGGTTAGTAAAATCAATAGAGCTAATTATGGATACAATAATCTAGTTTTCTACTATAATTGTATTAGATTTAGAGCATAGTTGTGCTATTGTTTTCTGCTGTGATTTATAGCTGACAATGAGATTATTGTTATTGTCTATTTGTAGATATATTGTTGCAGATTGTGATTCTATACAAGTATTATTCGAACAGCAGAAGTATGTTCAAACTCCTGAAGATGCAGTAGCATATGTACTAAGATCAGGTGAACTTAGAAAGCTTTTATTTTTCTATCACTTGTAAATCCTAAACCATTTCCAATGTATTGTGGATTTTTTTGGGGGGGAGGGTTGGGGGAGGCGTATTAATCATGTTGTTTGTGAATCGTGATACACTAGGATTGGATTTGGATTGTGGACATTACTATACAAAATATCTAGCATCTGCAGTTGTAAAAGGAAAGGTGAAAGAATCAGATATAGACAGAGCTCTTGTAAACACCTATACTACTTTAATGAGGCTAGGTTTCTTCGATGGAGGTCGAGAGTATGCAATCCTTGGGGCTAAGGACTTGTGTACACCTGAGCATCAAGAGCTTGCAGTGGAAGCAGCTAGGGAAGGCATTGTGCTTCTTAAGAATGATGGATCATTGCCGTTGTCCACTTCCAACATAACAAGGTTGGCTGTAATTGGACCCAATGCAAATGCCACCAAAGTTATGATAGGCAACTATGCAGGTAATTCTACCACTTAGAGCTTAAGTTTTTTTGACAAAGTTTTTAATTTTATTTTAATTGTATATATAATGATAATCTAACTAAAAGCCATTAACATGCATTTGTAGGTATACCTTGTAAGTATACATCCCCTGCTAATGGTTTGGAGAAATATGCCAAGATAGACTACAAACCTGGTTGTTATGATGTTCATTGTGAAGATACTAGTTTAATACCTTCAGCAGTGGAGGCTTCAAGGAAAGCAGATGCTACGGTGTTAGTGGTGGGATATAATCTAACATTTGAGGCTGAAGGACATGATAGACAAAACCTCCTGTTACCTGGGAAGCAGGAACAACTTGTGTGTCAAGTTGCAGCTGCTTCTAAGGGCCCTGTTATACTTGTTGTCATGACAGGCAGTGCTGTTGACATTTCTTTTGCACAAAGCTCTGCCAAAATAGCAGGGATCCTATGGGTGGGATATCCTGGGCAAGGAGGAGGTGATGCTATTGCTCAACTCATTTTTGGAACACACAGTCCAGGTAAAGTAGATCAAATATTATAATTTGTTACATAAAACTAAGGAATTAAACTTGAAAGTTGCACATTCAGCAGAAACATAAAATCCATGAATATAACAGTAAATTTAAAAACACTTTATTAAATCCTTCTAGGTTTAATTGTGTACCATGTTTAATTTCTTACATTTAGTGTTACTCGATACTTTTTGGATCTAGTTATGTAACTATTGATATTATTGATATTTATGTTCAATCCAATGTCCTCCTACACTTAAATTCAAACCACTTATAAAGCATATTTACTTAAAATTTTGTGCACTCATCTATGCAGGCGGTCGTCTTCCAATGACATGGTATCCCAATAAGTATGTGGAGATCGTGAATATGACAGACATGCACATGAGAGCCAATCCAGTAACAGAATATCCAGGCCGGACTTACAGATTTTACAAAGGAGACACATTGTACCCATTTGGCTATGGACTCAGTTACACTAGTTTTGAATACACCATCAAGTCTAATTCTTCTCAGTTCCTCAGATTACACTTGCCTAAAAACCAAAAATGCTACCCATTGTTCGAATCTTTAGGAGAACCCATTTCCAACTGCTCTTCAATTCGCTTAGAAGATGAGTCTTCTAAGAAACTATGCAAGGGCTTGGAAATTGAGGTACAAGTTGAAGTAAAGAACAATGGAACTAGAGATGGTAGTGAAGTAGTGTTGCTATATGTTATGCCACCATCTGGGTTGGGTGGAGCTCCTGTGAAACAACTCAAAGCATTCCAAAGAGTGTTTTTAACAGTTGGAAGCAGTGAAGTTGTTGTAATGAAGATCAACGTTTGTGACAGCTTGGGTTTGGTGGACAATGCAGGTTACAAGATATTGCCAGCAGGGACACATACCTTGATCATTGGAAATGCTTCTATTCCTGTTATTGCCACTTTCCTCCCTACTTCTAATTCTACTGTTGTCTAATTCACTCTATTTATGTACCACCATTAGTCCATAACATCTGCTGGTGACTCTTTATTTAGAGATTTTTGTTTACATTGTATAAATAATATTTTATAATAAATAAAAGAAATAGAAATAAGGTTTTGTATTAGTACCTGAAATTACAATTGATTTCCCAAATATTATCTTATTACATGTGGTCTAATTCATTCTATTTATGGACCGCCATTAGTCCATAACATCCATTGGTGACTCTGTTTATTTAGTGATTTTTTATTTACATTGTTTAAATAATATTTTATAATAAATAAAGGAAAGAGAAAGAAGGTTTCATATTAGTACCTGAAATTACAATTGATTTCGCAAGTTGTATTTTATCACATGTGGTCATAGAGTATTTTCTTGTGGAATTATTTTTAGCAATTCACTGGAATTATTGTTATCAATCAAATCCCTTGTCCACATATAGATGGCTTGACAAATATTTTAGCATATTATCTAAAATAAACAGTTTGACGTTCTTAAGATATTATTCTTTACAAATATTTTTGTTATTAATTACAATTTGGGAGAGTTCATTCTTAGTGAGAGGAACCACGGTGTTTTCTGGGAAGAATTTCACTCATTAAAACATTATCTAACAAGAGCTGCATTACAGCAGGAGTCCTTGCCAAATGCTGTTAGTGTAGAATATTGCAGCTTTGTAATAGGGTATGGATTGGTATAAAAACAAGGCAAGTAAACTATTTGACACATGTATGCAAAATACATAGATAATGGATTTGTTGACAAGTTTCTAATTCTATCAATTCACATTTGACAACGTATTTCCAACCTACGCAAAATGGTGAGTTTGAAATAGGATATAGACATTAGTCAAAACATAAAAGATAGAGGAATTTCATCAAGTGATGTGGACTGTGACTGCCCTGGTTGACATTTGTGTAAAATGTAGAAGTATCCGCAAGGCATGTGGACTATTTACCAGAATGCCTCAAAGAAATTGTTTTATAATCTGCAATAATTGTAGGACAGACACAAAATGGATTCGTTGAAAAGGCTTATAAACTTTTAATCAAATCCAATGAGGCAGATGCAAGTCTAAGTTTTAAATCATGTCAAACCTACCTTTAGCTCCCATCAAATGGCAAAATAGTCTCATACTCTTATGAAAAATCAATTCTGGTTGCTCTAAAACCTATGTCTACTTTGTGCTGAGCTGTCTAGAGGAAAAAACTATATCCCAGGGAGTTTTGAGGTAGTAATAATAGGAAATAAGGGGATAGGCATCCAAGATAGCAAAGAATGAAACCTTTTGAGATGGAGAGCAGGTTCTGAGTTCTTCACCACCTTGATGGTCTGGGCACAAGAACCATTGTTATAACTGTTGAGGGCTTGCAAATGAAAAAAAACAAGCAAACAAAACCCCAGTTAGAAGTATCAAAATAGAAAAAATAAAATGAAATAATTTTTTTGAATTACAATAAAATAAAATATTAACAATCTAGTATCATCAATGCTACATTTAAAGATGGTGTGGTGTCATTAATTTACCTAAAATTGTTTATACATAGATTTAGTTTTCCAATAATAATTTACTATTGAAAAGAAAGAAGGCATGTAGTAATTTAATGTAAAAAAAAGGAAGGCATGGGGTAGATGAAGTTTCCTAGCACTTGCCATAAAATTGCTTGTAAGATAGACACTATTTTATAACTTTTGTTGAATGTTCAAGTGGAGCCATGACAGTCACAAATGACACTTGTTTGCAATGCAAGTCAAATTTGTATATCCTTCCATATGTTCTCATGACACCTCTTTCTCTTCTAGCTCACCCTCCAAAAACTATATTCCTTCTGCACAGTTTGATATTTGCCTATGCCACTAAAAATGGATACAACAACCATGTTTATATTAGAAGCATCCTTATTGATATGTATTCCAAATGTGGAAACATGGAGGAGGCACAGAAAGTATTTGGCAGACAGGCTCTTCAATTCTTTGCACGGATGCAAAAATTAGATATGAAACCAAACCATTTAACATTGATTGGTGTTTTATTTGCATGCAGCCATATAGGCCTAGTTGATGAAAATAATCCAAATCATTACAGAGCAGGTTAATATTCATATGATGGGTTAAATTTTTTTTTTTTTTTTAACAAATGTAAAAATCAAAAGACTACCAAGAAAAATATCCAGTACAGTAAGAAAAATAGAAAATTCTGTAAAAAATAATAAACAGCCACAAACATTAGAATTGCCTTAAAAAATTTTACCCTTGGCATAGTTCACAAGACAAAATCCAAACCAGTGGAACCAAAATCAGATCATGAAACCCACTTCAAAAGGAACAGAATGAAGAAGCCCAGCTATTGGAAGGCTGGAAGCTACCGAAGGATCACTTGTTGCATGAGAACGAAAACGAATCATCATACTTGTTGGTTGGCCTTTGTGTATTGGTTATAATGAAAATAAGATAAATATGCATCTAATCGTATATGACATAAAACAACAAACCGAAAGACCCACACCTTCAATTTTATATATATGCCTTTTCATTTTTTTGGCACATCCCTGGCAGTGGAATTACACTTTGAGCACAGCCATCTACACAAATCACTAACAAGAATTATGAGGACCATTCTTCAGTGACATATTTCTTATGAGTAGTCATTCCTTCTATGATTGATTCTAAGCTTCAGTGATTCACTTGGTACTAATGCTTCAGGTGGTGCTCATAATGTTGAAGTGGTGGGATTGAAAATAGTCAAAGGAGCTATGGTTTCAATACCAGATATGGAAGAACCACTTAATGCAAGAACCACTCAAGTTCACGAGAGATGAATCATAGCAGGAATTCATATTCATGAAAAATTATATCAATTAAGTAATAGTATTTGCAATCAATTGATCCTAAAAAGTGATATCTAATAATGCATCAAGTGTTTTATGCACTAAGAACTAGAGATATAATCCAGCTTAAACATTTAACACGCATCAAGATGATTTCCAATGATCAAAACCTAAATTAATACCGATTTTAAATATATTCAACCTTTGGGTTTTGCTTCAATTCTAGAATTTGCTCTTCAATTCTACCATGAGGGGTATTTTTCTTGTCCAATTTAGGAGTTCCAATCTCCAAGACTGCAGTTCTCTGACCCTCTAGAAGCCTTGTATGTTCAGAGATATCATTCCCATTCTTTCTTTGGAGGATATTCTTTCTCCAGAAGAAAACAAATTTCAGCAGCTCTACTTAGTTTTTGATGTTTCTGGCACACCTGCTACATTATTGATTTTAAGGTATTGTCCACAGACCACTTCATTAATTGGTTGCACTTGCTTTTGCTAGGTTTCTTAGAGTGTTAGAAAATAATAAGTATGGAACAGGAACTGCTCTAAATCAAAACATACCAATTACAACATATAATTTTCAATTTAAATGTCAATCATGGAATGTGATTTAAAATGTTGACAGAAACTCTAGTCATTCAAATATGTTTACCTCGCCAGTCAAACATCTTGGCACCTTGTGAAATACCTTCACACACTTTTGAAAATGCAACAGTTGGGTGCCATCATATCCCTAAGTCTCATTCTGCTATCCAGTATTTTAGAGGGCGAGCCCTGAATACATGGAATCCTAAGTTATACAACATTATTATGAATGGATAACTAAAAGCATTAAAATCCAAATGAATGCTTGGAACTAGCAAATAATTTTTCCTGACCTCATTAGTAAAAGGAGATAAAAACATGCTCTATATAGCCTATAGCTAAATCAAAGCAAAATTCGGAAGGACTGTTTGACATGGAGGCTTTAGTGTTATTCATCTTCAGCTCTTGAGATTGATATCATGGCCTCGTTCTATCAAGCTGCCATAAAAATAGAATTATATCATAAAATGGATTATAATGAACAAAAGTATATCTTTAAGGACACACATCTGAGTTTGTAACGATTCTTTTTTCATTCAAAGGAGACTCTGTAGGCCATACCTTTTTCATTATCTTATTGTTCGTCAATGGTTCTCCTCTCATTTTGATAAAGTTAGATTGAAACTCAAATTCGATCAATTGGTGTCCCACTAACAAATCGCTCCTATCTTACTATCCAAACACTATTACCAACTACAACATTCCAGACCTCCCCTGCGCTTGCTAATATCTTTGCTTGAGAACTTGAAGGCTAAGAATTTAAACATTTATAGATAATATTTCAATTTCCTGCATGTAAGGCGTAAATCCTTATAACTTTATAAAAACTATGAAAAAGTAAAATGAAATACCTTGATAATAATGTCCCATGGAAAGCAACCAAGGAAATCCAGAATGAAACTCATTTTAGCGTAACTGATCAAGATGATTTGTTGAACATTAGCGTTAAATCTCAGTGGCTCAAAGTTGTAAAAACAAGAAAGAACTGGATAAAAGTATTTTAAATTTCACCACAAAGCAATGTTACGGTGGTCGTAAACCATCTAACACAAGATTTTGTTATACTTTATCTTGGGTCAAAGAAGAAAGTTGAACTAATTACTATTGTAGGTGACAAGAATTGAACACTGAAAGAAATTCAATGAAAAATTTCCACGAAAGATGTACCCATCTCTTCAATTTCTCGTTTGATGTAAGCCTGCATGAAGGCATGCTAGGTATGATGTAAACTAAAAATGAAATGAGGAAATCCCCCATGACCAAGTTGATAGGACTAAAAAAGGGAACAACCAATGCCAAGAACCATATGACTAGTGTCATTGGTATCCTCACTATTGCCTTTACTGCAAATCTCTTAGATGTGTGAACACCCAGTGCTTTCTCCATGCCAGGAACAATGGATTTGCATTCAACATCAATGCCACATACTATTCAAAACCCATACCCACTTGTTACCCAAGGTTTAGAGAATGAAACAAAAACTAACAGTCATAAATTTAAGTTAGAGCGATCAGATAGAGCTTACAAAGTTCATTTTGAAATGAAACATTTATGCAAGTACACTTTTACATTTTAGGATTTACAGATTTCATGTTTTCTAATGACCCATATAAAGTGAGTGATTTACAAGAACCCATCTTCCATAAGTTTGAATCAAATAAGTGATGCTCATAGGAATTAAGATGTCAGAGCTCTTGACCTTTATGGCAAATGTCATGTGAACTGCTCCAACCAATGAGAGATGGGCTCTTGTGAATAATTACATATGCAAAATGGGGTTTAAAAGAATAATTCAAAGTGTTGGGTGAAGGATAATATCTAAAAATCTAGAACTGGGAAACTCTGCGGAAACTCAGTGTACATAGGTAAACTTTGACAGACTTTACAGATCAATTTAATGAAGGTAAGATTCAACTCATCGCATTTAAATATCTTTAGCTTTTTGTGTCCAATTCATCTAGAAGATGTACTAAGGTCTGAAAGAGTTCATACCTGATGTAGATTCATGGCTTTGATGATAGCAACATTTTTCATTGTGGAGTGAGGTAGGACTCCAAATGCATTGGCATTGTGCAAGAGTGTATCTCCATTGGCCCAACAAACAGAAACCAAATCAAGAACTGTCGGCAAATAGGTATACAACACTGTAGTCACATAGGCATATTTTTTATTCCTAGGCTTCCACATGGTCTCCATCAACTCTCTGTAGAAACAAAGCAATATGAGATTTCATTTTAGTAGTATGTACTATCTACACAATTTCAGAGAATTTGAAAGATTAATTTTTAAGAGATACTGAAGCAGAAAAAGGTTACAGAGATTCACATGCACAATCCCTAGCTACCAAAAGAGAATAGAATGCTGGTAGCCCCTGAGAAAAATTGCACCATGCTCTTTGGACCTTGGTGTTTTACATTCTCACTCTACAAATGCAAATTCCATTTGGAATAAGCTTCCAATTCCTAGGAAGAGGATGAATGAAACATTGAACCAAGGCCTGTTTACTGACCTGGCCATGTTGAATAGCAGCAACTGTCATGTAAGCTGATGTCAGTGTGGTTGTGGCAATTCGCAGCACTAACACCAGATAGAAATTATGAAGAGATAGTAACAACACAGTTGGTATTGCCAAAAACCCAAATAAATAAAGTCATTCTTCTTGGAATTTTAATCTGGATCGTGCACATTAAATGCACCTACCCTGTCAGAGATCTCCCTCCTGTCGCACACTGCAAAACATTTAATGCACCCTGCTGGCCCGTCAGGTAATTGTTAATGCTGGTCAGTTTTTCATTGATTGCAGTTGGTGAGTTTGAATTTTGAGTTTGAGCGGCAGATTTTTTGGGTTAAGACAAAAGGAAAGAATGTGAAGACATAACTGTTAGAGATAGAAGAAGAATATTGCGTGCAGTAGCAGCACAACAGTACACAGCAGCAGAGTGAGGATTTGTTGCAGCAGCAACAGGAAGAATACTGCAGAGAGAGTGCAGAGTGTAGAGTGTAGAGCTACAGGCAGCCCTATACACGCACAGCAGACAGTTAGATGAATGAGCAGTATGAGAAGTGAGCAGCTCCAAACAGAAAGGGACAAGTGCAATGTCTAGCAAGCTTCAAAGGGAGCAGTAGTTGTAGGAAAGTAAAAACAGAGCAGCTCTGCAATTGTATTAGTTTGATGTAAAATAGTTTTGTTGATAAATAGAAATCTGTGTTTGTGTATTCCGTTTTGTGTCCCTTCTCTCTCTGTTTGTTTATTCTTCCTTCTTCGAATGGTATCAGGGCTATACCATTCCTAACAAGAGACTCTTGTTCCAGTTAGAGTTCATGTAATACAGATCACTGCATCAATAGAATGTTAGTGTAAGATATATAATTAAGAAGTAGAGGAGAACTCATTGTATTTAACTGCCTTAGGTAAGAGCAAGTAATGTTGAAACACTCAGTTAAGCACAATTAGTTGAACAATTTACACAATTTATTGAGCTCCCATTTTGTGTAGCTAGCTAGTTACATTAAGAATGTTTTGAAACTTGAAATGCACAAATTTAAGTTTTAAATCTCTTGATTTGCAAAGTGTATAACTTAAATTGCATTAGCTTAGATATATGATTTTGTCTGAACCCATAGAGCCTTCATGGTCTTTAATAACTTAAGCTATTTTTATTTTAGTTTAATGTTAAATAAAATTTCATATACATACCACTTAGCAATGTCTCTTTATCCCTTGTATGTCCTTAGGACAAACTAGGAAGCCTTGTGTGTTGAATTTTCCAGATCGGATGTAATTGTTTCTTGCTTGTCTTTGATTGATATATATATTTAGAAGGGGACACATATGCTGGAATGATCGCACCCTTCCAGTATCGTGCCTTATTAATTAACTGTTTGATTATTATTAGTTTGGAGACCATTAGCGTAACCTCCCGACGCTACAAGACATCAACACTCCCTCTTAGCTAGCGAGGTATAGCAAAGTCTCCACTGAGTCCTTATGTGCCTTGAAGGGTTGCTTTCTTACCATCAGCCACTACCCTTTCAAAAGGCGCCATTTCATGGAATCGATTTGTTTATCTTTAGTTTATTTGACTGATTGCTTTCCCAAATCGGTTTTCCATAATCAATAACTATTGTCATTGGAGTGCATAAGGAGGGAGTTGGCCAATGGATGTATTGTTTTCTCTAGCGCTAGAACCATTCAGCCATGAAATCTATAACCTCCCTAAGCTATAAACATTAACACTCCCTCTTAGCTAGGGAGGTGTAGCAAAAGTCTTCCTTGAGTCCTACTAAAGGGTATCATGTCTTGTCATGGATTCTCTCAACATGACACCCACAATGGCTACACCCATTAGTGAGAAGAATTTATTACGGAGTCTCTCAATGTGATATCATCATGGAGTCACTCAACATGACGTCCACCATGGCTACTCCCATGTGTGGAAAAGAAATATATCACCTCATCGTGATATCAACCATCATGGCTACTCCCATGTATGGTAAATGTGAACAAGTGCCCATCACGGAATCACTCAATTTGATGTCGTCACCTCATCGTGACGTTCACCATAGCTACTCCTAGAGGGTGAAAAACACAAGTACAAGAAAATCATCACGGACTCTCTCACGTGATGTTGTCATGGAGTCACACACATGACATCCACCATGGCTACTCCCATAGGGTGGAAACAAGGGCTTACACCTCAAATCTCTCTCACCGAGAGAAATGCATTAACAAGGGCTTGCACCTCAAATCCCTCTCACAGAGAGAAATGCATTAACAAAGGCTTGCACCTCAAATCCCTCTCACAGAGAGAAATGCATTAACAAGGGCTCTCACCTCAAATTTCTCCTTCTCAAAGAAAAATGCATTAACAAGGGCTCTTCATGATGATGTGACTCCCTCTAAAGCTCCAAGTACTAGCATCAACCTCTTGACCTCCTCGTCCAAGGTTGCCTCTGTTCGTTTGTCAGACTCCCTCTTAGTTGTGAGTCCCAGACTTCACAACCCCTTGCAAGATCCTTGCCTTGACTTATCTCTGTCAAAGATATATTTCTCGCTGATCCACTTGATCTAGACTCCAATTCTCTTAGAAGATCTACTTGTGACTCCTCTACGAGTTCAAACATTTAGGCATACTTTCTTTAGTTTCAGTGTTGCAGTGAATTTTGCAAGCACCAAGCAAAATCCCCCACACAGAAGCAAGATGTTCTAATTGCATCTTTCTGATAAAGTCAAGGGCTTCCTTGAAGCGTCCAGCATTGCTGAGAATTTCAACCTTGCGAGCATAGTGCTTCACTACCCATTCGTGTGATTTCACTTCACTAAGCAAAAATATCTTGTTCGCGTTATTTAAGAACATAACCAGCACTCTAGCTTTCATCGCATGAAAATCAACATCTCCAGCCATCTTCATTGCCACACAAGGATCGGCCTTTCCATTCATCAGATCAACAATTATCACAAGACTCTCTCATGAGCAGCACCAAGTCAATTCCATTGATTTTCACAGCATGGGATCAATTTGCTTATCATTGCCTGCTGGTTAGATCCACAAACCTCTATTCTTGCAGCCGACGGGAACCTTTATGTGGATTGTGTTGCATTCACACGCCGATCTTCAGACGCTTCTCAGTGTAAAGCGCGTAGATCTTTAACAATATAGTGACCCTTAGCGATAGTAGATTTGCATGCTGCGATTTTGAAATTTGGCGAGACTCCTGCGTTATTCCCAAGCGCACTTAACCAATGCACGATGCTTATCTTCTCAGATAATTGTGTGAGCCGATCAATGCAGATATGCAATGATCCAACCCTATATACAGGTTCCTCGAAACTTCAAAGGATGCACTCCAAACGCTAGAAAAGAACATCAATCAATATGAAATGCATTGCACGATCCTGCCAATAGCCAATCACGAAACTTGGGTCAATATTCTCATAGGTCATGCGCATTCAACAACATACCTCACAGCCCAAGATTTTTTTCTTTGCTCTGATAGAGCATGTTGAATTTTCCAGATTGGATGTAATTGTTTCTTGCTTGTCTTTGATTGATATATATATTTAGAAGGGGACACATGTGCTGGAATGATCGCGCCCTTCCAATATCGTGTCTTATTAATTAACTGTTTGATTATTATTAGTTTGGAGACTATTAGCATAACCTCCCGAAGCTACAAGACATCAACATTGTGAATATACTTGGAATGTGTTAAGGTAAGGGCTATCATATTGAATCCAAATACGATGCGTCCAAGCCAATTTCCAACTACTATACCTATTACTTCATGGTACTGCCAAAACAAATTTTGTGGCTGACAATGGAAGTACCATAATCTAAAACCAACAAAATTCCCTATTTTAGTATTCAACTTATTTCTAGATTTTAGACACCTATCAATTTTTAAAAATGTACAAACATTCAAAATACTTCCATATAGTGTGTTAAGGTGGGCTTAGTTTTTTATATTTATAGTAAAAAGTTAAATCCTAAATCCATCATGATGTACCTAAAGTATGTGTCTTTGGTGAAGAAGTCCAGTCATCCTAGTTCGAGCAGAACCCTTTGCATACAGGTAACTAAGTAGATAAACAGTCCTGTTGGAAATTTAATTCTCGTCAGACATTTATTGCTGACTGCCCCCGCGTCAGACCTGGGGATCTCCCGCATCCTCCCCCAGCACCGTTGGCCTGCTAGCATTCATTTCTGGTAGGTGCATTTGAATTTGAAAGTTGAGCGCCCATTTTGCTGGGCAGGTAGAAGAGACAAATGAGAGGGAAAATGCAATAGGCAGAGAGGACGGAATGTGTTGATCCTGCAGCAGCAGAGGAATGTGAAGGTTCCAACAGTGAACAGCAGAAGGAGAACAGCAGAGGATAGAATGTTGCAGCAGCAACAGTAGACATCTACGGAGTTCCTGGCAGCTCTGGATATACAGTGTGCAGCTCCAGAGTTTGGGGCAGAGTAAGAAAACAGAGCAGCAGCTCTGACTGTAAATTGTAAGAAGTTTGTATGTAACCAGAAGAAGGAAAATTTATATAAAGATGTATTGCTGTTATTCTGCTGTGTCTTTTCTGTCCCTGATATTTGTTTTTTCTATCCATCCATATATTTAGCTGTAGCTTTGGTTTTATGTTCTGTGGTGGTCTCTTTTGTTCTGCCTCCCCTGCTCCGTCCCCCTGTTTTTGCCAACAAGTGGTATCAAAGCCAGGCTAGGAGCCCCAAGCACCTGCAGTGTGGCTTAAGGGGGGTGTTGGAAGTAAGCCACACCCGGACCGACGATGGGCTGGCCACAAGGGGCCAGTAGCTCAGTTGGTAGAGCACTCCAGCAGCAAATGGAAGGTCCTAGGTTCGAGTCCTAGCTGGTCCATATGAGCTGTAGCTCAACAAGTCCAACATCCAAAGACACCATAAAGAAACTGGAATCCAATGTTGAAACCATAACCCATTTGAGACAGAGTGTATGGTAGAGTCAAAATCACTGATCCAACCTAATAATACAGATAGAACACTTAGTATCTATAGAATAAAACTTTCTATTAGTGTGGTTTGTTCAAAACCAAAACAGGTTAAACCAACTAGAAAGAGGTTACAGATTTCAATCAATCTAAGTGCCTCACCAACACCCATATTTGGTCTTTTTTTAGGACACCCATAGAAACAATCTTCTAAACAAGCAAACACAGTTTAATGGGGTTTGTTGACCATTTGGCCTAAAGGGCATCAACATTCATCTTATCCCATCTTATATGTACAACTAAAATAAAACAAGTATTTAAAATGCGAGAGGGAAAATCATGATAGACCTGAGTAGAAGCAACATCGAGCCAGACATAAAAAACAGAACGTCCATGCCATACAAAAGACATTGAGCATTAACTTAAAAGCAAGGAAAAAAAAAAACTAAATACCAGTGGCAAGCTTGGGTGGTGTAGGAGAGCAGCGGTGGTCATCTACAAAAGTGAGATTGATGCCGAGGCCACCAACAAAAAGATCTAAAATTTACTTAGATTGTCAGCTGCTGTCGAAGGAGGCTTGCTAACAAGCTCAAAGGTTCCCTTTCACATGCTAGGAAGGAGTCTGCAAAAATGAGAACAACTCATAGAATACAAATGAGTATCTGAAAATGTGTCGAAGGATAATGAAGCTGAGCATAAATCCAAATGTCCACACCCTGTTCTCTCACCTCCATGCACAACAGATTTCTGCTACATGTCCTCAGCAAGAAGAACACTTGCCTTGTCTGCAAAAAAATAATCCAAGAGATTATAGAGTGGCTTAATATTCATATGATGTTGTCCATAGGTTTAAAAAAATTCTAGTTTTCAACAAATGTAAAAATTAAAATACTCGCAAGGAAAAGATGCTATCCAATAACCCAAAAAAAAATAAAAATAAAAAAAAATAAAAAAATAATAAAAGACCACAGACATTAGAATTATCTTAATTTTTTTCCCTTCATAAAATAAAAACATTAGTCATCTTATAACAAGATGATCATACAACACCACATATGACAGCCCTCAAACACAATCACATGGAGTCCCATCCATGCTCCACATGAGGTATGACATACAAATTCAATAGTCCATACATTAATTTCATTCTTGGTGAGAGGATGTAGTGCTTGTTGGGAAGAATTTCACCTAACATTGTTTTCGTAGAAAGACATTCCATATTTTTTTTTGGTTTTTCTTGAAGGCTTCCTCTCCTATCTAAAACTTGAATACCCTACTCAAAACTTAAATATTCACATTCTATTTTTAGTTGTTTGAATTCTCAAGGTGACTCAACCTGATCATCTAGATTTTTTTTGGGTTGGTGTTGTTTACATATATTTATCTCTATTTCGTGGAATTACATTCAATTTGAAGGGTTGAATTTGTTATAACTTGATTTTATGTGCAACTTGCTCATAATTATGCTTATATTTTTGTCAATTAGAATATTTAATATGTTATTCTAGAGAGTTGGTTTCATCAGGAAGATTAAGGTTGTTGGAAACGGAAGATCTATATAGAATGTTGAAAGATTAAACTATAAATGCACAGTAATCAAACCCAATAAAAAAATATGATATTAAGTTGTTCCAGATCTTTTTATTGAGTTGTTCTAGATGTATATATGATTCATTATAATATAAATTTTATAAATCCTTTTTCAAAAATTAACTTCGCAAACTACCTCACAACCTACAAGAAATAACTTCTAGGAATTAACTACATTAATAACAATTTATTTAATTAGTAACACCACAAAATCATTAAGGTGACTATATTATATAATGTAAACCTTGTATTCTAGCACCCCCTCTTAATGTTTACAGTAGAAAAAACAAAACATACAACAAAACACATTGATCAAAAACTCAAATATAAATTCTTTAGAACTTTCTCTTTGAAAATAGTTCTTGAACTAAGTAGAACTCCATCAAAATACCTCATAACCCTCATAAAGGTGTAATTCTCAAGCTAAATTCCCGAGTTCCCTGATTACCGCCTCTCCAAACTCTCAAATGATGGATCTCCCAAATTATTTGATAACAATCCATGCCGAGCTACATGCATAGTGCTATGGAATCAAGTTTTCTTATGACCCTCGTAAGGGTATTTCCAACATCCATAGACTCCTAAACTGTTTGGGCAACAATCTATATTGGGTTTTATCTACACCAAATACCTTAATGTCTTCAAAAAACTCTTAATAAATAAATTCTTCAATACTTCAACATCCAGAGAAAAGAACACACAAAAAAAATCTTTTCTGAGTGAGAAGTTGGCTTGAGATGATGAGATTCCTTGTAAGATCCCACCTATGATTAAGTTGAAAAATACTTAAGATTTTATCTACTAGATTATTAAACAAATAAATCTTTATATTACCAACCATCATATTTCTAACTCAACCAACTCATTTCCTTTGTAAAAATAAAAAAACTATTTAAATGAAGTTATTTTAGCCCCAAAAATAGTTTCAACAAAGTTACAATGTAGTGACAACAATAGCCCCAAATATCATTACACGACATTGCAAGTATACTTTTATTAATCACAATTGGTTACATATATGTGTTCTATTTTTATCATATATATCAAAGACATATTAAAGTAATTTATGGAGGCAGTTACCCATCAATTGGCATATAGGTGTATAACCTCACTGACTAGAAATATATGAAATAATTACAAATCATCATTCATTACTTGAGTAATTAGTTTAGAGTAAATCAATTGTGAGGGAGAGCCTCATTTGAGTTTTTTTTTTCTATCCACAGACTTGGAGGTCCCTCGCACTTCTCCCAATCTAGGAGTGGCCCTACCCGTTAATGAGGCTAGTAGATAATGTTGAATGCGGAATACTGGCACCATTAGAGAAGCATGTGTTTTGAGTACATTTTCTATCGCATACGAGTAGTTAAGTAGACTCTAGATACCCTCTCTATCTACTTCATGACTTCGACAATACATGCAGCTCTATAAGTACAATGAACTAACAATGCACATATAGCTATAGTATTATATTACCTTAATATAGCTTGACTCAAATATTTATCACTATTATCAATCAATGCATACATTACCTAAAGAACAACAACCATTTCCACTAGAATGCCACACATAGAAAGTAAAACCCCACCAAATGTTTGTCATTTGGAAATCTAAGAACCTTGTAAGGTTTGAGTATCATACAAATCATTTTAGGTCCAATTGTTTAATCCAAAGAATTTTAGCATTAATGATGAAGAAACAACAATCTATAATCATTTCAACATACATAACAATCAAATATTGCTCCTATAAAGAACTATAAGTTAAGCATTTGAAACTCAAGATTTACCTAACATATGCAAATAAATGGAGTTCCTTATCATCCTATTGACAACATGTGGTTAGACATAAAATAATTCATGGTCATGAATTGAATTAAAGCCCAAGTATATTTGGGCCTTAGCTGATCGTTGAAGGATTTCTCCCTATATAGAATAATGAATAATTACCCACAATGACTTCATCCAAACAATACAGTTAGAGGGTGTGCACTCATAGGAAGGTGGACAGAAATTTTACAAGTCAAAATATACATATCAATGTTCATATATTGACGCGTGTAAATAAAGTCATAACCCATTAACTAGACATTCTACTTAAATATCATCCACTTCAATGGTCAAACAACAATTTTATACCTCATTCACAACAAAGAAGGGTAATGACATTCTACTTAAATATCATCCACTTCAATGGTCAAATAGCAATTTTATACTTCATTCACAACAAAAAGTAATAAATATTTGTCTTATTTTTATTGGTCAAAATTGACCTTTAATGGTTGAAGTGAATGATATTTAAGAATAACCTTAACTAAAGCACAATAGAGGTTTTACCAGTGAAAATTTGTATTAAGAGAAGCGCTCCTTAATGAGAAAACAAGTTTTGAATTTTTGAAAAATATGCAGACATAATGGCGCACGCCCTGGTAAAAGGTAGCAGGTGTTAAATCTTTTAAAAATTTGTGAGACAGAGTAAAGACACGTGCCATATAGAGAGGAAATAAGATTTTATGTTCAGTCAAAAGTTGCAGAATAGTGCATAGTTTCGCATCCTTGAACAACACAACAAATTTTACAAGTCAGAAAAGAGTAAGCCCATTAAATGGTGGAAACAAATTTTGTTTCAAGTTAAAATTGCAGGGAAGGTAATAAAGCACGTGCCCCATGACATGGGAACAATTTTTCAAAACAAAAATGTGCAATTCATAGTCACACACCCAGAAGGGAAAAACGCATTTTCATCAAACGTCTTTATGTGCACCCATAGACCAACTTGTGCCAATATCAAGGGCTGCCTAGTTTTGAGTTAAACTCATGTGTCATGTGCAAGATATATAAAGGCATGCTGTTGGGAATACAAACTCAGATTTTTTTTTTTTTTAACCAGAAAAAGGTGAGAGGCACCCATAGATTAAGATAATAAAAGTTTTACAGATAAGGAGACCGAGGCCAAGAACCAGAGACCGACAGTAATATAAAAGAAGCCCTTAAACAGAGCTGATAATACAAAGTTTGAACAAAATAAAACCCCATTGACAAATGTATACTTATAACAAAAAGCTCCGCCACCAACCATGAGAGAGAACGAACAAAAAAACTGCCCCGCACACAGCCAAACACACAAAAGATAGTAGGCAGAGCCGCCGGGTGAGCACCAGGAAACGAACATGAACTAAAAAGAAGACAAAACATCAAACCCCACCAAAAACTGGATCGTCAACCAACACCAACGCCAAACCCATGAAGAAAAACAGACCACCACCTCCCTCACGCCGCTGCCGGAGCTGCGGGAAGATTCTACTCATCGAACTGAACTGCCGCAGCTGGAAGGAAACCTTCTTCAGGGTCCTCCAAGGCATAGTGGGGCATACACGGAGCTAAATCGGGAGAGTGGACCTTGAGAAAACGGATGGCCAAAAACACATCCTTAATTCTGCTGCCTTTTTCTTAGTAACGAGGAAGCAATGCGACAGCAACACACTATCAAGTTCTTCACTGCACAGAGATTTTAAACTTTTTTGCAAGGCCTGGTAAATGGCTTGCTGAGAGGAGGACGTGCGCAGAGAGGCAAGATTGAAGAGACCTCCAATTAGGGCATCACCCTAGTCCATATTGTAAGCAACGACCGCTGATTCCCACCTGTCAACTGTGTAGAGGTTTTTGGAGAACAGCTCTGCAGCTAACGAATGCACAAACTCGCCATCCACAACTAAATCCATAATGTTGGACAGGAGCTGAGAGACCACGTCTAAGAAGTTTAAAACTCGGCCTTCATAGCCTCTTATCCAGGCATGCCCAACAATATTCCTGACTGCAAACTGTATTAGAGTATAGTCCCAATCAAGCAGCGTCATCAAATCCGCCGATTTGACCCTACCCCTGATCTCCGGTTCCCACTCCAGAGCTGGGAAAAATAACCTTTGATTGAGACATGTGTCGGCCATTGGAGCCTATTCGCTTAGAAGAGAGGAACAGAAGACCTACAAGAAGGAAACTGGCCCGACAGAAAGAAGCCTAGCAACAGAGAAGGTAGCTTAAAAAAGGAAAGCGTCTTTTTTTATCACCACAAAAGCCCATAAGTAGGAGAAACCAAACAAAAGAAAGAGGATGACGGTGACATCACAAAATCAGAAGACACCAACGAAAGGATTGAAATGCCACCTCAAGAAAGGTACCATTGATAGAAGCTTGCCGCACGTCCTCGCCAGACTGTTCTCGTTAGACGAGCTAAAGCCATCAAGGAATTACAAAGCCCTTATTTAAAGAAAGCAATAAAGACATATCCCCTCTCTTTAAGAGAAATATAATGAAGGATTCGCGATCTCAAACTATCCACCCATTCTAGGGAAAAGCACAAAATAGGCTCGGATCATTGAATGCTGAACAGGTCTGCTTACACCTCTTCCACGGACTTGTCAGAGGCTGGTGGCAAGGAGTTAAAACACAAAAAAAGAAGGGGACAGAACCTGTCAGGGAGTCGCTGCCAAGCCAGATCAAAAACAAAAAGGGCAAGAGAATGTCACATCTTCCAGCTCGAATGGCAAGGGATTTGACAGGTGAATAAATGGATTCCCAACTTGTGAACACCATCTTGGTGTCATATCGGATGTTTGAAAACCAACCGTTTTACTTAAGGGCGAACATAAAGGCAACTGAGGCATGAAAATCAAACTGTATGCCATTTAAATCAGAGTGGAAGTTGTTTGAAATTTGGACTAGTCAAAGAACGGTAGCGGGCTGTGTCATGGTCAAACTAAATGAATGCCTGACACTTCTTTCATCTCATTTGCAATGAGATTAGATAGATTCGTTTGGTCTTTTTCTCCAGGTAGATATAGGACAGCTGCATTCTCTTGTTCAACGGCTAGATTAGCTAGCAGGTTTGCCACCTTATTGCCTTCCCTCAATGTGTGGGAAATAAGATAATTATCCAATTTATTCAGGAGGGTGACGACCTGTTGGAGAATGTAATTGAGCTTCCAGTTGTCCATACCTTTCCCTTTGATGGCATTAATGACTATCAGGGAGTCACCCTCTATCCAAACACTTTTAATACCTTTATCAACTACCAGTGCTAACCCATGCACCAGAGCCCATGCGTCTGCCTCATTGTTGGTTCCTCTGGGAAGTCTGGTCGATTTGGCTACAATGAGTGAGCCATCCTCTTTTTTAATTACACATCCAGTACTTGAAGGACCCAGATTGCCTCGACATGCTCCGTCAAAGTTCAGCTTGAAGAAAGGGGGGATGGTGGAATCCATCTTACCTGATCTCTTTTTGACACAGGCTTAGCTATCGCTGAAAGGCTACCAAAACCTAACTTGATCACTGCTAGCCAAAATAAAATTATAGCCGCATCCCATTTAGACCATACTAAATTCCTGATGTTAGTGTATCTAAGAAAAGAAATTAATTGATCTGAAATAGCCGCTTCTAACCTATCGCAGACCTGAAACACTGAATTAGCTTCCTTTCTAAAGATTCGGATGTTCCTTTCCCACCATAGGTGCCAGATTACCATTGATGGGCCAATATCCTACAGACAGGCTAAGTGAGAGTTGACCATTGGACGAGGCCAATTCATAAACATTTGAAATAGAGATTTGGATAATGGACTGGGCCAATTAAGCTTTCTGAATAGCTAGAGCCAACATTCTCTACTGAAGGGACACTGCAGGAGAAGGTGATCTATGGACTCTTCCACACCTCCACATAACACACAAGGGAAATTTGGGCCTAGCCCCAGCCTTTTAATTCGATCTCCCGTCAAGATCTTATTGTGAAGCACACACCACGCAAAGGCTCTTGCTTTAGGGAGCAAAGCATCCCCCCAACACAGATTTGAAGGCCAAACTGTAGAAACTTTATGCATACAAACTTTATACCCCTCTCTGACTGAATAAAGACTCGATTTAGAACTCGTCCAGGCAACTTCATCTTTTGCTTTGGAGACAATTACTAGCTTTTTCTTTAGGATTTGATTAAGTAACACTTTCTGTCTCCTTGGAAAATTACAATCCCTAGTGCTCTTCCACACTACTGAGACTGAAGTCCCAATGCTTGACACAAGCTAGTAGTCTTTGACTTTGGTACCCCAACATGATTAGAGGAAGATTATAGCATCAATAAGATCCCTCCTAGCTGCCAAAGCCGGCTCACCTCCCCAAGAATCAAACCAGAAGTCAGCCTTTTCTCCATTGTGGATTATCCATGTCAAGTTAGGTTGCAGCATGTCTCTACTTTTGATGAGGAAATTCCATATTGTTGAGCCTCTAGAGGGGTTTTTTACTATGAAGATTCTCTCATTGTCAAAGGAGTCAAGGTATTTTGCTTTCATAAGTTTATCCCATATAGCATTAGGTTTTGCGTACATATTCCATGCCAGTTTTGCACCCAAAGCTTGGTTTTGTATATCTATATTGAGGATTCTGGCCCCTCCATCTTCTTTAGGTCTGCACACCTTATCCCATGCCAAAAGATGTATTTTCTTCTCTTGAAGAGTGCCCTGCCATAAGAACTTCCTACAAACCTCATCTATCTTTGAAATAATGCCTTTTGGAATGTGGAAGACTGACATCATGTAAACAAGCACCAAGGAAAGGACCGCTTTTATCATAACAATTTGGCCTGCCAGTGATAGGCTTCATCCTTTCCAACTGGACAATTTTGAATTCAGATTGGACATGACTTTTTTCCATAAATCATTTTTATACCTGCCATTAAAGAGAGGAAGACCTAGATATCTTCCAGGCAAGGGCTGACTAACAAGATTAAGAATACCATGGATTTCATTATGCAGGTGAAGTGACACATTTTGGAAAAAGACCATAGACTTGTTAAAGTTAACTAGTTGTCTCGAGATTCAGCAATACAACTTGATTGTTTTCATCATGGTATTAGCTTCATAGATAGAGGCTTGACCAAAGAGTATTGTGTCGTCCACAAATAAGGCGTGGGAGAAGGGTTCTTGAATCCTGTCAATTTTAATGCCTTTCCATTCTGACCTCCCCTTTGCTTCCTTTATCGCCCATGTGAGAGCTTCTGTCATAAGTATGAAAAGGTAAGGGGATAGAGGATCTCCTTGCCTCAACCCACGTGTGGGTACAAAAGTTTCTGACTCCTTTCCATTAATAATAATTGAAACCTGGAATCCTGATACACATGAAAAAATCCATTTAACCACTTCTTTGGAGAAACCTAATTGCCATAGAATAACAAGGAGGAAGCTCCAATCAACTCTATCATATGCCTTGGACATATCTAATTTTACCACCATGGTTGCCTTTTTGTCTTTGTCAACATAATGTAGTATCTCATGAGTTAAGATAGCACCCTCTAGAGTCTCTTTACCTGGGACAAAACCACCCTGCTCCGCTGAGATCAGTTCAAGTATGCAGATAGACAACCTCTGCGCTAGGGCCTTGGAGATTATTTTGTAGATGAAGTTACATAGTGAGATAGGCTTGAAATCTTCAAAAGATTGAGGCAAATTTGATTTTGGGACGAGCATTAAGCATGTTGACTTAATTTCCTTGAGGACATTACTATTTTTCCTTGATTCTTCAATTGCTAAGAAGACATCTCTACTTACCGTGTCCCAACATTTTTGAAAAAAAATTCCGGTCCATCCATCCAGCGCTGAGGCTTTTCACCCGCCAGGGAGAAGACGGCTATTTTGACTTCTTCTATAGAGAACTCTTTCAATAAAATGAGGTTGTGATTCTCCTTAACCAGTTTGGGTACAATATTACAGATGTTCTGTCACTTTGATTGTTAGGAATCGATTTAGAGAGGAGGTTGGCAAAGAAGCCTTTTGCAGCAGAGAGTATTTCTGAAGAGTCTGTACAAACCTACCCATTTTGTAGCTGAATTGACTTAATGGAATTTGTACAATCACGTACCTTAGAATGGGTACAAACTCAGATTTTTAACAAAAATAAAATGTTAAAAAGAGCATTAGGTATACATGTGAAATTTTGAAAGGGGTAGATCTTAGGACACACAACAACACAGATTTCTCTTAGAAAATAGGAATGTTTTTTTTATTGAACTTGGAACAAATTACATAACAGAAATTAGAACCAAATTAGAGGATGAAATCCTCAACAGGCTGCAACACATTACAACTTTCTTCTCCTTGGATTCTCAAACCTTCTGACTTTTGTAGCTTCAGATCTGCTAGGGTTTCTATTTCATGACTCACTACTTTCCCCTCTTTCTCTACTACCAAAATATTCCCAAAAAAATGGTCATAAATAGCCCTTTTTGGTGCCTTCCAACCAAAATTTTGAAATTTGTAACTCCCTCCAAAAGTAGCTCAACTTCCGGGAGCCATAATTTTTTATTTGGGTCTCTGATTGACGAACCATTTGATGTGTTGGAAAGATCATGAAGATATCTACTCTCTTATAATCTACTTTGCCAATTTTGCCCATTTTCGTGGCTGTACAAGGCCTCTACTTGCCTCACATTTGACTTTGAAACTTTTTCAGAGGTTTTTAAAGAAACGAAAACTTTAATATTTTTCAACCCACAAATGATCTTTGACTGATTCCTTCACCAAAGGTTTTATTTTTCAATTTTGAATCTTTGAGTAAATTTTTATTTCCATACACGTATTCAAATGCAAACTTTGTAAAAATAAAAGTTTGTTATTTTTAGCAGGTTGGAATTTTTGAAGATCTAGAATCATTATTCAAACAAACGGGTATCCAAAAATACCAAAATTGAAAAGAACAGAAAAAAATATAATCATTTTTTTGGGTGATGCAAGATTGTCGTTACACCATTAGATGCTCCAACATAAGACACCTAGGGTAATTTGAAAAGTGACCTTGTCATATCTCGGGTGTTCAAGGAAAACCCAAATGGTTAACCTCTACCTTAGAGAACTAGGAAGAATATTCGATAGGCCTTCCTTTCCACTTAACCAGATATTCCTTATATTGTCTGTTCCTGGTACTTCTTCCCACACAACTATTCAATATTTCTTCTATCTCCTCATTTGAAGTAGGTGTCGGGATACTCCACTATTTTTCTGTTGGTCCATCCTTTGTGCCACCTTCATGATACTCTATTAAATAAACAATATTGAACATTTAAGGGGAAATATTGATTCCACTTGGCAGCTGTACCTAATATGCATTTCTTGAATCATGCTTCTTCAGGATCCTGCATGGTCCAAATTTCTTCATCTTCAACTTATTATATGTTCTCATTGGGAACCTTTCTTTCCTTAGGTGAACCATGACTTCATCACTGTTGGCAAGAAATGGGAGGGAAACCAATCCGGAGATCTGGGCCTTAGTCAAGTCTCTAAAGTCTAGTTTATACCCCAGTCATACAATGAGAGAACCATAGATAAGCATTAAGGAAATAAGTTATGCAGTATAATCTAAGTTAAGTAAAGCATTCATAAGACACATATACACATATCAGAACCCTTATATCTCCTTTATATATATTTATCATTAACTAGTACATATACATTCATTCCGATAGGTCTGAGTCTCTGCCTTATACATATCTATCTTAGTCTCATACTCTCTTACTCACTCTTACACTCTTACTTTACATTTGCTTACATGTATCTCCTATATATCTACATAGAGGTGTGTCCTTTCCCAAAATACCTCTTTGTGTGTCAGATCTATTCTCCGCATACCCCTTGTGGTAACCTGCGGTAGGTTCTTCTGGGTGCCATGTACTTTGCCAACATCATTCCCCCTTTTAAAACTATGTCTTGTCCTCAAGACATGTTCTATCAATTTGAAGGGGGATGGTTTTGTATATCACTCTAAGCTGGGCCAGAGTTGTGTCCCACTATTTCTTTGTTGATGTCAAAATTTGAATCTATCTCTAATTGAATATGTGTCCTCTGCATCTCCCAATGTAGCCGGTACTTGTATCTTTTATGCAATCTATTTGACCTCAATAAACACTCAGGTCAGAGATGCTAGCCTTAGGCTTTCCACTTCTCTCAATTGTTTGATCTATGCCTTGATTTTTTTCCTTTGATACTAAAACTATTGGAGTTGGGAGTGTAATGTTTCCACTTGTGCCCTTATGGCACCATTAGTATCTTGTATTAGCAACTTGTGTTATTTGTGTCTCTAATGCATCTATCTGATCCTTTATATTCTTAGTGGTAGTAGGCCACTGTAAACAAAATTTATATAGTACCTTTACCTTCTCCATGCCTCGTTAGATGCTTTTTATTTGGGCTTCTAGTTTATTGTGTGCCTTGGCACATTTGTTTGATGCATCATCTAGCCTTTTTTTGTTTATTTGTTCAACTATTCTTTCTTCTGTGTTATTCTCCAAGTATTGAGAGTGTTCTTTGAAGCTTTGCATCAATTGTTTCAGTTGTTGTGTTGGTGGTAGGGTTGTATCCCTCTGAACCTCTGACATCTCACTTTGAATTATATTTACAACCTCTAGTAGTATTTCACTACCCTCTATGTGTTGTTGCAAAATTTCTTCCCTCGCTATAGAGTGGAAGATATCACTAAGTTGTAACTTTTGAATGTGTGATATACCTGACAAGTTTATCTGCCCTCCTATCACTGACAATTGTAGTAGTTGTGGTGTCACCATAGGTTGTATTTTCTTCTGTTGCGCCATAAAGTCCTTGATGGATTGAATAAGGGAAGTAGTGGAGGATGCATCCTGAGTATCTTGCTGACTATCCCTTGTATCAGGAGCCTCTTCATCAATTTGTTGATCCTCCTAATCTTTATTTGTATTATGCAGAGGAGAAGTTCTTTGCTATTCATTTTGTGGAGGATTTGTCTCTTGTTGTGCCGCATTTTTCTCTGCCTCCTTGATAGTATCATATATTTTCTTAATTATTTGTTCTGTTTCTAATTGGCTTTTGCCTTCGTCAGCTTGCTCAATATTCATAAGGGTATTAACGCTTTGCTTTGATCTTAGCTCTTTAGCCTATAATTGGGCTAGTTTGTCCTTCTCTTCTGCAGAAATGGAAGTACCAACTCCATCAATAGCTTGTTGTCTTAGATCTTCATCTAATTTTAGATTTTTTCCCCTTCTCTGCCTTAAGATTTCTACTAGGCTCTCTGGTAGTAGTCCCAAAATCTCATTCATAGTTTTATTTGATTTTATCATATATTTTATTATGGCTCTTTCAATTATTGTCTTATTTTCAGCTGATACTTCACTGTACAACTCTGTTGTTTCTTGAAGTAGCCAATGGAATTCTATCCCATTCCATATTGCATCTAGGCTTAGGGGTTCTTGTGGAATCTGATATTCTTTTTGTTTCTTTTTCCTTTGTAGTTTTGAAATCTCTTTTTCCCCTTCTTCCTTTTCTGTCTCCTCCGCTGAAGATTGGTTTTTCTTTCTCTTAGCTTGTTACTTTTGCCTAGGTGCCTTTTCTTCTCTGCACCTAATTGTACCAATGTTTCTAATGCAACCCTTCTTCTTGTAGATACTGTTTGTGTGGAAGATGCCAATTGTGGTGCAACATGTGCATTGGTTGCTGCAGATGCACTTCTCCCTGACCTTCTAGGGTTTTATGGTGAGGTTGGCATTTGTGGAGTTGATGAGGTCGATTGTGGAGCCTCCACAATGGATTGTGAGGTAGATGATGTAGTTTGTGGCATAGATGTGCTTGCCTACGGTGGGATTTCCCATGTTCTATGCAATTTTTCTTTGTTTTTCTGCAGCTACTCCTTCGCATTCTGCTTGTGCATTTTATCCATGATTTCTTTGTATGTGCCAAAACTTTCTGTAGTAGCATCCTTAGGTTTCCTGAGCAAAGTTTGTGGATAGGCAATTATTTCTTGTGTTGTGACCTCATAGGGTAACTTAGGAATCTAGTATGTTCTAGGTTCCACTGCCTCCTTATAGGTGTAACTTATTTGTCTACCATGAAGGTTATGTGATTCATGTATTGTTTTACTACCTCATAAGGTATTCTTTCTCTAGCTTGCATATCTGATTGTAATGTTTTAAAGAACCCCCAATACATAGTGTTGAAATCTTGTGTGTCACTAAAACTTCTAATGTGTTGTTTGATTTGTGTAGTAATTGTGAGGTGTTGTTGCCATACTTTCCCTTTGAATCCTGGTAATTCATTTAGGAAATAAAATACTAAACAAATGATTAGGGTACCATACCAGAAATTGTAGTTGGACTCCATGGTCTGTTTCAAATTCTTCATCAATTTCTCCCTCATCACTTCACAGAGGTCAAAGTCTTTTCCATCTTTTACCATTCGATATGCTATATGTATTGCAGTGGTGGTATCAGATCCCTCTCTGTCTGCATAATAAACTTTGTAAGATATTCCCATTGTTGCATACTGAACCCTTGGATCTATTATATCCTTCACACTCAGGTTCTTCCCATTGGGTTTTTCCCCTGCAATCTCAGTAACTTTATCATTCTTGATGGCCTTCATTGCCGGTACTAGTCTAGTTGAGCCGAGTCCAATCACAGCCTAATTGCATCCTTAGTAATGCGGTAGGGTTTGTCTAAATATATGAATTGATCATGAATTCTGCTAAGTATGGTTCGATCCCACTCATGATCATCACTTAGATTTGGGTAATCTTTCCATACATCATGTTTCTTGGTGGAAATGTTTTAATATTCCTCTAAATATCCTATATCCTTGCTCACAATGTATCCCTTAATTCCTCAAACTTCATGTAATCTATCTTTGAGATCGTTGTATGGATGCATTTTCTCATGTCTTCTATGTACACCACATCTGTCGGTACTCTAGAGAATGCTCCTTCCTTGTCTACCTCCATCGCCTTGAATGGGCATTTCTTATATTTAGGCCTTGGCTTCTCAGTCACATCGATGAACATTGGTGTAGCCATCTTTCTTAGCTTGTCGGCTAGGGTTTACTCTCTTCTTAGTTCTTGCATTGCATAGCTCAAAAATTCTCAAAGTGTGTTGGATGCAAATGAGATTTTTAGGGCATCTTACGGTATATATAGCCCTAATAGCCACTTTATGCATTTATGGCATTTATCCGTTGTGGTTTTTGTAGGTTTTTATATCCGTTTAGTGTTTTCAGCTGCCAACGATTAGATTATGATACACTATGTTAGAGTACAATACAATCCTATGATACATGTTAGAATTCTTCTGCATTTCACCTTTTTATCCCATAGGTCTGTGATAATGCTTTAAATGAGATCCATTGACATATTCAGCTGTTATTCTTCCTTCCATATCTTTTAGTCTTACAGTGTCGGATTTTGCAATTTCTTCTATGTAATATGGTCCTAACCATCTTATTTTTAGTTTTCCTTGTTTCTTAAACTTACTGTCATTAAAAATCACTAAGTCTCCCTCTTTGAAATTTTTCATTCACAGGTTTCTATCATGCCAGAATTTCTGCCACTTTCTTTCTAGATTCATGTTATAGGCTTCCATTAACCTATTTTCCTCCATTTTCTCCAATTATTCAATCCTTTGTGTTAGGGATTCCTCCGCATTTAGCTTTAGAGTTCGTGTGGTATGAAAGTTGGGTAGTATAAAATGTACCGGTATAGTAACATCCATGCCATATACTAAATCATATAGTGTGAAAATTGTGGTTCTCTTGTATGTTGTGCGATAGTCCCAAAGTACTGTGGGTACTTTCAGGCCCCAATCTATTCTATTTCCATTACACAATTTTGTCAATGTCTTCCCAATGATTTTATTTAAGGCTTCACTTACATTGTTTGCCTGTGGATGATATGGTGAGATTTTGTTGTGCACTATCATAAAAGATTGTAGTAGCTCCACAATCATGTTATTTACAAAATGTTTTCCTTGCTCACTTGTGATACTTAGTGGACATCCAAATCTAGTTATGATATTCTCATATAGGAATTTTGCAGTTGTTTTTGCTGTATAGTCCTTAGTGGGTTGAGCTTTTGCCCATTTTGTGAGATATTCTACTCCTGTGATAATGTACCTTGCTTTTGATTGTTTGGCCGAAGAATATATGGGTCCAATAAAGTCAATTGCCCATTTCTCAAATGGGAGTTGTACTGATACTGGTCTCAATGGCATTTCATCTCTAGCTGTAGGTTTACCCATTCTTTGACAAATATAACAATGTTTTACATATCTTTTAGCATCTTGGAATAAGGTAGGCCACCACAAACCTGCTAGTTTGATCTTTCTTGTTGTACGGTCTCTAGAGTTGTGACCTCCTTCTACACCTTCATGTGCTTCCTTTAGTATGTCCTCTCTTTCATGTTCATATACCACTCTTATTATATCATCTTTTCCTCTGATATGTAGTTCTCCTTCAATAAGTGTATAAAGAAAAACCTTCCACATAAGGATTTGTTATCTTGTGGAGATGTATCAAATGGAAATTCTCTCGTGGCAAGTAAATATGCAATATCTTTCAGTTCTTCTAGTACCACATTAACCCTAAATAGGTTTGTGCCAGGGAGTTCTTCTTCTTAGCTTTCTGGTTCATCCCGTGTTTCAATTCTAGATAAATAGTCAGGACCTTGGTTTTGTTTCACGGTTTCACTTTGATGGTGAATTCAAATTCTTGGAATAGTAATAACCATCTACATATTCTCCCTTGTATGACAGGTTTGTTCAACAAGTACTTTAATGGTTCATGGTCAGTAAAGAAGGTGAAGGGTGTGGATAATAGCTAGTGTCTAAATTTTTGTAGTGCATATACCATTGCTAGGGCTTCTCTTTCTGTTGTTGTATAGTTTTTCTCAGCCTTAGATAATTTCCTACTGACAAGTGCTATAGGATGTTCTTTGGTACCCTTAGGTTGAGCTAGTACTGCACCCATTGCTATCCTAAGGCATCTACATGTATGTGAAAGGGAATGTTCCAATCAGGGAATATCAAAATAGGAGCTTCAACAATTTTCTATTTTAGTATGTCAAAAAAAGATTGACAGTGCTCATTCTATTCAATATTTTTCCCACTTTTCTTTTTGAGTAATTCCTCCAAAGGTGTTGCTATTGGTGCATAACCCCTAATAAGTTTGCGGTGATACCCAGTGTAACCTAAGAATTTTTTCACTTTTGTTGTTGTTTTAGGTGGTGGTAGTGTGAGGATTAGAGTTACTTTCAAGGGATCTACCATCAATCCTTCCTTATGGATAATGTGACCTAATAGAGTCCCAAAAGGTACCACAAATGTGCATTTCTTTAGAATCAATGATATTTTCAAACTTATACATTTGTTCAACATCATTGTTAAGTTCTGTGTGTGGTCTTTCACCAATCCATAGATAGTCCAATCATTTAGATAAACCTCTAAGAAATCATGTATAAACTCTTTGAATGCATTTACCATTATTCTACTGAAAACTACTGGTGCATTCTTTAGTCCAAAAGGCATCATTGTATACATGTAGGATCCCAGTTCAGATACAAATGTTGTTTCAGTAGATCCTCTTCTCTTATCTTTACTTGATGGTAGCCAAAAATCCATCAGTGAATGAATATATTTCCCTTCTAGCAACTGATTCTAATATATCTTCTATGAAGGGTGTTGGGAATGGATCATGGATGCATGCTTTGTTCAACTCTTTGTAGTCTCTGCATATCCTTATCTCTCTTGATTTCTTGTTTTGTACTACCATTGGGCTAATCCATTTTGCTTCCTCAACAGGTTTTATGATTTCTACTTTGACTCTTTTCTTCATGTTAGGATTGAGCCTAAATGGTCTTTCCTTTACTGGTTTAACTCGCTCTTTCAATTCTATTTTCATTATCCCTACTTCTTCTTTAATGCCTTTCATTTTAGTAAAGGTCCTTGGGAATAAATCCTCAAACTTAGAGAGAATCTTAGTTACTTGCGCTACCACTTTCTCATCCTAGTAGTCTCCAATCTTTGCTAGTTTGGGGTCACCTTCTTTTGCAATATTCTCTTCTATGATTTTAAGAGTTTCATTGTAATATTGATCCTTTGGTTTAGTTAATATTTCTAGTTCTCTTTCTCCTTCTTTGACATCAATATCTAGATCCTCATTATTCTCATCATCCATTTTTGTGGTTTTATAGCATTTTGACCCATATTTCTTGACTATTGGTCTATCCATTCCACCAGTTTCCATATCCCTTTAGATATTGGTGGTGGTGTACTGTGTTTCGGTTCTTCTTTCTCTTCCTCTGTTACTTGTTGAAAAAATATTTCTTTTATTTTCAAAAGTGCATTGTGTATAGATTTTGCTGGACTATAGAAAAAAAATGTATGTATAAAGTCAGCTTGTACTTCCTCCCAATTACTTGTTTCCTTTCTTCTTTCTTGGTTGATATACCAAGTTTGGGCTATTGGTGATAATGCCCAGTAGAATAGATGGGTATATATAGACTTGCTATGTTCTTTTCTGCTTTCCCATGCTATTACACAAGTAGTTAAATGTTCTTGTGGTTGATTTTTCCCTTCATACTTGGGTATATCTTTTATTCTCCTTACTCCAATAAATATCTCACACTGATAAGAAGCTTAAATGTGGACCAGTATTTTACTGAATCTCTATGTGTTGGCCACCAATTCGTTGCATTACATACTAGTGTATGTTGTACTGCCTCTATTCTTCTTTGTTCTTCTGAAAAGATTATCTCCATCTCATTTAAGCATGGTTGTAGGTCTTTCACCCCTGAGAACTTGAGTAGTTTGATATGGGATATTCCTCTCATAATTTGATTAATATGGTTGCATATCTTAGAATCCTTTTTATTTTGGTCTTCATTGATAGTGCATACCTTCTGTGGTGGATTTTCCTTTGATGCAGAGGATTACAGTATGTTTTCCTTACTGATTTGAACCATACATATCCTACTAAATTCTTTCATTCTCTGGTTTTTGAGCTCCAATTAATTTTGGATCCATGCTTCCAGGACTTCTTCACTATCAGTGCCGTCATTATCATTCTCTGCCTCTATTTATTCTCCTGAATTTGGTTCTTCTTCTATTTCATTTGTTTCCAATCTTGATATTGTGTAAATGTTCTTAGGATAGTCATCATTTTCTTCTGCATGATTGGATTCTTCAATATAGGCCTCTTTCATGGGTAATCCTAAAGGTATGTATACACTTTTGTTACTATCCACAAAAGGTAATTCTTCTTTGTAGGAATCCACTATGCCATTGGCATCTACAAACCATCTCAATCCGAGTAGTGCATTGAAGGAATCTCCTTGTTCTTTCATGGTGACCACCGCAAAGTCTATGACCTATTTGATGCCCATCAGGTTTACCTCTACTTGTTTCCAAGTTCCAATAGTTGACATGCTAGAGCCATCTGTCAAAGTAATATTGTAGGGGGTTTGAGACTGACGTAGAGCCTGCAACGGAAACATAAAAATAGATTAAAGTATTGAATCACCGTAGTGGTTGAACCATTTGAACCTATTGAACCTTCGAGTTCATTGAACCCTTGAACCATTTACACCTTGTTGAACCGACGAACCAAATGAACCAAATGAACTTTATGAACCATTGAACTAACGCTTGCTGAACCAGCGAACCCTTTGAACCTTTGTATCTCGTTGAACCCTTTGAACCATTGAACCAGTTCAACCGTCGGTTCAACCATCAAGCAGACTTACTTCTTCGGCTAGACTTTTATCCATACTCCCGATACACTGATGTCTTTTTCTTCGCACATACATACATTGCTTGACCTCCTATTGCCGGTTCTTCTCACCGTTATTACTAGTCATTCCTTGCATATTACGAAATGCACATTCGCTCATGCAACATCGATATACAATTGACGGATACACACATAATGCTTCCTCATACAAATGCAGTATATACACAAACTGTTCTGACATACAAATGCAGGATATACACAAAATGCTTTCACATACAACTGTGATATACACACATACTGTCTGTGACATACAATTGATGTATACTCACAAATTGCATAACTGACATGCTTTAGCAGTATACACACAAATTGTCTCTTCCCATACATCTGCGGGATACACATAAAATGTTTCTGACATACTAATGTAGTATACTCATAAAATGCATATTCAATAATAGAACGTAAATCTTAAGCCGATAATCTCCTCTCAGCAACATTTGTAACCGAACAACACATAGAAATTAAAACCTACAGAACATAAAACAAACTAACATTGCGGAGGTCATTCCACTGATTTCGAAGAAATCTTAACCAAGGGAATGACTCCAATCTACATTCCTTCAATTAAACCAGGATACCAAATTTCTTTATTTCTTCAAAAATACACATACAATTTCTCTCTATGCTCCGTCTATCTGTTTCTATCCATTCAGTGAATATAGAAACCAACTATTTAAAGACTTACATCTAATCGACAGTTACCCACGGTGGAAGGCGAACCACCTCTGCCATTTCAGTTACACTTCTTACAGTTCAGTTACATTCTTTTAATCTTTTCTTGACACATATGTCGTTACTCAGCCAACATAACATTTGGACAAAATAGAAGATGTAAGGGAATATTCAGATTCTCAAGGTGCTCCTGCACTAGAGACAATCTAAGTCTTTAGATAGTTGTTCCCAAAGCTTCTTAGTGATCATATTTATATCTGTACCTAAGTCTATCATGACATTTTTGACCTTTTTATGATTAATATGAGCATCCACTAGTAGTGGTTTTGTCTTCCAATGTCATTCATTTCTACCCAATTTCCTGATTTGATTTCACAGTATTTTGAGTTATGTTATTCCAATATTTTACAAATTGCTTAAATTTCTGTATGAGATTATGTTGTTGTGTTAGTGATGTAAATTGTTTGAGTTCTGCAACTTCTTCTTCTATGAAGAGTTGATTACCTTGTTTTTGTTTCTCCTATTCTTGTGTCACAATCTATTTTGTTTTCTGCACTATCTCATCATGTTATCTCTTATCCGGAAAGAATATATATTCCTCCTCACTTTCTTCTCTCTCTGATTAAGAAGTATCATTTCCTCCAGTATTTGTACCTTGTTTTGTGACTACTACCACTTTTTCCTTTCCTGTATTCTTATCCATTTTAGTTTTTTGATCCTTAATTCTTTTTCTTTGGTTTTCTTCTTCTGATGAAGATATGTCTGTGTTTCCATCCTTATCTCTCTGGCAGGTCCTTAGAACTTGACCTTCCTCTTTAGGGACTCTCTGAATTACTCTTGCCCCTTTTTGTTTGTCTAAGTCATCACCTTTTTCTTGCTACAGTGCATTTTGAAATTTTTGTTGTGCTTTATCACATGTAAACAGGTCATGCTCTATGTTTTTGCAGAATGTGCGTTGTCTTCTTCTTTCTCTCCAACACTCATTAGCAAAATGCCCCAGTTTTCTGTATTTATAGCAAGTAGCTTCATCTCTCCTTCTTCTACCTCTACCTTGGCCTTGTCCTCCTCTATAACATCCAAATTGGCCTTTATCATCGTTACTATAGTTATTGTCATATGGTGCATTTTGGTTTGTATTCTAAATAGTGCTCATGTTTCTTTTATTTATCCATGAAGGTTGCTTATAACCCTGATCCTGAAGATATAATGGTCTTTTTGCTAGGCCTTTCACATATGCCATTGTATTATTTTGTGGTTTGTTCTTATCATTTGCATTATACCATGAGTCACTTTTATCCTCATCTTTTCTTACCCTAAATAGTTGTGATGGACAATCTGGTGTTTGATGATCATCCCATTCTCTGCATAATCCACAATATATTGTATTGTTCTTTGTAGGTAGTGCTTTGATATCCACCTTCATTGCAATGGTCTGTCTTTCTCCTTTTACTTTCAAACATTCATTCCTAATGTGTCCTTCCTTTGTGCATTAAGAACACCATATATTAGGCCTCTGTTCTTCCTATTTTGCCAAAATCTCCCATTTTAGTTTCAACTATTCCAATTCTAGTTTTAATCTTTCTAATTCCATGTGTTCCTTATTTTTATTTTGTTTGCACCACATTTTTTATTCAATTTGGTAGGCTAATGTGACAAATTCCACATATGTTTCAAATATTCTACCATCCAGAGATGCTCTAACATTTGGGCTTATCCCAGATGTAAACCATTCAATCTTTTGCTTCTCAGTTAATGGTTCCTCTAGTTTGTAGACTATTTCGTTAAATCTTTTGTCAAATTCCTTTATAGTTTCTCCATATTTCTGTATTAATTCTCTCATTTTGTTGACTCCTTCAATAAGTATCTCTAGAGTTTCAAAATTCTCCAAGAATTCCTTCTTCACTTCATCCCATGTTTTGTCATGTCTAGGACATGCCTTTCTGTACCATTTTAAAGCATCATTCTGCAATGTCCCAATAAAGTCAAATAGTTTAGTGTCATCCTTGGTTATATCATTTTTACTCCAAATTGATTCTAGAACAAAAGCATGCTCTGTTGCTTCAGTGGTATCCTTTACATATACCGATAATTTAATTATGGCATCCATCTTTCCCTTCTTTTGTTTTTCCAGAATCTTTGGTGTTTTGCAATGGTTTTCTTTTTGATTTCTCCTCTCCTTAGGTTTTGAAAGGAAGCAAGGTACGTGGAAAAAAATTCCTACACCAATAAAATGATCAAATGTGGAAACAACAAATGCCAAATACCAATGCACAAAACATAAGATGTACATGGGGAAAACTCTTTCGGGTAAAAAACCCCACACTCCAAAACCTGCACAATGTATTATCAAATTTGAATGAGATTTCAACACAATTGCAATGCAAGTTCTTCTAGGAGTTCACCAATATTGATTACTGGAGTAAATCTGACAGTGTAATGGTACCTGCACATTACCATACCACTCCAACTCCAAGCACCTGTATTTATAGCAAGATACAAGCATGAATGAAGCTTCTAGAGCAAGAAACATGAGATGGGCATCCAAATCCATGTGGCACACTTTTCAAACACATCTTTGACTCCTATGATACTTGTACAAGATTCCCTTACACCTCTTACAACCCTCCATACTTGGGCACCCCAAATTTTCCCAAAATAGGTATGACAAATACTCTTACACCATCATAAAATCTGTCATATATGACACCACTTACAGCTATAAGAGAATCTTCCATAACTGACTATTAATAAATGATTATCTTACAACCTGTCATATCCCAAACTTGGGCACCCCTAAATGGGTTAAGTCAAAGATACCTCTTATAGTGTCATATATGCAAATGACACTTGTCTCATCCCTCCTATTTATGGTTCTTACAATGTCATAGAATCCGTCATAACTTACACGTAATATAATCTGTCATAAATCCTTACACATGACCACAAGGTGCTGACACATGGACAAAACATGCCAACTCAACATTGGATGCCTACTTTCTCATATGAGGACAAAATTACATCTAGTCACCTTCCATGTAGGATGACACTTCACCATGCCAACTCCCACAAAGTGACAAAATAAATTTTAGATGTTTAATTACAATAGTAGGCTGAAAATAAATAAATAATTAAATACCAACATTAGGAATTTGTAAAGGTTGAGACAACTTAATTCCCAACATTCTCCCACTTGTTGAACACCTTGCAAGAGCCAACAGAAAAAGGAAATTAACTGTTAGGGGCCAAGAGGCTCATAGACTCCGAACACCATATGAACTTCTTTGTGCCCATAGGATTTGTCAGTGAATCTGCAACATTCGTTAAAGTGTCAACTTTCTCAAGTTTCACCTTACCATCTTCTGCCATGTCACAGATAAAATGAAACTGAACATCCATATACTTCGTTCTAGCATGGAAGGTTAGGTTCTTTGCCAAACAAATAGAACTCTGACTGTCACAATAGATACTAATCATCCCTGTATCAAGTCCAATATTAGAACACAATCTCCTAAGCCAAATGGCTTCCTTACAAGCATGAGTTGCTATCATGTACTCTACTTCTATAGTGGACAAAGCGATGATAGTTTGTCACTTACTCATCCAACTAATGGCACCACCAAACAAAGTGAAAACATAAGCACTGATGGATCTTCTACTATCTATATCTCGAACCTAATCAGAATCTGCATATCAACGAATACAAATAGAATGTCGAGATCCTATAGGATAACCATGATAACATAGGGAATACTTAGAAGTACCCCACAAATATCTGAACACTCTCTTCACTATATCCTAATGTACCCATCCAAGATTATACATAAATTGACTAAGGACTCCCACTGCTTGGGAAATGTCTGGTCTTGTAAAGACCATAGCATACATCAAGTTGCCAACCACACTAACATAAGGAACTCTGCTCATATCCTCTATCTCAGAAGGAGACTTAAGACAATCTTCAACAGATAACTTTGTCCCCATCATAATAGGTACAGTCAATGGTCTGTAATCTACCATGCTAAATCTCTCCAACATAGTATTCACATACTTACTCTGGCTTAACCAAAGTTTTCTATTAGTTGTGTCTCTTCTGATTTCTATTCCCAAGATGTACCTGGCTGCCCCTAGATTTTGTAAATTGGAAAAAGGGAGACTAGCTTAATGGGTCAAACTAAATCAAACCCTCTTCTACCTCAACATTAGGAGAGAGTGACCGATCCTAGCTTCTACCCAAGAGGGAGAGCTTAAGATACATGTGTTCTACTCCTTTTTGTTGTATAGAGATAAGTCAACCAAACTTGACCACAATTAAGCAAACTAGCTAGGATGTATGAATTAACCCAAAAAGACACAAAGATCAGACTACTACAGATTAATAGAAATATATTAGAGCAATCATAGAGTAGAGCATGGATTAGGAAACAATTTAGAACTTGGTAGATTCAACAATGATGTCTAGGACAGGGGCACTTGGGTGCCCTGGTCCTCCTTCAGGCTCGGGCAGAACTTTCGGGATGACTAGGTCAGTAGATGTCTGCACTTCCTTCTCTCCGGCTATCGGCTCCCAAAACCTATTCACCTTACCTGTACACACAAAAAGAGGGAAAAGGTTATGTTGTTTTAAGGGTTTGCCTCAGTCAAACCCTATGTTGGTGTTCCCACCTCCACAACAACGATTGATAAGATCCAAGAGTGCTTGTCCTAGTAGGGCAGAGGCCAGATCCACAAAAATATGATTGATAATGATGATAAATGATGATAATAACAAAAAGATGTCCAACCTTAGTTGATGAAGACTTAGCACCAACAAAGGAGAATGATGAAAAGGGCTTCAAACTTCCTTCAAAACCTGCAAAAATCTTCAATAAAATTATCAAGTAGAAGACAATCCAAACACATAGAATCCTTTAACATAGCATAGCATATGAGAGCAACTTAGCATCAATCTTCTTAACATTCCTCTGGGTGTAAAATGAGTCACAACACACGTTTAAATATGCATTCCCGCTCACCTTCAGCAACTAAAACTTGATTAGGCCGACAAATACAAACTGTAGAACTATTCTAAGCTAACACCCTGAAATGGTACCAAGGCCCCCAAGTGGGACCAAGGCACTTGGGTGTCTTGGGCCCTTGGTCCTAAAATTTTGAAAGATGTCATTTAATGCGAGCTTAGTCAGGTCTGTTAGGATTAAGGTGCCATCAACCTTGTAAATCCTATGTAATTAATTACTCCTAATATTGTTTGTAAATCACCCATAAGGGATGAAAGGTTTCACTAGCAGCGATCTTGTTTCAGTCATATGTTTATATCTGGTACACGATGCTTATTCATCTGCAATGGGGGGTCGTAGGGGGGTTTCCCCCCTTCGAGGGGTCCGAGGGGATCATCCCCCCGGCGGGGGGTCTGGGGGCCGTGCACCTCGGTGGGGGTTCGGGGACAACACCCCCAAAACCTCATTTTATTTATATTTTATCATTGTGAATCTGGACTATTTTTCATTAGGTCACATATTTGACAGTTGATATTTTGTTAGTTATCTTGCCCTAGAAGGCAACCCCTTTTTATAAGGATATTTATACTACATTTTTATTAGATTTGAGATTAACATGCGCCGCTAGATTGAAGACTGGAGAAACAAAGGAAGCACATGTATTATAATCTCATATTTGAAGATAATACAACTTGGATCCTATTTTCTTGGTGGAGTTTTTTACTCGAAAGGGTTTTCTCCACATTACATACCGTGTTATGTGTTCAGTTCTTAATGCATGTTATTTCCATGTAGTGGGTTTTATTTCTGTTGCAATCTCCTTTGATTCTACATTGTTTAAAGGACATAAATAAGGTTTGAATCAGATTTCCATTGCATGGTTTGAACCTTCATTTCTAACAAGGTCCTATATTGATTAAGTCAGGGTTAATTGTTGGGATCACGATATTCATCATTATAAGCTCAAAAAAGTGTTAAAATAGGTCTTGATTAGCAAAGGCAATAAGATAGGTCCAACCTAGGAGCTAAACAAGGTGTAAGATTCTAGTATACACATTTTACGACATTACATTTAGCCCCCACTTTAGGGTGGGTATGAACTTACGCTCAGACTCATACTAAAGGAATGGATCAAACACACAAGTAGAGAAACCCAAAGAATACTGGTAAGTTGTGGACCACGAGTAGCCCCCAAACATAGGATACTAAGGTTACTGTTGTCTCTTAAAGTTGCACCCTAGGTAAGTTGCAGAACTTAGCACTTTAGAGGAACATGGAAACACTCCTAGGCTGTGGGTTACCTAAAATTTGGAGTGAATCTCTAGATAAAGTTGGCTCCTAGCTGGTTATCACCTAGAAACTACTAGATTTGTAGAGGAAAAGGGAAAAGGAATGCTTCAAAATGAAAAGAAACTGGAAAATGAAACAAAGGGTGATACACCAAACTGATATGGTTTATGAAAACGTAGATTTGTATACACTTGGTTATAGATAACAGAAACTAAATTTGCACAACCTATTACTGCATGCTTTTGCATAAATATTTCACAAAGAGGCCTAAATGTATTAAGCTTTAAAAGGAAGATAACTTAACAGTTAGAAAGCCACATGCATCTTAAAGACACAGTTTTCAACCTACATAAACATACTTTTTTGTAGAAAAGGTATAGAACATGAGACAAAGTCACAAGGAAATAAAAATTACCTCACAAATAACTTAATCAATCACTTGATAATACACAACACTGCAAGAATAATAAGGCAAAATCTCATAAATCAATGGTATCCAAGGTCTTTTTTGTATTTCATATCCCAAAAGAGTTACAAAGCATGCTCAAAACTGTGTAAGGACTGCAGAAAATCACTAACTCTAGAAATTGCATGATAAGAACTAACTACCAAAGAGTAAAAAAAATAACTATATACACTCTAAACAACTGCAACAAGATAAGGACTAGAAACTTCCTTGGTCGTGCATATAAAAGCCCTCAAAATATCTATTCAAAACCCTCCAAAATGAGTTTCCAATGAAGAAAAGTCAAGGCCTGTCATCACCCATCATAAAAGCACCAGAACATTCATTTAAATGCTCTTTAAGGCCATAAAAATCAAGTCAAATCACTGCGATATCTCTTCCATCTATTTGCCAACCTCTCCTACAACATCATAAATGTTTGGCATTTGCACATTAAATACTTAACCACACCCCTTTGACCACATCTTGAAAGCATCCTCAACGTGTCCTTACACAATAACTGACATACATTTATTCTGCATTTAAATAACATTAACTAAGTGGTTTATAGTCACACCACTTAGCTTAATGTTTTACATTTCAAAAATTTGTTTCAAACATATGCAGAAAAGAAGGTACTTGGACATTAATACTCAATCTCCTGGTTTTGCATGGTTTGGAGATGAATAAAACAATGTGAAACAATAGTAAAGTAATCGATGTGACTTACTTTACTACTTGTTATGGATTTTCCTATCTTTGCTTTCGCATTTTTATGACAAGTAATAAAGTAATTTATAATCCATTACTTTATCATTTGTTTATAATGTGTATCCATTTCTAAATCATGCAAAAGAAAATAAAACCCTCTTATATCTCCCATGCACAAACAAATCTCTCCATGTATACAAACCCCATGCATCATGCATCATACTACTCATGCCTCCATGCAAAAATGGGCATTATTCTTCATATCTTAATACCACCTTATATCTCCCATGCATTAATATTAATCCATCACCTTATGCAGACCTTCAAACCATTTGATTTACCACCTTTAGTCCTCCTGCCAAAAAGAAAAACAAAAGGCATCGAGCCTTATCGTTTCATGATAATTTGCTTTGACTTCATGAAAAAGATTAAAATGTGACAAGACCTAAGTCTTTGGCCTCATGGGCCCTGGCATAATCACTAGGTTCTAAGACTTTTACAAGTCTTGACCATGACTCCTAAAAGGTTTGCAATGATTTAACAAAATTAAAGTAAAAAAGGTGAAAAAATGCTCATTCGAGCTCTAGCAAAGGAAAGGGTTTCGAAACCCTAAACATCATTTGCCTTTGTTTGTTGATGGCTCTTCCTCCATTGCCGCCTTGGATGAGGGTTTGAAGCAAAAAACTTGGTCATTCCCTATGATTTCTGAGGATTTCCATGCAGATTTTCTATGTAAAATGTGTGGTAAGTTGCTTTTACTATCAAAACTGAGATTTTGACCTCCATTTTTCTCGATTTGAAGGCGATTTTGGGCCTCTAAGGCTACAGCTTTGACTGGTTTTTTGATGGATCTTTTCCTGTGTTTTCATTCCTGTGAACATCTGCTCTCTTTGTCCACCACAGACAAGGGTTTGGGAGCTTGTTATCCTTCAATTTCATGTTGTCTGACATTTTACATCATTTTCTGTGCAATCTAGCCCTACAGGCTGTGAACTCTATCTAGTATTTCTTACACTTATAAGTATTATTATTGTGTTTATCTTGCTATTTGTAACTCCTGTGTTTCGATGCTGCCATGATTGCACTGGTCTGAGCTCATTTTGGACCCTACAAGGGCAAAACTTGTGGCCTATCTGCATATATATCTTCATAATGGTAAGCTCTCTGTCCTTCGAATTATGTATTGCTCTTTGATTACTCCATTGATATGAGGCTTGTCATAGGATTAGAGGTCTAAAATGAATGCATTTCCCTCTGTCCATTTTGTGTAGAAGCATTACAAAGGCCACTAGATATCTACAAGCCGCGGCTGTAACTATATTTCTGTTTATATGGGCTCTTCCTCATCATTCTTGAGCATTTGTTTTTGTCTTAAAAACCTCAAAAGGGTTCGACCCATGTATCTTTTTTATAACTAATCTTCACCATTCAAAATATGATATGAGTTTGTAAAATAATAAAACTCTCTGGCAGCAAACAAACTGGTTTTCTCCATCATAGCATCCCATTCTTTGCTTGTAGATGTTTCTCCTTCTGTATCTTGATGTGGGTTTGATAAAAATGGAGTAAAAATACTTTTCTTCTTTGAAGACCACTATTATTGATCCTTGGATAGTAAATGATATGAACATACATCATGTATAAATAAAAACATATGCACCGTGCTGCACTTGTTAACCTTGCTGATCCAAAATCACACTGTATTCAACACCTTAGCATGCCTTCAACTCGGTAAAGATGTCATTTGATCTATTCATCTGATATACATTTGGCTCAGCCCATGATGGATATGTGTTATAGCTTTTCATTGCATACTGCATTCATGTTGTTTTAATGAAATACCTTTACTGGATCATGATAACACTTGAGCAGTGCATATTCCCAAACGCTATGAACACTTACCTTTCTATAATGCACTTGTATGTGCATACAATGAGATAGATCATAACTCATTTCCGTTGTTCTTGGATAACACTGTGATGGTTGTATCTTACCATTGTTCCCTTTTGTACTCTTGTAGATGGAAATGAACATCTAAAACTTGTGTATACACTCTTCTAATCTCATTATATTCACCTGCATATCATGGACTCTTCCTTCTGTAGCTTCATGATCCATACAGCCTACGATCCCTTTTATGAAAGAAGCTAATGCTGATGACTTGAAGCATTGTTGAGTTTTTTACAAAATCTTTACAACTGTCTGACCTTACTATCTCAAATGCATAATGCAAAAGACACAATCATCATTTGTATATCCTGTATCTATACTCTGTGTGTATGAAGCCATGCTTACATGATGTCATACTTACATTTCTATAACACATTGGTGTTTATACTTGAAGATGATGAATTGAATGCATTTGTTATACTTCATGATACATATTTGCAAGCTTTTACATGTTGATATTGTACTCTATCTGTCCTAGAATGATGTGTTAGACCAAAACTACCATGTTGGCACAGGATAATGCACTTTTCACTAGCACAAAGGTGCTATCATGTACTCATAAACACTTTCAATTGATGAATTGCAAAATGATCTTTAATTGGATATATTTCTTCATTTGAAAGGCTATCACAAGATCCAACCTTTGTCTCTGAACTTCCTAAATGTATGAAAATGAGAAAACATCTGCATTACATTTGAAAATCACTCAGATAATTGAGCAGCCTGCTTGCTAATGTGTGGTTGTCACTCAATCCTCTCTTGGATTGTAAATCATGGATGAGCATTTGCTGCTTCATGATCATCTGCTGTACCCTTTTGTCCATATGGTGCTTCTCTCACTGTCAATCTTTTTGTCACTTGTCTATCACTTAGACTTGAGCATGCATGCCTTGTGGTTCTCTTGCTTTTATTTAGCTTCATGCCTCTTTGGGAAACATCGAATGAGCTCACTGCTCCATGATACAGATGTCACTTTTGTTGTTGTAGCTATCACCTTGCCTAATATTGTAGTCCCATTGCTGTTCCATGATAAAGACTTGAATGAACCATTTGTAAATTGTACTTGATATGTCATTGCATTCATGGAATATGAATGTTTGCAACATACAGAAGGTATTAATATAGATATGATGTTTGTTGTTCCTTGATTCTATTGTCTAATCTTAGATAGTGTTGTGATTAGTATCTCCTTGATAAAATGTATTGTAACATCTCTTCATTTAGTTGGATCTCTCATGGCTATATATCTTATGAGGCTAAACTTGTATGATATAGGATTGTTCACTTGCACATATGATCAATAATTTGATACTTTATAATAGCAAAAGGAAAATACTTGCTTCATTGTGCCTTTCTGTCCTTTGTCCTTTATGACTTTATATGATCATGTTGACTGCACTTGTATATGCTGTTCTACTATGACTGAAACCTCTGTTTCTTTAATGGCATCATGGGCTCTTAATGACAATAACACATGACATTTGACTTGGCTATCCCACATGGCATTTGTTCCAACTTGACTATACCTTCTCTCTTGTACTTGATACATCTGATATAGTAGCAACATGCATGTGATGAAAACATCATGATGCTTGGTCTATTGAATATCTTTGCATTAATATCATTATTTTGAGCATGCTGGGCTCAACCCTTATGAGAGCCCATTTTCTCCACATGCCATTTCATAAAAGATGAATCAGCAAACTGATTTCTCATATACCTGCACAGGAAGCAAACATGTTAGCATATGATGTGGGATTACTTGTATGGATCTACCTCTTTTAGATATAGCACTTATGCCTGCTCATTTTAACCTCTCTTATGTTGATGTGATTACTGATATACTACTGCTACATAAAATTGAATAGTACTTTTGATGTTTTGATTGTGTATGAAAATACTTGTTTCCTTGAGCATCTAACAAAACTATTTTGCAGGTATCGTGGAGCTCAAATGGATGGAGGAAGATAGCAACCATCTCAACCATGGGATTCATCATTCATCAGGTAATGATGGGTCCCTCTTCTTTTCCTATGCATTTCTTATTTCTTCAAAAGTAAAATTTACTTTTATGTTGCATATTTCAGTTATTCCCACGGCTTGTGTGGGACACTTTTATATATTGTTTTGAATCCAATCAACTATTTCATTCTATGCAATGACTTATGTATATTTCACTTTCTAAATCAAATACATAGCATAAAACAATTGATCTTCCTTTGAAACATATGTATAAAACATGATGTATAATTTGACAGTTTATAGGTACCTCTTTTACTTGCACTAAAACATAATGAATAATCAGCAACTGAAACATGAACTCCGTCAATTCTCCTCATTCTTTGAATGCCCATTTTTTTGTCCATAGATGATTTCACTTACCAAGATGATGTAACAGCTCATCTTGAGTTGTTACATGATTTTGATAAGTGATTTTGCACTTGTCTTTTGTCAAGACATCAGACATTGACTAGATGATCCTGCATAAGCAAAAAAAATTGTACTCCCTCTAAACAAATGATGTTTAGGCCTTGCTAAATTAGGTGTGAACATAATTTAATGACATTTTTGGCAACCTCTCAGGGGTGTTTGCCTGCTGAACAAAACTAGACTAGTAGCCTTCTGAAATCCATTGGGCATATGAGTCTTTTTCTGCCTGAAACCTTGGAAAAGCTTCTCACATACTTGCTGTAACTCCTCAGAACAGTGTAAAACACCTTCCAACCTTATTCCATCTACCAAAACAAGACTCGGAGCAACCTAACTAACTGTACAGAAATGCACTTGGAGGAAAGGAAAAAACAACTAAACTATGTGCAACAATACTTATTGAAAGCAGGAAACCTAAACTACCACACATAAGGTAGATCAGAACTCAAAACACCATTTGAGGTGTATCCCATTAACTAGTATAGGCAAAATTTCTCCATCCATCTTTGACAGCTGGAAAGCATTGTGCTGTTTGCACTCTACAATGATGAATGGTCCACTCCACATGCTGTCAAACTTAGTATGTTTCCCAAGCATACTCTTCAGCTCATCCCATTTAAGCACTACATCTCCTTCCTTAAACACTCTGGGTGTTACTCTTTTGCCAAAAAAATTCTTCACTTGGAGTTGGTGAAACTCCATAGTTTTCATAGCCTTATCCCTTGTTTCCTCAAGCTCCATTAGTTGTGCATACCTAACTGCCATTGGATCTTCTGCTTCAAACATTTCAAGCTGATTTATGAGATCAAGAGCTGGGAGCTCAGTAGACAAGGGCAGCCTTGCCTCCTTTCCATATACCAACATATAAGGTGAGTTTCCAATGGACCTTTTTGGTGTTATTCTATCTACCCATAAAGCAAATTTCAATTTGGTGTGCCAGGTCCTCTAGTTGTCTTCCATAGTCCTTTTGATAATTCTTATCAGATTCTTATTGGTTGACTCCGCCAAACCATTACCTTGTGGGTAATAGTTTGATGATGTATTTAAATGAATGCCATTTCTTATAGCCCAGTCACTTACTCTCAAACCAACAAAGGCTAAAGCATTGTTTGAAATGATTGATTTAGGTACTCCAAATCTGGTTACAAAATCATCATAAAAATTTAAAACAACAGTTTCATTGGCTTCTTTTAAAGCCACTGCCTTAGTCTATCTTGTAAAGTAATCAGTTGCTGTTAGAACCCACCTGTGGCCTGCACTTGAAGGATGGTTAATGGCACCTATAAAATCAATGCCCCATCTCATAAAGGGTTATTCCACTTGGATTAGCTGCAGAGATAAGGCTGGCAGCCTCTCTTTGCCTGCAAATATGGCACATTTTACACACTTTCTTAACCATGCATGGGCATCTTTGAAGAGGTTTGGCCAATAGTATCTGGCCCTCATTATCTTCCATACAGTAGTCCTTGGGGCAAAATGACCCACAACTATTCCATCATGGAACTCATGAAGCACTTTGTCAACTTGGTCATGATTAATATATCTCAAAAGCACACCATTTAGGTCATTTCTGAAAAGAACATTATCAACCAGTACATAGGGAATAGACTGCAATCTATAATATCTTCTTTTAGCCTTATCTAAACCAGGTGGACACTCGCCAGTATGCAGAAAATGACTCATGTCTCTTACCCAACTAACACTTATTGCTGATGTATCAACTGTAGGCTCCTCATTTGTGACCAGAATTATTTCTTCCTCATTTTCAAGCTCTTTTCTAGACTCATTAGCAAGCTTCTCGCACAAACCCTTTCCTCTCACAAGCTTAGTTATCTTAATGTCGACGTCATACTCCATTACCTTTGTGATCCATCTAGCCCTCTTCTCATTTAAATCCCTGCTTAACAAAAATTCCTTCACACTAGGGTGGGCAACCATAAAATACACTTTTTTATTGGAAATTAGATGCTTAAATTTCTTTAAACTCCTAATAAATGCAAGAACATGCTTCTCATTGAAACTATATCTCTGTTCATAGTCTGCCAAACCCTGACCAAATAAAGCAATGGGTTGTTCAAAGCCTTCATCATTTTGATGTACAAGAATTGCAGAAACAATATCTATGCTACCATATGCATATAAAATGAAATCCTTCGAGAAGTTTGGGTTTACCAAAGTAGGGGCTATTGATAGAGCCCTTTTAATGGCCTCGAAATTGTGCTTGGCCTCCTTAGTCTAACTAAAAATTATGTTTTTCTTTAGCATGGCAGTTAGTGGTTTTAACAGGCTTGCAATATCAGGAATGAACCTTCTAACAAAATTAATTCTGCCTATGAATCTTTGCAGCCCCTTTTTATGACTGCGTAAATGCAGATCTAGAATGGCCTTGACTCTTTAGTGTCAATAGTAATCCCTTGCTTTGACACAACATGTCCTAAAAGCTTACCTTTGTGGATAGCAAAAATGCATTTCTTAGGATTGAGGGATATACCAAACTCCCTGTATCTTTCAAATACTTGTTTCAAGTGTGATAAATGTTCATTTGCTTTCCTGGAAAAATTGTGATGTCATCAAGATATACAAGTACCAACTTGTAAAGTAAGCCCTTGAAGGCCATATCCATTGCTCTCTGAAAAGTGGAGCTAGCATTAGACAAGCCAAAAGGCATTCTTTTGTAGGCCATAGTACCCCACTTTGTGGTGAAAGCAGTCTTATGTTGATCATCTTCTTTCACCAAGACTTGATTATAGCCTGAATAACCGTTAAGCAAGGAAAATCTCTCTAAACCAGCCACTACTTATAGAATTTGCTCCATTGAAGGCAATGGATAATGGTCTTTCAGGGAGGCTCTATTGAGGTCTCTAAAATCAACACAGAGCCTAATTTCTCCACTTTTCTTCCTCATGGGAACAAGATTGGAGACCCAAGATGTATGCTTGATTGGGAAAATAATGCTTCCCTCAATCAGCTTGGTTAACTCCTTAATCATAAGAGGCTCAAGTTTTGGGTTTAAGGGCCTCTGTTTCTGCCTAACAGGTTTTGCATTTGGCTCTAATTCTATAGTATACTGAGCAATTTGAGGATCAAACCCTTTTAAATCTGAATAATCCCAAGCAAATATATCTTCAAATTCTTGACAAAGAGCAATAAATGCTCCTTTATCCTCTTGAGAACTGAATTTGCCAATTTTAAGGAGCTTACCTTTGAAGATTTCCACTTCTTTATAGTGTTCTTCCTTAATCTGCATGCTGGTTTTTCCCTTTTTAAGCTGATCATCAACACCGAAAATGGATTCCAAGGTGACTAATCCCTTGGGTAATTTGTTTGTTTTCAATTGTATGATTTGACCACCATACTGCTACTTGAGTTTATCTTGTTTCCCTACTAAAAACTCATCTTCTTCAAGCAGAAAACTAAGCACCTTCTCATCACTTTCAAAAACTTGCCAATGAACATTATTGTCAGGAATAGATGGCCTCACAACAACTTTAACATACTGCTGTACCTTTTTCTTTTTAACATCATTTGGAATGTTGAAATGAGCACCTACAACAACTAATCTATCAGCATGTCTATTTTGATTCCTGGGTACAATAGTCAGATTGGGCATCAAACTCTTCTATGATGTTCCATACCCTATGTTTCTAAGACTTCAACACATCATTTTTAGTGACATGCAAGCCTCTCACCTAGTTTACAATCAACTCACTGTCACCAAAGACTTGCAGGCATCTGATCTTTCTTTTCCTTGCCCACTCCAGACCTTGTATAAGACCTTCATATTTAGCTGTGTTGTTAGTACAACTAAAAGTGAAGCGAAAAGCTGAATAATATTGTTCACCTTGTGGGGATACCAACATAGCACCCCCACCAGCTCCATTTTTGCTTCTTGAACCATCAAAGAACATTTTCCATACTTCATTTTGCTATTGCTCAGGTGGCAAAACAACCTCCTTCTCAAGGTTTGGCATGAAAGAATCCAGCTCCTGCATCATGTATACACCTAAGCCTACTTCTTCAAGGTTTTCACTTGAATCAACCTCAACATTTTCTGCTGCCCACTCATCCAAAAGGATGTCTAGAATAGTTTTAGTCTGAGTATTTGGCTCTTGGATAGCAAAAAGTTCATTTTGGTCAAAAGCGGCACAATTTGCATTGATGACACTTGGTACATAAGGTTCTATGTGGTCTTTTGCAATCAATTCAGATTTAATGGTTACTTTAGTTCCATATCTTGTCCTAAACAACATATGAGACCAATTTGAGGATAGATAACCACCTATTTTGGCTGTAAAATCTCTTGAAAGACAAAGGGCAAAATGTGGTGGCAAGTCAATAACAAAAACTTCTTGTGGAATGGAAAAATTGGGGCATGCATGCAAGGTAAGACTCAAATATTTAATGACCCCTATAGTATTAATGGTTGTTCCGTCAAGCTGAACAACACCCTTTTTGAGAGGTTGATATTTCAAACCTAACCTATTAGCAACCTGTTTGGGCATAATAGAACTACTGGCCCCCAAATCAATCATGCAATTGTGGACCAACTTATCTCCTATTATCAAAGACATAAAAAGGCTGAGGTTTGACTTCTTTACCTGGCTATTCACTACTATTTTGAGGTGTATTGGTAAAAACAACCTTCTCTTGACTGACTGGAACTTCACTTGACACATTCAAATCTGCTAATGCAGATTGCAATAAATCTTTTTGTCTTGGGATAGACAGAGAATCCCACATAGACATAGTGATATTCATTTTCTTCATGTGCTCAATAATGTTAAAAGATGCAATATTTACCTTTTGGTGAACCTTTACAACAACATGATCTGCTTGCAAGTGGGTCGATTGGGGCTATTTTTCAGGCTGCTCTTTGGCAGTGTCTTGTGGCACTCAGGAAGTGGATGGACTAGCAACCTCTTTTTCTATTATAGGAACTTTTTTGGGCTCTTTATTTGCTAACTGTCCCATCTCAAAAGCCCTCTTCTTGGCTCTTGTATTAGCTGCAACTGGAGAATCATCCCAATTGACCCCACAAAACTCCTCTCCTTGCCAATTTAGGAAAGCAGTGTCAGCTGGAGGTGGCTCTTGCTGCTATGAAGATCCATCACTAGGTACATTTGGCTACAAATTTGACACATTTTGTACCATTAAGGCTTGGTTAATCACCTTGTTTGAACACGTGGATTGGTTATGGGGTTGATTGTAGGGAAAGCACCAATCATATTCTTGTGCAATATTGTTTTGAACAGGGACTAACTCCTTATTTGAATTGAGTGGAGTTGGATTGTATGGCTGATATGGCCTTGGATTAAAGTTTTGCCTTGCACTCTGGTTATTGGCTTGGTATGGTTGTCTATTAGCTTGGTAAGGCTAGTTTTGTGTTTGATTCTGAGGTTGGTATGGATTGAAACTTTGGAACTATTGCTTCTTCATACTTACCAGTTCATTCCCAAATGATTGAAGTAACCCCCTTATCTCCTGCAGCTCAAGAGATTGGGTTGGGACAAATTTTTCTACACTAGCAGCAGCTGGTAAAGGGGCTATTGAGGTGCTGGCATAGCAATAGATGGTTGTATATCAGGGAAGATTGGCATGGGGGGTCTAGGGGTTATCTTTCCAGCCTGTATAAGGTAGTTTTCAGCTCTAATAACTATATCATAGGCCTGTGGTAATGTATCTCCACCCATAGATTGTATCATGACAACAATCTCACTATTCAAAGACATCAAAAAATACAAAAATGCATATTCAAGTGAAGGCCTTATATTTTGTGGGATCCTGTCCCAAGACTTTGGAAATGGAAGTTAATGTCTGTCATATATTCATGGGGAGCCCTCTTGATGGTAGTGAGTTGCTCCACCAATGACAAGTTATCAGACTTGTCTTCGAACTGTTTGCATAACACCTCTCCAAGATCATCCCATGTAGTGATTAAATCAACTGTCAAACCTCTGAACCATTAGAGTGCCTTGCCCTTGAAAGATGCTACTAGTAGTCTAATGGCTACATTTTCAGCAGTTATATGGTGTACTGAACATAGTTTTGCTATATTTTTATTGTGTTCAATGGGTGTAGTTTGATCTTCCCCTATGAAAAAAGGGATACTCTTAAGGGTTGCCATTGGGATATCATCATGTTGAGCTAAATTTAATGGACTGCCCCCATTTAACAACACAAAGGCTAATTTCTTGCCATTGGTGCAACAAAAACAAGGCCTTTTACAAGGGGAGGGAAAACTCTCACAGAAGTTGGAGTTGACTGTGCTTTTTTGTATGGTGGAGAAGCTCTTCTTGTAGTTCTGCCTTGCCTTTTGGGTGGGGACAGCTGCAAGTATTCTAATGGTCCTGAACTTCTTGTCTGAATCCTTCTCATAAGCTATTACATCACTGGTTTTGCTAAAATTTCACACTTAGAGTCGCCAGATATGTAGATCTCAACCTCTTACAGGTCTAAAAATTATTGGTTGCATATCAAAACCAGCAATAAAATGTAATCTTTTGAATTGTTTTGCTTCAAACAGTCCCACCGAGCATGCCAAAAACTGTTGTCTCTTAAAGTTGCACCCTAGCTAAGTTACATAACTTATCACTTTAGAGGAACATGGAAACACTCCTAGGTTGTGGGTTACCTAAAATTTGGAGTGAATCTCCAGATAAGGCTGGCTCCTAGCTGGTTATCACCTAGAAACCATGAATGCTTCAAAATGAAAAAAAACTGGAAAATGAAACAAAGGGTGATACACCAAACTGATATGGTTTATGAAAACTCAGATTTGTATACACTTGGTTACAGATAACATAAACTAAATTTGCACAACCTATTACTGCATGCTTTTGCATAAATATTTCACAAAGAGGCCTAAATGCATTAACCTTTAAAAGGAAGATAACTTCACAGTTAGATGCATCTTTAAGACACAATTTGCAACCTGCATAAACATACTTTTTTGCAGAAAAGGTATAGAACATGAGACAAAGTCACAAGGAAATAAAAATTACCTCACAAATAACTTGATCAATCACTTGATAATACACAACACTGCAAGAATAAGAAGGCAAAATCTCATAAATCAATGGTATCCAAGGTCTTTTTTGTATTTCATATCCCAAAAGAGTTACAAAGCATGCTCAAAACTATGTAAGGACTACAAAAAATCACTAAATCCAGAAATTGCATGATAAGAACTGACTACCAAAGAGTCAAAAAAATGACTATATACACTCCAAACAACGGCAACAAGTTAAGGACTAGAAACTTCCTTGGTCGTGCATAACATAAAAGCCCTCAAAATATCTATTCAAAACCCTCCAAAATGAGTTTCCAATGAAGAAAAGTCAAGGCCTATCAGCACCCATCATAAAAGCACCAGAAAATGCCTTTAAATGCTCTTTAAGGCCATAAAAATCAAGTTAAATCACTGCGATATCTCCTCCATCTATTTGCCAACCTCTCCTACAACATCATACATGTTTGGCATTTGCACATTAAATACTTAACCAGACCCATTTGACCACATCTTGAAAGCATCCTCAACTTGTCCTTGCATAATAAATGACACAAATACATTTATTCTGCATTTAAATAACATTAACTAAGTGGTTTATAGTCACACCACTTAGCTTAATGTTTTACATTTCAAAAATTTGTTTCAAACATATGCAGAAAAGAAGGTACTTGGACATTAATACTCAATCTCCTGGTTTTGCATGGTTTGGAGATGAATAAAACAGTGTGAAAAAATAGTAAAGTAATCGATGTGACTTACTTTACTACTTGTTATAGATTTTCCTATCTTTGCTTTCACATTTTTATGACAAGTAATAAAGTAATTTATAATCCATTACTTTATCATTTGTTTACAATGTGTATCCATTCTTAAATCATGCAAAAGAAAATAAAACCCTCTTATATCTCCCATGCACAAACAAAGCTCTCCATGCATACAAACCCCATGCATCATGCATCATACTACTCATGCCTCCATGCAAAAATAGGCATTATTCTTCATATCTTAATACCACCTTATATCTCCCATGCATTACTATTAATCCATCACCTTATGCAGACCTTCGAACCATTTGATTTGTTGTAAATATGTGCCTAAGCAGTGTTGTCATTGATGTCAACATATTCTTGTTGTCATTAGTGTCAACTGTGCCTTATTTTGTTGTATGTTCAGAAGATTGGAATGTTTAGGATACTGAGAAAATTAATGAAGACTCAATGTTCGCAGACCTTATGGCTGTGTAGAGGATTGTCAGAGGTTGTTCTAGTTAAGAATTGAGAAGTCTGCATGAAGATTTGAAGAAGTTATGGCCATCTGAGTAGAACCGGATCTTGCAGTATTCAGAAGAGACAGAGTGATAGTAAATTGGTCTGGATTCCTCCATAGTGAAATATTATAGTTTGCAGATCTGAAGGCATGTCTAGGAAGTCAGTGTATATCATCAACTCTAGTGGTTCATGGTTTGGAGGTCCGCAAGCCATCTGTCTAGCTTGATAGTCATGGCAGATAGTGTTCTTGAGGTTCCAGAGGAAGATACAAATGATTCTGGTAATTTGGTTTAGAGTGGATGTTATTGGTGAGTTCAATGTGCTTGTGGAGGTCTTTGGATTGTGTGGCTACTATGTTGGAGGTCCGCATTGGAGTTTGAGCTTGTTATTGAAGATTTCCTCTTTGAAGTTGATGTTCTTCTCATTCTTGGCCGATCGGATGTTCCTAGCATGTTGCGGATGATCTAAAGATCATTTTATGAAGTGTGGCATGTTAGTAGAGGAAGATTCAAATCTCAGCTTTGTTTGGTCGATAGTGTAAAGATCTGTGTTAAGTTTGGCCGACCTTGTTGATCATTCCAAGGTTGATGAAGTGTAAAAATACTTGTTGAAGAGTTGTTAAAAATCATCCTTGAGTAAAACAAATTAAATATGAATAAAGGATCAGAAGTAGAGTAGAGAAGAAAAGGAGTGAGAGCAGTGTAGAGTGAAAAGATAGTGAAGAAGAACTTGGGGCAAAGCAGAAGTTTTGTGAGCATTCATTGAAACTGAACTAGGCATGAAGTAGATGCTATTTCTCAGTTAATTCTTTCTGTTCTAAATAAATTCTATAGGTAGTGATCCTCTCTTTTGAGCAGTGAGCTCTGGGCAGTGTGCCCGAAGGCACGTGCCTTCTATTTTTCTGAAGTACTTTTAACAAGGTACAAATCTTTGTGGGTTAACCCCCACCGTGGTTTTTCCCTTAACCAGGTTTTCATGTCAAAATCTTGGTGTCAAGCGTGTTGATTATGTTTCTACTCATATGTTGTTGATCTATGTTCTAATGTTTATATCATTAATCTGATAGTAAATTAATAAAGAAGGTTAAAAGAAAAAAAAGTTTATTTTGTGTGACAACTGATTCACCCCCCCTCTCAATTGTCCGGTCTAATTTCAACAATTGGTATCAGAGCCAGATCCTCTTATAAAAGCTTGACTGCTTGAGGAGATCCAGGATGTCAACCTACAAGAAGGATAGTCTGAGATTTGATGGAACAAATTATTCTGTTTGGAAGAATTGCATGGAGTTCCATTTGCAATGCATGGGCGATGCCTATTGGGTGATAACCAGTGTTGAGTATAAACCTCTGAAGAAAGGTCCTTCAACTCCAAATCAAATCAAAGATGCTGAAAATAACCTTTGAGCTAAAAAAGCCTTGTTGAGTGCCCTGATTGATTCAGAAATGACAAATGTCTTTGGTCTAAAAGTTGCTCATGAAATTTGGAAAAAGTTGGAGAATCTGTATGAAGGCGATAAATTTGTCAAATGTACCAAGCTACAAAGTTTGAGAGGAAAATTTGAAACTCTTAGGATGAGTGAAGATGAAAACATCACAATCTACATGCAAAAGACAAATGAACTTGTGTGTGGTATCAGGTGTGCTGGTGGAACTTTGGAAGAATTAGAGATTGTATCAAAAGTGCTCAGATCTTTACCTGACTCATACAAACATAAGGTTGCTACTATAGAGGAGATCAGGACTGTCTCAGAAGTTACAAGAGATCAACTGGTTGGCAAAATCTCAGCTTTTGAATTAAGTGAGTTTGGTGATTCTCTTCCCAAGTCTGAATCTGCATTTAAGGCTAGTGTATATGGAAAACAAAGATATGATCTAGGTGAAAGCTCTTTTGCAATATCAAATAGATTCATGAAGATAAGGAAGGATCTTGAAGATGTTGAAATTGAAACTGCAGATCTTGAAGCTCTTCTTGCCAAAAGATTGCCAAGAGGATCCCGTAAGTATGAAGGAAAATTGCCACTCAAATGTTTTGCTTGTAATAAGATTGGTCATTTTGCCTTAAGATGTCTAGAGAGGTTTTCAAAACCAAACCCTAATAGATACAAAAATCAAAACAAATGTTACTATGTCCAAGAAGCTGGAGAAGAAGGAGTCACAGATGATGAATCTGATCATGGAGGTTCCTCTGAAAATGATTGGGTGTTCATTGCCATCAAAGAAGAAGATCCGATGTCTACTGAATCTGCTAGCTATGCAAATGTGGAAAGTGCCTTGGCTGCTCAGGTTATTGAGAAAGATGAATGGGTGATTGATAGTGGATGTTCTCATCATATGATTGGAGACAAGAGTAAGTTTGTGAATTTTGAAAATTATGAAGGAGGGCTTGTGAAATGTGGAGATAACTCAGCTGGTAGAATCCATGGCAGAGGATTCATCTCTTTTGATGGAAAGAATAGTACTGATGATGTTCTGTATGTGGAAGGACTGAAACATAATCTTCTCAGTGTTGGATAGTTGGTTGACAAAGGTTATGATCTTCGATTCAAGGATGGAAAATGCAGAATCTTGGAGAGCTCCAGAATTGAAATTGCATCCGGTACTCAAACTAAAGGTAACATTTTTCATTTAAGTAGTTCTGGCAAAAGTTGTTTGATTGCTCAGACAGATCAAAGTTGGTTATGGCATAGGAGGATGTGTCATGTGAATTTTGATAACATTGTCAAAATAAGTACCACTTAGGCTATAAGAGATCTTCCAAAACTTGTGAAACCTAATAGCATGTGTAGAGAATGTCAATTAGGGAAATAGAGCAAAATTTCATTCAAAAGTAAGGAACACGCTTCAAGTGGATGATTGGAACTGGTACATACTGATCTTTGTGGTCTTGCTAGAATTAGGAGTGTGCAAGGAGATAGATATTTCATGTTGCTAATTGATGATTACTCCAAGATGATATGGGTAAATTTCCTAAAAGAAAAATAAGAAGCTCTTGACAAATTTAAGGTGTTCAAAGTGATGGTGGAAAATGAGATTGGTGAAAAATTGAAATGTCTGAGATCCGACAGAGGTGAAGAATTTACCCCCGCTGAGTTTGATGCTTTCTGTGAAAAGCATGGCATAAAAAGATAGTTATCTGCTCCTAGGACTCCCCAACAAAATAGAGTTGTGGAAAGAAAGAACCGGACCATTCAAGAAGCTGCCAGGACCATGATGATGGAAACAAATGTTCCTTAAGTTTATTGGAGAGAAGTTGTAAGTACTACTGTCTACACTCTTAACCGGGTGCAGATCAAAGGCAATTCTGGTAAGACCCCTTATGAACTATGGTTTGGTCATCCTCCTACTGTAAGATATTTCAGAGTTTTTGGTAGTAAATGCTATATCAAAAGAGATGAGGATTTAGGCAAGTTTGATACAAGAAGTGATGAGGGAATATTTTTGGGGTACTCTGCTCAAAGGAAGGCTTACCGGTGTTTTAACAAGAGGTTGAAAAAGATTGTTGAAAGTGCTAATGTTAGAGTTGATGAGAGTAAGGAAGGACATTCCAAGTTCTGTGGATATGATTCAGATGATCAAGATGGAAGTCAAAGTCAAGGAAGGTTAGTTCAAACTCTGACTCAGATTTAGATTGATCTAGAAACTCTAGGAACTCAAGAAAATAGTATAGATGTTGAGGAACAAGCTCAAGAAATAGAGGTTCAAGCAATTCCCAAAACCCCCAGGTATGTAAGAATGAATCATCCTGAAGATCAAATCATAGGAGATAGAAATAAAGGTGTTTGAATTAGGAGAAGAGTTGCTAAAGGTCAAGAAGAGATTTGTTTGATTTCAAGGATTGAACCTAAATCAGTAAGTGAAGCCTGTAATGATGAAAAATGGGTAAAAGCAATGGAAGAAGAATTGATGCAAATTGAAAAGAACCACACTTGGGATCTTGTTCCTAGACCTGAGGACAAAAATGTGATTGGAACCAAATGGGTCTTTCGGAATAAACTAAATGAAGATGGTGAAGTTGTAAGAAACAAAGCAAGGTTGGTATGCAAAGACTATTCTCAAGTAGAAGGAATTGATTTTGAAGAAACTTTTTCTCCAGTGGCAAGAATAGAGGCAGTTAGATTGTTTCTTGCATTTGTTGCTTTCAGAGATTTTAAAGTGTATCAGATGATGTCAAATCAACATTTCTAAATGGAGATTTGGAGGAAGAAGTCTACATTGAGTAACCAAAAGGATTTCAGTTGTCTGATTAGGGAGATATGGTTTGTAGACTGAGAAAAGCCTTGTATGGACTCAAGAAAGCTTCAAGAGCCTAGTATGCAAGATTGGATAAATATTTGCTTAAGATAGGTTTTAGCAAAGGTACTGTTGATAGTAATCTTTACTTCAATATTAATCATGAGGACATCTTGATTATTGAGGTCTTTGTTGATGATATCATTTTTGGTGGAAATGAATGTATGTGCAAAGCATTTGCTAATCAGATGAAAAGTGAATTTGAGATGTCAATGTTTGGAGAGATGAATTTCTTCCTAGGTCTGCAAATTGTTCAGTCAGATAAAGGTATCTTTATATCTCAGTCCAAGTATGTGAAAGAATTGTTGAAGAAGTTTGGAATGGAAGATTCAAAGCCAGTAGGTACACCTATGGTAACCGGATGCAAGTTAAGTAAAGATGATGATTCCCCCAAGGCAAATCAGAAAAGGTATAGATCAATGATTGGGGGATTGCTCTATCTGACTCAGACCAGACCTAACATCATGAATGTCGTTGGACTTGCTAGATTTCAAGCCAATCCAAAAGAATCCCACATTGTGGCAATCAAAAGAATTTTCAAATATCTCAAGGGGATAACTGATTATGGATTGTGGTATCCAAAGGACAATTATTTCACTCTTTATGCATATACAGATGCTGATTGGGTAGGAGATGTGGATGACACAAAACGTACTAGTGGTGGTGCATTTTTCTTGGGAAGAAGATTAGTCTCTTGGATGAGAAAAAAGTAAGAGGCAATATCTCTGTCTACTGCAGAAGAAAAATATATAGTAGCAACAAATAATTGTACTCAGGTTCTGTGGATGAAGCAAATGTTGAAGGACATCAGAATTGTGTTTGACGAGCTAGTCATAATATTTTGTGATAATTCTAGTGTAATAAGCATCTCAAAGAATCCAGTGTTGCATTCAAAGACAAAGCATATATCTATCAAGTTTCATTTCTTGAGAGAGAAGGTAAATGAGAATGAAGTCAAGTTGGAGTTTGTGTCTTCCAAAGATCAGATTGCAGATATCTTCACTAAGCCTCTTCCCAAGGATACCTTTGAGTATCTCAGAGAGAAGCTAGGGGTTATTACCCCTTTGAATCAGAACTAAGATGCACTGAGGTGCATCAATCTGGTGGAATTCTCAGTCATATCTTCAGATCTGAATTAATGTTGAGAAAATACTACTCTAAGGAGTAGTCAGTATGTAAATGTTGGAGATCAGTCTGAAATAAAAAGGGAGAGTAAATATTGCAAATATGTCCCTTTTCCATTGATGTCAAAGGGGGAGAGAAGACATGTGAAAAACTAATTGTTGATGATAGGGGGAGCAATGAAGGAAGTGGTTGCAGAAGTCAGGGGGAGAAGTTCTTTTCATGATGGTTGAATTAGTTTTTCACAACAAATGTTGCCATCAATGACAAAGGGGGAGATTGTTGCAAATATGTGCCTAAGTGGTGTTATCATTGATGTCAACATATTCTTTTTGTCATTAGTGTCAACTGTGCCTTATTTTGTTGTCTATTTAGGAGACTGGAATGTTGAGGATATTGAGAAAATCAATGAAGACTCAATGTTCGCAGACCTTATGGCTGTGTAGAGGATTGTAAGAGGTTGTTCTAGTTAAGAATTGAGAAGTCCGCATGAAGATTTGAAGAAGTTATGGCCATCTGAGTAGAACCGGATCTTGCAGTATTCAGAAGAGATAGAGTGACAGTAAATTGGTCCGAATTGCTCCACAATGAAATATTATAGTCTATGGATATGAAGGCATGTCTGGGAAGTCAGTGTGTATCATCAACTCTAGTGGTTCGTGGTTTGGAGGTCCACAAGCCATCCTTCTAGTTTGACAATCATGGCAGACAATGTTCTTGAGGTTCCAGAGGAAGACACAAATGATTCTGGTAATTTGGTTTAGAGTGGATGTTATTAGTGAGTTCAATGTGCTTGTGGAGGTATCTGGATCATGTGGCTACTATGTTGGAGGTCCACATTGGAGTTTGAGCTTGTTATTAAAGATTTCCTGTTTGAAGTTGATGTTCTTCTCAGTCTTGGCTGACCAGATGTTCCTAGCATGTTGCGGATCATCTAAAGATCATTTTATGAAGCGTGGCGTGTTAGTATCTAGGATGATTCAAGTCTCAGCTATGTTTGGTCAATAGTGTAAAGATCCACGTTAAGTTTGGCCAACCTTGTTGATCATTCCAAGGTTAATGAAGTGTATGAATACTTGTTGAAAAGTTGTTAAAAATCATCCTTGTGTAGAATAGATTAAATCTAAATAAAGGATCAGAAGCAGAGCAGCGAAGAAAAGGAGCGAGAGTAGTGTAGAGTGAAAAGATATTGAAGAAGAACTTGGGGCAAGCAGAAGTTTTGTGAGCATTTATTGAAACTGAACCAGGCATGAAGTATATGCTATTTCTCAGTTAATTCTTTCTGTTCTAAATAAATTTAGTAGGCAGTGAGCCTCTCTTTTGAGTAGTGATCTGGGCAGTACGCCCAAAGGCATGTGCCTTCTATTTTTCTAAAGTATTTTTAACAGGGTACAAATCTTTGTGGGTTAACCCCCACCGAGGTTTTTCCCTTAATCGGGTTTCCATGTCAAAATCTTGGTGTCAAGTGTGTTGATTATGTTTCTGCTTATATGTTGTTGATCTATACTTCAATGTTTATATCATTAATCTTATAGTAAGTTAATAAAGAAGGTTAAAAGCAGAAAAAGTTTATTTTGTGTGACAACTGATTCACCTCCCCCCTCTCAGTTGTCTGGTCTAATTTCAACATGATTTACCACCTTTAGTCCTCATACCAAAAAGAAAAACAAAAGGCATCAAGCCTTATCGTTTCATGATAATTTGCTTTGACTTCATGAAAAAGATTAAAATGTGACAAGACCAAAGTCTTTGGCCTCATGAGCCCTGGCATAATCACTAGGTTCTAAGACTTTTACAGGTCTTGACCACGGCTCCTGAAAGGTTTGCAATGATTTAACAAAATCAAAGTCAAAAAGGTGAAAAAATGCTCATTCAAGATCTAGCAAAAGAAAGGGTTTCGAAACCCTAAACATCATTTGCCTTTGTTTGTCTATGGCTCTTCCTTCACTGCTGCCCTAGATGAGGGTTTGAAGCAAAAAAATTGGTCATTTCCTGCGATTTTTGAGGGTTTCCATGTAGATTTTCTATGTAAAATGCATGGTAAGTTGCTTTTACTATCAAAAATGAGATTTTGACCTCCATTTTTCTCGATTTGAAGGTGATTTTGGGCCTCTAAGGCTGCAGCTTTGACTAGTTTTTTGATGGATCTTTTCCTGTGTTTTCATTCCTGTGAACATCTACTCTCTTTGGCCACCATGGACAAGGGTTTGGGAGCTTGTTATCCTTTGATTTCATGCCATTTCTTCATACTTGATGAAGATCTCTAATAGAAAATACAAGGTAAAGCATTATAAAACTCGAATTTGACATTTTGCATCATTTTCTGTGCAATCTGGCCCTACAGGCCGTGAACTCTATCTGGTATTTCTTACACTTCTAAGTATTTTTATTGTGTTTATCTTGCTATCTGTAACTCCTATGTTTCGATGCCATCGTGATTGCATTGGTCTGAGCTCATTTTGGACCCTACAAGGGCAAAACCTGCGGCCTATCTGCATTTATATCTTCATAATGGTAAGCTCTCTGTCCTTCAAATTCTATATTGCTTTTTGATTACTCCATTAATATGAGGCTTTTCATAGGATTAGAGGTCTAAAATGAATGCATTTCCATATGTCTATTCTGTGTAGAAGCATTACAAAGGCCACTAGATATCTACAGGCCGCTGTTGTAATTGTATTTCTGTTTATATGAGCTCTTCCTCATCATTCTTGAGCATTTTTTTGTCTTAAAAACCTCAAAAGGGTTCGACCCATGTATCTTTTTTATAATTGATCTTCACCATGCAAAATATGATATGGGTTTGTAAAATAATAAAACTCTCTGGCAACAAACGAACTAGTTTTCTCCATCATAGCATCTTATTCTTTGCCTGTAGATGTTTCTCCTTCTGTATCTTGATATGGGTTTGATAAAAATGGAGTAAAAATACTTTGCTTCTTTGAAGACCACTATTATTGATCCTTGGATAGTTAATGATATGAACATACATCATGTATAAATAAAAACATATGCACCCTGCTGCACCTGTTAACCTTGTTGATCCAAAATCACACTATATTCAACACCTTAGCATGCTTTCAACTTGGTAAAGATGTCATTTGATCTATTCATCTGGTATATATTTGGCTCAGCCCATGATGGATATGTGTTATAGCTTTTCATTGCATACTGCATTCATGTTGTTTTAATGAAATACCTTTACTGGATCCTAATAACACTTGAGTAGTGCATATTCCCAAAAGCTATGAACACTTACCTTTATATAATGCACTTGTATGTGAATACAATGAGATAGATCATAACTCATTTCCACTGTTCTTGGATAACACTGTGATGGCTATATCTTACCATTGTTCCCTTTTGTACTCTTGTAGATGGAAATGAACATCTGAAACTTGTGTATACACTCTTCTGATGGCATTATATTCACCTGCATATCATGGACTCCTTCTATAGCTTCATGATACATACAACCTAAGATCCCTTTTATGAAAGAAGCTAATGCTGATGACTTGAAGCATTGTTGAGTTTTTTACAAAATCTTTACAGCTGCCTGACCTTACTATCTCAAATGCATAATGCAAAAGACACAATCCTCATTTGTATATCCTGTATCTATACTCTGTGTGTATGAAGCCATGCTTACATGATGTCATACTTACATTTCTATAACACATTGGTGTTTATACTTGAAGATGATGAATTGAATGCATTTGTTATACTTCATGATACATATTTGTAAGATTTTACATGTTGATACTATACTCTATCTGTCCTAGAATGATGTGTTAGACTAAAACTACCATGTTGGCACAGGATAATGCACTTTTCACCAGCACAAAGGTGATGTCATGTACTCATAAACACTTTCAATTGATGAATTGAAAAATGATCTTTAATTAGATATATTTCTTCATCTGAAAGGCTATCACAAGATCCAACCTTTGTCTCTGAACTTCCTAAATGTATGAAAATGAGAAAACATCTACATTACATTTGAATATCACTCACTCAGGTAATTGAGCAGCCTACTTGCTAATGTGTGGTTGTTGATGAGTGCCAAGTTGCACTCATGAAATACATCTTTTTACCTCTCTTTTTCTCCTTCCTAAGTCCATCTTTCCTAATGTCTGCACCCAAATAAACTAGCAAGATCATTCTATTTAATGATTAATTGAGATAGATTACTTAAGATTATAATTTCTGATTGAGTGACTAATGTGCATGGAATTGATGGAAAAATGTAGAAACTTCTCTCTTTTTGAATCAACAGGTGTAGATGCCAGGAACAACAATTTTTGTGCATCTCCAGAGATAGTCTTCAATTATCTCCAGAGACCATACCAGAACACCACGACACCAGAGTTTTGAAGGGAAGAAAAAGCCTCTCTGGAGCTGAACAAAGAAGGCCACACTGGCATCTCCAGAGCTACAGACATATCTCCGGAGCTGCAGACAGGGACATATATCTCCGGTGCCTCCTGAGAGCAGGGCATATTTCCATCTTAAGCTGCCGACTAGGCACTCTCAGCAGTGATCATAATACCCCTCATTTCACTCAAATCATCACCTAAGTGATGAAGGGTCATCTTTAGTTAAACTGCTGGAGTTTTTATCTTTTTAAAGTTTTGCATGAGTTACAGATAGAACTGATTCAATATCCACATTTTCAAGGCCTCGCTGCCCAAATGTATTAAGACTCAAACTTAGATTCTGAGTGGACTTCTGTTCCACTCAAGTCTATTTTTATTGCATGACTATTTTCTATAGTTAGACAGTTAAGTACAATAAAGAGATGGATGTCATCTCATAGAAGAACTGGTAGATAAGATCAGTGATATGTCATCACTCATTTTCATATATACTTATAGAAACAGCAGAAGAAATATACAATGATTGAATTATTCTAATTCTCAATAATCTCAGTTCGGTGATATCAATATCTTTCATGAATGCAAAGCGTATGGAATTGGTTTGAATTTAGTTGTGATCTTCTTTTGTGCTGATTTCCTACTGTAGCCTTCAGCCCCAAGGGTGTGGAGCAAGGGCCCACTCTCACCACCAAGGCAGGAGGCTAGTACCACTGTTTTATTACTTTAGATTTTGTTGTGAGAAGTATTTGCTGATTTTAATAGATAAGATGCATGCTACTATTTTTAAGATTGCTTTGAGTAAATTTCCTATTTAATTCTATTTTCAGCATTCATTAAATTCATTCAGCAAGTAGACAGATTAATCTCTTCAAATTAGTAGAAGCTGTTAGGATTAGCTAGGGAAACTGGTAATTATAGAATCCCTAATTGCAGACAACCGAGGACACAGCCCCTGGATTTTGACATCTGAAAACAAATTAAATGATGAGGTACAATGACACCTTGTTAGTTGTCACTCCATCCTCTCTTGGACTGTCAATCATGGATGAGTATTTATTGCTCCACGGTCATCAACTGTACCCTTTTGTCCATATGGTGCTTCTCTCACTATCAACCTTTTTGTCACTTGTCTATCACTTAGACTTGAGCATGCATGACTTGTGGTTGCTCTTGCTTTTGTTTTGCTTCATGCCTCTTTGGGTAGCATCGAATGAGCTCACTGTTCCATGATACAGATGTCACTTTTGACTGTTGTAGCTGCCACCTTGCCTGATATTGTAGTTCCATTGCTGTTCCATGATAAAGAATTGAATGAAACATTTGCAAATTGTACTTGATATGTCATTGCATTCATGGAATACAAATGTTTGCAACATACAGAAGGTATTAAGATATATATGAACTTTGATGTCCCTTGATTCTTTTGTCTGATCTTAGATAGTGTTGTGAGTAGCATCTCCTTGATAAAATGTATTGTAACATCTCTTCATTTAGTTAGATCTCTCATGGCTGTATATCTTATGAGGCTGAACTTGTATGATATAGGACTGTTCACTTGCACATATGATCAATAATTTGATACTTCATAACAACAAAAGGAAAATACCTACTTCATTGTGCCTTTCTGTCCTTTGTCCTTTATGACTGTGTATGATCATGTTGACTGCACTTGTATATGTTATTCTACTATGACTAAAACCTCTATTTCTTTGATGGCATCATGGGTTCTTAATGACAATAACACATGGCATTTGACTTGGCTATCCCACATGGCATTTGTTCCAACTTGCCTGTACCTTCTCTCTTGTACTCGATACATATGATATAGTAGCAACATGCATGTGATGAAAACATCATGATGCTTGGTCTATCGAATATCTCTGCATTAATATCATTACTCTGAGCATGTTGGGCTCAACCCTTATGGGAGCCCATTTTCTCCACATGCCATTTCATAAAAGATGAATCAACAAACTGATTTCTCATATACCTGCACAGGAAGCAAACATGTTAGTATATGAAACATATCTTTGATTCATGATGTGGGGTTACTTGTATGGATCTACCTCTTTCTGATATAGCACTTATGTCTGCTCATTCTAACCTCTCTTATGCTGATTTGATTACTGATATATTGCTGCTACATAAAAATAAATAGTACTTTTGTAGTTCTGATTGTGTATGAAAAGACTTGGTACCCTGAGCATCTAAAAAAACTATTTTGTAGGTATCTTGGAGCTCAAAGGGATGGAGGAAGATAGCAACTAGCTCAACCATGGGATTCATCATTCATTAGGCAATGATGGGTCCCTCTTCTTTTCCTATGCATTTCTTATTTCTTCAAAAGTAAAATTTACTTTTATGTTGCATATTTCAGTTATTCCCACGGCTTGTGTGGGACACTTTTATTTATTCTTTTGAATCCAATCAACTATTTCATTCTATGTAATGACTTATGTATATTTTACTTTTTGAATCAAATACATAGCATAAAACAACTAATCTTCCTTTGAAACATATGTATAAAACATGATGTATAATTTGACAGTTTATAGATACCTCTTTTACTTGCACTGAAACATAATGAATAATCAACAACTTTAACATGAACTCCATCAATTCTCCTCATTCTTTGAATGCCTATTTTCTTGTCTATAGATGATTTCACTTACCAGGATGATGTAGCAGGTCAGGTTGAGCTGTTACATGATTTTGATAAGTGATTTTGCACTTGTCTTCTGTCAAGACATCAGACATTGACTAGATGATCCTACATAAGCAAAAAATTTTGTACTCCCTCTAAACAAATGATGTTTAGGCCTTGCTAAATTAGGTGTGAACATAATTTAGTAACAGTAACAAACACATAAGCAAAGGGAAAACATGCAAGGAATTACAAAATTAATTCACACATACACGGAGTACTAAAATCATACACAAGAATATACGTGGAAGACATGCAATACACAATACATACACACTCGACATGAAGCATACACATAAGGCACAATGAATACACATAAAGAACATAAGACACAATGAACACATAGAGAACATACATAAGGAAAAGAAACATGAGAATACACATGAACAAACACACAAGGCACACGAATCTAACACTAGCTTGCTTTGTCACTAGGGGTCATGTGGAGAGAAGTGCCATCGTGGATCACACACTAGTAAGGACTGTCGAATTAATAGGTGACCATGACAAGGTCACATGAAGCACACAAGCTAGCCAACTTCATTATACTATGTGGCTCATGGACGAAAGAGGAAGCATCATAGGCTAGTGAGGACCGCTAAATCACTAGGTGAGTTCTATGCCAATAGGCAAATAAACATGCAACCACAAAGGAGCATAACATGTTGCATTACCCCACCTTAAAGTGATTGCTAACTCCTTTTAGTTAGAACAAATCACAAACAGACATGAGAGCTTCCCGGAAGCACATGCCCATAGGATATGCAGTTGCAAAAACTACATCGTACAAAGGGGTTGCCCCAAACAAGGTAAACCAAGGTGATGCTACAGGAATGATACACAATGGCTTGTGTATTCTTGGTATGACATCAAGCATAGCAAAAAGGAGCCACAAAAAGAAATCACAACATAAAAAGCCAAAAAGAGATAATACAAAGGGATCTTAGGCATGAGCTTTCCATAGTCCATAGAATGAAGAAGAATTTATTTTGGATTCGACTGCGTGTATTCTTTTGTATCGACATTTCAAGTCACACTCAGTGAACCATCATCAGGAATATGATTCTCTTCCTGATGATGGTTCGCTGAGTGTGACTCGAAACGTTGATACAAAAGAATACACGCAGTCAAATCCAAAAGCAATTCTTCTTCACAAAGGGATCTACCCAACTGGCGTGAGTATAGGAATAGTTGTATAATAGGAGAATTCTCAAGACTATATATATATATGGAACTATCATCATCCGCCAGCTAGTAGAACTACATAGAAAAAAGAGGAAGTATCACAAGAAATCGAAAAGAAAACATCCCTTGGGTCAACAAGGTAGAATGCTAAAGCATCCTACGCCTTGCATGATCCCCAAAGGACACAACAACAATAGGAAGAATGACATATAGAGGAATGATGATACAAATATAGGGAATGTCACAAAAAGTTTTGTTGCCTTTGTATCCTTACACCTACAAGGGTGTCAAGGGTCATCCAAAGAGAACTTAACAACACAACAATGACAACAACAACCAACCAACAAACAAACAAGAGTAACTAAGATAAAGCATCAAGTAGCACATCACAGGGGAAAACATTACACACACTCAAAACATAGTAAATAAGGTAGCTCACATGCGAGTCAACCTAAAACAAATCCTCCTCCTCCTAATCTTGCTCATCCTTTGTTTGAAAATGAGGAAAAGATGCGAGAGAAACTATAGTATGTGAGGTATAAAGAATAATAGCCATATCTATATTTTCTTCACAGTCACTGTCGGTATGTATTTCAATAGGTTCCTTAGTGACTTTTGAATCTTCTTCTTTCTTCATGGGAGACACAGTAGTAGTACATGTCTCTTCGGCTTTCATTGGTGATAAATGCTTGCGAGGAGGGAGATTCTCCACTCTTGCAGCAACATGAGCCATAGCACAATGATGCTTCTTTCTTTTTCATGCAATCTTATTTTGCTTAGCCTTATTTGTGATGTTCTTTAGGGGAACCATAGTATCTTCCAATGTGGGTTCCTTTTCTTCCTTTGCTTCAGGAACATTAGAAGAAATAGGAGGAACCACCAAAGGCTAGGAGACTATGGGGGGAGGGTTCCTCAATGCGGAATGCTCTTCCTTCTCAACTTGTGAAACATGTGAAAGTATAGGAGCATCCTTAAGCATTTGAGAAACCTCAGGAAATAAAACTCTCGCAACCGATTGATCTCCACTAGTCTCCATAGAGGCGGGTGGTATAAGAGTTATATTGTGATTGTGAAGAGGTCTATTTTCTTCATGAAGGTTGCCTCATTGAGGGAAACCTCGGTATATCTACCAGATGTTCAAGGATGGGGAAGAAACTTCAATTGGGCTTAGCCTCATTCACTACCTGTGGGGCAGGAGGATTAATTATAGCCGGAGCCTCAAAAGATCGAGGAGGTTTAGGAACATCACCAAAAGGAATATTGCTAAGTGATAATACTACTATCTTCTTTGCTTTAAATTATTGATATGATAAGAAAAATATATCCTCTCTTTCTCGAGTGACTCCCATTGGTTTTGGCTAGAAGTAGTCAAGTGAAAAGTGTTCATTGCAAGCAATGAGGCGATACTGACTATGATGTATGGCATGCACTCATCCCTCAAATGGAAATTTTAAGCACTTATGAAGCATAGAGGGGACTTCCTTCATGGAGCAGAGCCATGGGTAGCCTAACTTCACATGAAACAAGCCTGATGTAGGAATGATAACAAAATGGACATCCGAAGCTCTAGGCCCAACTTTAACTTTGAGAGTTAAAGCACCAAGTGTTGGATGGATAGACCCATCATGTGCTCTAATAGGCATCTTTGATACATCATATGTATCTCAATGTAAACCATGCATGTAGAGAAACTCTTCAATTACTACAGTCACCATGCATATAGGATCTATCATAGCACCCCGAATAGGCTTATCATTAATTCGAATAGTAATATATAGAGGTCCATTAGGAGCTTATATAGTAGCATCATGTGGAGTGAAGGAGATAACAAGTTCTACATTTCCTCGCTCTTTGTGAGGGCGGGCGTCCACCACACAAATATCTCCATCACAATCTTTTTGTCAAATATATTCACCACATTAAATTCATGATGAGGTAAAGGATCAGTGTATATTTGAAGGTTTTGGTTAGAATCTGCCACTGATTTATTCCCTTTATCATTAATACCTACAACCTGGATGACATTGGAGTCAATGAGGTCTTGAACTTCATGTTTAAGACACATACATCTTTTAATGTCATGGCCAACAGAGTGGTGGAATTGACAAAAAGCCTTCGCATCAAATGAAGATGATTGCATCTTATTTGGGTCAAGAGGCTTAATAGGTGGTAGCTTTATGAGATCATTTTGTAAAAGTTGTGTCATAATAGCATGAAGAGATTCTGATAATGACTTGTAAAATTTCTTGTTTTTGGTTTCAATTTAAATAAGGTGCGGGAGCAGGAGATGATGCTGCCGCCACATGCTTTCTAATGTTATCCGCTGAAATTTTATTTATCTTTATGAAGTTTCTATTATTTCTCTTGAATGAATGATTATTAGAGGCCTTGGATTGACCAACTAGAGCCGATGAGGGATGATGTTCATATTGACTAATCGAGAGTTGATAATTCGAAGAGCCATGCAAAGATGAGTAAATGAATCATATTGCATCAACAATACTTTATCACGGATGTGAGGTTGTAAGTTTCTGATAAAGATTCTTTGCACATCCGCATCTAGAATAGGGTATTGGATTTGTGAAAAGAGGGCTTGATAATGGTCCACAAAGTCAATTTTTTCTCTTTTGTTCATTGTTTACAATGAACCAAGTCTATCAAAGAGACTTGAGGTCCAATATTAGCTTGACAATGTTCAAGGAAATTATTAACTAGTTGTTAAAAGTAGTTATAGAATTAGGAGGTACCGCACAAAACCAATCCAAGGTTGTGTCCTTGAGTGACCTAGGAAAGAGTTTTGCTAAAATTGCATCCTCAAAGTAGAAATCACCACACATAGCGGTAAAGGCTGCCACATGGTTGTTCGGGTCTCCCTTCCCATTATACTTTTCAAAGCGAGAAGTCTCAAATTTCTTGGGCATAGGAGTTGTCAAGATGGCATAAGACAAATGGCTACAAAGATGGTGTGTTATTACTCTATTTTTAGGTGGGCTATTACTCATACTAGCCAATTGTTGTTGAATGGAGATTATATTTTTCAATAGCTGGTCTATGATAGGATAAGAGTTTGAATTAGGTATGGATTGAAATGAACTAGATGGACTAGCTTAAGGTGTATGAGTAGCCTTTTGAAACACAATAAGAGGTTTAGATGTAGGTGGAGTAGTATTAGTTGTGGATTTTGTGTAATTGTAAGGAACGTTATTATAGTGTTGAACAAGATTCCCAGTGGATAAACTGACACAAGTGGTAGCATCATTACTTGAATGTGTAGTAGTGGTAAGAATAGTAAATGAATATGTAGGCATAGGGAGTGTGGGCATAGGTACCGACACTTGAATCCCTATGTCATTAGGAGGAGTTACATTCTTCATGAGTTCAACACAACTAGCTACTGACATAATGTTATTATGCACTATGTGAGCTAGGTCACACAGTACTTCCACTCCTTCTTGTCCTTCTTGAAACAACTCTCTAAGACTCTCAATGATAGGGATGACCTCCTCATCTATATACTCTATGCTCACAAATTGTTGAAAGTTATCCAATTCTATGTCTAATTGTTGAATTTGGGTGTCGAGCACATGAACAATAAGGTCATCAATATCAATGGATACTTGAGCAGTTGATGTTTCATGGATAGTTATGGTAGGAAGTTGTGTGGCTTGAGTAAGGAGTTAATATGCAGATAGATCCTCATTAGAACCTATTTTTTGAATACTTCTTCTTACAAAAGAGTTAGAATCAGGGCATCAAGTTACACAACTCATAAAGAGACTACAAGCATTAATAACACACAAGGTGCACAAATAGAAGAAATTGATGATGTAACAAAATAAAGTTTCAAGTTTTTCTTTAAATGAAGCAATATACCCTTGATCAAATTCAATTCTATTCAAATTGGCTTATATGTCAACAAGAGTAATGCGAAAATAAAGCACAAATTTCAATGCCTTTTCAAGATGCGATAGTGCACAAATTATTTTTATCTTTACTTTTCAAAGAAAGATGATGATTGTAATATTATAGAGTAAGACTTATGGCACCCAATCCATGATATCCTGGATGGGTCGTAGCCATAAGATAGCATTATGGCAAGACATTCTCCTTCGATGGTCATAGCTAATCATTTTTGGTTATGCGGCCTCACCAAACCTGTCTTTGATGAGCATTCACCTGCTCCATATCTGGTGGACGATCCTCCTCCCCCCTTTTTCCACTGTCAAATGAATGATGGCAGCGTAAAGATTCTGATAGAGAAGCCTCTAGATGCTCTTCATCACATTTATAAACTTCAGTTAGTCTATTCGATCAGATTGAGTAATCTGTGGCATTGGTAGTAGTGGTCAGAATGGCAGAGGGTTCTGGCTTCATTGCTAACATTACTGTAGCTAGTTTGATAAAATTGGGAATGACAACTCCTATTCAATTGGAGAGCTCTATCCGTCAGATGGCTTTCAAAGGATCCATCACAGACCAAAGACTCAAATGAATTCTGCAGAGGCATGAAGGTCTTCTACTTCCATCTGTGAAGCTCATTCTGGGGAAATTCCTTGCTCGCAGATGAATTCTATAGGGTAGACACACTTGTCTCCTCCCAGTTTCTTGTCTCCATCTTGGATGCAGGGATGGTGATAGGAGCAGCGAAGGGGTTGATGTTAAAGTTGTTCAAACTAGAAATACTTGCAGCCTCAATCTCATACTTGGTGCAGTCATCCTAGGGGTAGGAATCCCTCACCCAAAAGACATCTCAACCCCGAAGGATCCTCTGGAGGTTGTGAAAGTCTTTCCCCTCATTCTTGATTTGAAAGGTTTGGCATTGATCAAGCACCAGGAGCACGTGCTTCAGGCTTTTAGCTTTCTTTAGAATCTGTTGAGCATGGACGGGGAAAATGGGGAGGTGGAATGGGTTGGTGAGCTCCAATCCTTGGCAAGGGAGCTCGGCTTCCTGTAAGAGCTTGATTTCTTGCATCCATAGTTAACTATGAATCCTTTGATAGTTTGTCTATTAGCCTAGGTGTCATAAGTCTTAGTAGGTTATCTACCTGTGGTTAAGTCCTTGATGGTCTAGTAAGCCATAATGGCATTTTTGAAAAATGTGGCTCTGTGAGGCCTTTTCGGCATAAGCTATGAAAGTTAGTTTTTTGGAGGGTTTGCAGGGAAACAACATATAGGCACCTGCTTGTAAATTTCTGTTCCTAATCAATACAAATCTCTATCTTTACAAATAAAAAAAATATATTATAGAGTAAGGAAAAATCATATTTAGGATGTAAACAACAAAAGCAAAATCTGAAAACAAACCTATACTTAAAAACCCTAGCATTCAAGGCTAACTAGGTTTCACGAAATGTAACTTTTTCAACACTTTTTAGCAACAAATATAATATAAATGCACAATGCAACTATGTGGAATGTCTAATAAATGCAATTTGTTTTAGATCTAGAATAAATCAGAAAATAACATGAATCTATGATGATTTTTCTTTTCCCAAATGCAAAATAAAGTGACAACTATGCAACCTCTATAATGCAAAATTTTTCTTTTTAATTTTCAAATTCAAAATGCAAGAATGCAAAATGCTTTTGAACAACAACCAATTAAAGGAGAATAGAAAATGTAAATGCTTTAAACCAAGATCTGAAATCAATGCAACACGATTTGAATAAATTTCAAACTACAAACCCTAGGGTCACAACTTTCAATGCAAGGTTTCAAACCCTAGTTCTCATATTTTATGCAAAATTCAAGCAAGTATGAATGCAAAGTAGTTAAGGATCACACTCTTAATCAGATCTAGGGTGATAGACAACTCAGATCTGAAATAAGAGGGATGCAAAATAGTGTAAGCAACTACGACTTCACCAAAATGTAGAGGGGAAAAAGGGAGACTAGCTTAATGAGCCAAACTAAATCAAACCCTCTTCTACCTCAACATTAGGAGAGAGTGACTGATCCTAGCTTCTACCCAAAAGGGAGAGCTTAAGCTATAGGTGTTCTGCTTCTTTTTGTTGTATAGAGATGATTCAACCAAACTTGACTGCAATCAAGCAAACTAGCTAGGATATATGAATTAACCCAAAAAGACACAAATATCTGACTACTCCAGGTTAATATAAATGGATCAGAGCAATCAAAGAGTAGAGTAGGGATCAAGAAATAGTTGGACCAAGGCACCCCAAGTTGGACCAGGGCGCTTGAGCACCCTGAGCCCTTGGTCCTAAAATTCTGAAAGATGTCATTTAATGTGGGCTTAGTCAGGTTCTATATTGATTAAGTCGGGTTTAATTGTCAGGATTAGGATATTCATCGTTATAAGCTCAAAAAGGTGTTAAAATAGGTATTTATTAGAAAAGGCAATAAGATAGGTCCAACCTAGGAGCTAAACAAGGTGTAAAATGCTAGTGTACACATTTACAATGTTATAGATTTTTCATCTCAAATTGTGCTAAAAGATGAGACTTCAAATCAAAAATCAAATTCTTACCATTCCCAATGAACAACATATCATCAACATACAATGCAATAAAGAGAATGCAATCATTATCCATTTTATAATAAACACAATGATCAAATTTCAATCTCAGAAATTCTAAACTGAACACAAAGACATCAAATTTTGGGTACCACTTCCTAGGAGATTGCTTCAAACCATACAAAGACTTTTTAAACTTACAAACTAGATTTTATTTACCTTTAACCATGTAGTACTCAGGCTGTGACATATAGGTTTCTTCCTCTAAATCACCATGAAGGAAAGCTATCTTCACATCCATCTATTCAACTTCCCAATCGTATGCAGTAATGAGTGGTAATAAGAACTTGATAGATATCAGCTTTGCATTGAGAGATAAAATCTCACCATAATCTATTCCCTCCACCTGTGAATACCCCTTCACAACCAACCTTGCCTTATACTTCTCAATACTACTATCAAGACCAAATTTCTTCTTGAACACCCATTTGCAACCAATAGGTTTGTGTCCTTTAGGCAAGGGCACCAGATCCCATATTTTGTTTTTATCTAATGCAACCATTTCTTCATTCATGGCTTCTTTCTAGGAATCTACATCTGACATACCCATAACCTCTTTTATAGTCCTAGGCTCATCAGTTTTAGCAATCAAGAGAAAAATGTAACTAGAATCATGCAATGAATAACTAAACCTCTTAGGTTGTTGCCATATATGCATGGACGTCCTCAATAGTTTAGGTCAAGGTTCTTCATCTTCTTTTGAACTTTCAAAGCTAGTAGAGCTCTCCTCATCATTAGGTCGAACAAATTTTTTCGGTTCAACTTTCTCAGAGGTGGAAGGAAGCTAAACCACATCATCTTTCTTCTCTTATTTCTCTAGTTGTAGGTCAGCAAAAGAAGGATTGAGCTCTCTAAATATCACACTTCTATACAAAACTCTCTCAGCCACTAGATCCCAAAGCTTGTACCCTTTCACACCGATGCTATACCCGGTGAAGATACACTTCACAACCTTGTTGTCCAAATTAGACCTCTTATCCTTAGGCACATGTGCATATTGTAGTTAGGGTAAAATTGCAAATAGGATAAATGAAGAATCAACAATGATAAAACCCTAGCAATGCACAATGAAGCACAAGACAACATGAAAATCAACATAAGAAATGTAAATGCAAACCGATCTCCATGCTATGCTTGATTTATCTCCATTGCTCTTCTCCACCTCGCATGAGCATGCAAGATTTTAAAGGATTATTGTTGGAAGAATGTTGGGTGCTCACTTTTGAAGCTCCATGCATGCTAGAAGATTTGGCAGGATAAGGGTACTTGAGGCTCAATGCATGCTAATGATAATTTGGCAGAATAATGTTACTTGAAGCTCCATGCATGCTAATGGCTTGTGAGGGGTTTGATTTATAGAAAAGGCTTGGTTCAAATGGACGGTTGAGATTAAAAAGCTAATGATTGATGTGGATGGCTAGGATTGATTCGGTTATTCCCACTCTTCAAGGGAGTTGTAGTCATTTGACAAGTGTCAAGGAGAATAGGGCTCATGTGAAAGATAATAAATAAAAGGCTGTAGTACCACTTACCTTTTTAAATGAAAGAGGCACACATATCGGGTAAATGATAAGATAAATTAATTAAATAAATAAAATTTATTTAATTAATTGGAAAGTCGGCTTATAATGAGAACTTAATTCAAATAAAATATTTGAATTAGTTGGGATATGAGTTGGATATTAATTAATTAAATAAATTTATTTAATTAATTGGCTAAGTAGGATAAGGATGGGATTGAATGGGATTTTAATTAAATAAATAAAATTTATTTAATTAATTGGCTAATGGAATAAGTGGGGTTAAGAGTGGGATTTAGGACAAAATGCTACATGATGTTTAAGTGATGTTTTTGACAAGGTGTTGCTAGACATGAACAAAGTTGGGACAAATTTGGGTGTCTACATTTTGCCCCTCTTTGAGATGATGTTCGAGATGATGAGCTTTGTATCGAGTAACATCATTTCAAAGAAGTTAAGGTATGGATAAAGGAAAATGATGATGATGATGTAAGGATATAATGATGATGGAAAGATAGGATGATGATGCCCCCTCGAGAGGATATGCGGGTTGGACAAACACGGGTAGGCTCTTGAAAAGAAATAGTTTGGCTAAGAAAGATAGCTAAGGGAATGGATAGAAGAAATGAATGATGCGTTATGCTGCAATGAAAGTGAGCAACCATAATGTTTGATATAGCATTAGACATTATGCACCAAGGTAGAAGGACCAGGGTGACGAGGTGTCTTTTGCCCTAGCGTAATACAACCTTGTCTAACGTATGAGGAAGAAAACTTAGAGCATTGAAGTCCTAATGCACAAAAGGTATGATATGACCTTAGATGCAAAGGATAGTGCAAAAAGCTATTCCAACATACACAAGATATGAATATTAGCTGGAAATGATACTGATATGATGCAAATGCAAGATAAAATGATAGCACACACAAGCAAGCAAGCAAGCATGCACAAATGATACAAAAACAAACAAGGTATTGCCCCTGTCAAGCTGTAAACCAATGATTAATTGTTTGATGATGATAGTTGAGAGTGTTGTCATTGCGGGGAAAGCTATATCCCTAGATCAACACAAGGTTGTTTGCTAAGTTGGTTGGCTGATTGGTTGAGTGATTTAGCTTACAACAAGGCTAGGATCAAGACCATTGATTGCGATTGGATAACTTGGCTTGATTGATTAACTTGATTGGTATGGATTAAGGATGGGCTTGCATTTGGATCATTGCTTGGAATAATTTGATTGGATGATTAAAGGATGAAGATTGATGAAGGATAGATTGATTTGATGAAATGTTGATGATGGGATGATATGTGGTGGATTGAGCTGCCTTTGATTTGTTGAAGTGATTGGATTTGTTTTGAATGATGATAGTGGTGGTGTGATGATTAGAGTGTCCACTCAGTCTAAGCATAAGCAAGTGTTCTTAGTATGCTCAAAGGATGTAAAACAAACAAGGTATTGCCCTTGTCAAGTCATAAACCAATGATTGATTGTTTCATTGATAATGATAGATAGTGTTGTCATTGTGGGGAAAGCTATATCCCTAGATCAACATAAGGATGTGGGAACGCTATATCCCATTGATGATGATCGATGATGATTGATTTGGTTCATGACAAGATTAGGATCAAAAAATTGTTGATTTGATAGGATAATGTTCCTTGATTGATTAGCTTGCTTGATATGGATTAGTGTGACTTAGATTTAAGATCATTGCTTAGATTGATTTGATTGATATGATTGGAAGAAGTGATTGATTGAAATGGATGAATGTTATGTTATTGATAGGAAGAATTGATGATGATGATTTTGATTGAATGTTGATGGAGTTGATTATTTTGGATGATGTGATTGGTTTTATTGCTTGGATTTTTTTGGTGGATATTTGATTTTTTTAGAATTTTTGACATATTTTGATTTTTTTGGATTTTTGGGGATATTTTGATTTTTTTTTTTTTAATTTTTGGGATGTTTTGATTTTTTTGTTTTTTTGAATGTTTTGGAACATCAATGGATTTACAATTTGGGTAGCCTTTGTGCTTGATACCAATGACAAGGGAGAAAACCAAGTCTAGGTGTAAAGATGGAGGTAAGATGAATGGATAAAAGGTTGGGCAACAAGGGATGGAAGGCTCATGATAAATGGGTCAATAAAGGGATATGCCATAAAAGGGAAAGCTCATGATAAATGGATGGGGATAAGCTATAAGATGGAAAGCTCATGATACGGATACACCATAGTGGATGGATCATAAGGGAGCTAGGATGTGATCTCCAAAGGCTATGTTGCATAGGAAGAACTTGCCCCATTTTAGGTGGTAATGCTTAGGATTTTTACATGATAAAGTTCATGACCAAGGGATGACATGATGGATTGGTTTGAATGGGATGGATAAATGGTTAATGGATAGGACTTGGTTTGGAAAGAAGGTATGTCAAGATATATCCAAACATGTTTCAACATTTTGCCCCTATGTCTTCATCAAAATCAAAAGGTGGAAGCATGGGTAAATGGGTTCAGTAGGATAGGCATGTTTATGTAATGGCTAAGGATGGTAGGATGGCAAGATAGGATAAGATAGGTTGGTATGATATAATGGGATGGATAGTTTGGAAATGGATAGGTTGGATGAGACAATGTGCCCCCAAGTGTAAGTGACATAGAAGATCAACCTACACATGACGCCTGTTTGCCAGGTTTTCATCATGGTACTTATCTAAGGCGCCTGTTTACCAGGTTTTCACCATTTGGATGAAGGGATTTCTCTTTACTATTTTGATTTTTTTTTTTGGTGCTTTTTGCTTTGATGGGATAGCATGACAATTACACATGGCACCTATTTGCCAGGTTTTCACCATGGTAATGGATAGGAGGGACTCAAGTGGCTAGTGCTATGTGAGGTGATAGTGTCCCATTAGAGATGGATGTCATCGCATGGACCATGTCATTATGCTTATAGATGTTGATAAGGGATTGCATGGATGGGAGATGGATTAGGTAGATAATGGATTATGATGTAGAATTATGGTAGGGTAGGCTAGTAGCTTATGGTGTGGATTTATATAGGCTTATGGAATGAATATGGATGAAAAGTTTATGCCAAAGCATGGACCATAGGGTTAGCATGGGGGAGATATGTAGGATAATGGATAGAAGATGGGGAGATGTAGGCATGTGTGAATGTTTTGGAATGGAAGGGAATCATGACCAACGGCTGCACACACCGTGATAAACATTGAAGCTTTTGATGGGATGGTGGTGTAGGAAGCAATGGAGATGTTTGCTTAAGAAATGGTTGATGAAGTGATTTAGGAACCCACATAGATTTAGTATGTTTAGTGCTTTTGTTTTGCTTGTGGGATTTTTGAAGGGAATGGAAGTTTTGGATGGAAATAGGCTCTTGGATGGAGATAGGTGGTTGGGATTCTTGAGATGTGGATGAGGATGCCTCATTTGACTTTCTAGCTATTTGTTTAGGAACCCAAACCATTTTGCTTTTAGGCTTTGCTTTTGGATGTGTTAGTGCCTGAATTGACTGACAGTTTTTGAGCAATTTTCATGCAGGCACCTTCCTTAAAAATGTTCTAAGTGTTGGACCTCCTCAGCATTTTTCAGCTGCAGCATCATTTTTTCCTGAGGAGGAGGTCATCATCATCATGTTTTCTTCGATGGTGGTCAGCATCATCCCGATCCTGCTGATGAGCTGTAGTGTGCCCTGATTTTCTTGCGGGGGGTGATTTTTCAAATATCTGGTGATCTTCCAATTATCACCCTGCCCTTAATGATGATGATGTCACCCCAATCTTCCGAAGGGGTCATTTTCTAAGTTGTTCGACCATACCTATTTTTTTTCTTAAGGGTCGTCATCATCATCATCATATTTCTAGACATCACCCTGATGTTGCTTGCGAGGGTCATCATATTTTCTGCCTACATGATCTTTCACCGGGGTGATATTTGAACATCGAGTGATCTTGGTTAAGATCATCCTGATGATGTTGCTGTAAAGTTCTAAGTGTGACCCGATATTCATTGTGGTCATCATATTTTGAACGTCAGGATGATCTTAGTCAATATCATCCTGATGTTGTTGTATCACTTCATGTTCATTGTTTTATCATCCTGATGATGCTGACGTCATTCTTACGTCAGGGTGATATCCGCTTTTCTGCCTGTCTGCATCATGATATTTCCGAAGGGAGATATCCGCCTGTCGGCTTCGTGCATTATCTAGTGGGGCTGATCTTTTCAAATATCTGGCATATTCATCTATCACCCCGATCTTATGGTGGAGCTACAGTGCAGCATGATATTTGTGCATCAGGATGATATTTCTAAATATCCGGTTATCTTCCGAATATCATCCTGATGCCGACATGTGGTGGTGACGTCATCAAGGTCCGGGGGGTCATATTTCTAACATTACTCATCTTATGAAGATCCCCCAATGTTGCGAATATGACGATGACGTCATCCGGATATGAGGAGGTGCGCAGTAGGCAGATATGCTGATGACGTCAGCAGGATATGACGGTGATGTCATCAGGATGTTCATCGGCCAGACATTTGGTATCGGCTAAGCAGGAGGATTTTCCTCCGATGGATCAGGTTGTGTCGATGAAGGCGATTATCATGCAGGTTATATTGCGAGATGATGCTGACGTCAGGGTGATTTTTCAAGAGACAGGATATCATGCTGCTGGAGGATGATGATGAAGTCTTATACTAGTGTCGTCAGGAGCAAAAGCACCGACATTATATTTGCTCGTGGCCTAGTATATAAAGTGATGAGAAGGTCACCACGGGGTGCATGTGGGATAATTGATATCCTGCATATTTGAAATATCATGACGATGTATCTTGGCGGGAAACGGTTGCGACGCACAGTATTCTGCATTTCCCAAGGCCGCGGGTTGGTGCGCCATTAATGGTGATTGTTGCAGAGGTATGGGCGATGGTGTGGACGGATCTAGTACCCGATTGAAGATGTGGATCCCTAGGCGGCGGCGCAAGGCTCGAGATTTCTTCCTGTCTCCTCTCCCACCTTCTGCATTCATGCGTTGAGCGCCATTTTATGATATCTGGCGGGATTTTTGATCAACCATGTAATTAATTGCTGTGGTACACTACCTGGCTGTTAAAAGGAGGAAGTGTTACTCATTTTAGGTTGTTGAAAATTGGACATTTTGGCTCTGTAATAAGATACAACTGGTTTTGGTTGCTCTGTGCAGCAAAACTTGTGAGTTTATGTATCTCCTGTTGTACGATTTGGTATGAATCCACTGATTTCATGGTTAATCTTATATGAATAATGCTGTGTTTGCATGTGTTATGCTGATTCTGTCTCTAGTTTTGCATGTATCTTTCTTACTGCAATAGGGATGCCATAAGTATAGACAGCTTAACACTCTTTATTGGGAGATATCTGTAAGGCAGATATCATGTGTATCCCCCTGAAATCTAGTTTTAGCTATTCATGCTGATCATTCACAGGTGTATGTCTACCGACTCCAAGCCCTGGATAGGCACCAATCTAGCTCTGTGTTGAGGTTATACACCAGGTCCAGGTTTGCATCCAAACATCATTTCAAATCATTTCATACTTCCACCTGTTAGTTGTAGGAGTAGGATTAGGAACCCCCTGCATGCTCTCATACCCAACCAGACATCATGTCCAAGAATGTTGCCAGCCTTGTGATCTATCATACAGATCTTGGTCCATACATGAGAGTATTCTGCCTGCTGTTGTCAAGTTAGATCTTTCTATCTTTGAGCTAGTCAAGGTTACATCTTGAGTTATAGGGATACCCCCCTTGGTGCGGCAGAACCAGACGTGAAGGGGAGGAGCTCACGCAACCTCCTGTATTAGTTGGCTGAATCTGCCTGTGCATTAGAACTGGCAAACCCTAATGTTGATTTAGAAGAAAAACCAACAGGATGTATGGGCTTGGCTAGCTTTGTGAATGTACTTTGCTTAGAATATGGATGATTTAGAGGCTTTTCACATTGATTCCCTAAGGCATGAGGGTCCTTAGGAGTTTTAGTTGGATTTTTGGCTTTATAGATAAAGGCATCCAAATGTTTATTTTGGAATCCCATGGGATGGATGGAGTGGATGGAATGATTGGAAGCTTTATGCTTAAACGATGTGTGCTTTTGTTGGCCATGATTATGGATGTAAGGATACTTATGAATGATCGGTATGTTAGGTGTTGGAAGCAAAGGTGGCAAAGTGGATGGAGGGATATTTGGAGTTGGTAAAAGTGGAGGCAAAGTGGATGGTGGAAGGTGTATGGTCACATGCTTTTGACATTTATAGGATGATGGAGATGGAATGGCTACATATGTCTTGGGTATATGATAAGGTTTGCGATGGAAAGTGGTAGGTTTAGGATGCATGAAGGGATTACCAACATCTTGGCCTTGTTTACCTTGGGGTGTGTATCCAAAGTCATATGAGCATGGAGGAACTTTGACATGGTTTGGCTCCAAAATAACTTGTTTGGGAAGGCCTAGACCTTTGCCTTGGTAGTTCATGTTTTGGAGTATGCGATTGACTATAGGACTTGGTGTGCTTTGAACATTAGACTTGAACTCTTTATTGGATAGAGAAGATGAAGTAGATAAAGGTCTTTGTTGTCCTAAGGAAGAACATTCATGGAGGAAGCTGGTAAGACCAAGTGGACATGATGGTGGATTTGAAGTGGAATCGATGGTGGATGTGGAAGGATGATCATTAGGATCTTGATTATGTTCGCTAAGATCGAAGCTAGTTGTTTGATCTTCTATGCTTATGTGTTCTTGAGAGGCACATGTCTCATTATGACAAGTGGATGTTTGCTCATTATGAATAGGGCTAGATGGTAGATGACTAGGAGCAATTTGGATATCTTGCTCATGGATAGATATAGGATTATGGATAGGATCAAGGTGCTCATGGATAGCTTCTTCATAGGTATCATCTTGATCATAGAGAAGGTACATGTTATGGATAGGTTGAATGAAAGTGTTTTGATCTTGAGTTGGACTAGGGCTTAATGTTTCCACATGTTTAGGATTAAACCTTTGACATACCTCTTGGGTTGCTTGAATGGAAGTGGAAGGCTCTTGGATAGGCTCTTGGTCAACAACATGAGAACATGATGACTCTTGAATAGGCTTGATGGCTTGTAAGTCACATGATGGGCTTGAAGGGCTAAGAATCTTAATTGAGGGCTCTTAAATAGGCTCAAGGATAGATGTTTGGCATGGGGATGGTTTATTCCTAGCTAGTAGCCAATGGATCACATCCTTCGCAAGGGTATGAGTGGATGGAAAATATAATGGATGAGAAATAATAGTGGATGATATTGTAGGCTTATGATTAGGATTAGGTTGAGAGATAATTAGATTGGATGGATTAGGATTTGGACTAGATGAGGGTGACACATGGGATTGGGATGATGTGGCATGTTTTCCCATTATAGGTAGGTACACCTTGTAAACAATTGGGACAAATATTGGGCATGTATTTGTATCATGGCCTTTGGTCCTATGGTACGCACAATAATCATGTTCATCATATGGACTTTCTTCACATGATTTGACTTCAAGAAGTTCAATGAGTTTTGCTTCAAGCATCCTTTGTAAAACTCTCTCAGCCGCATCCTTAGGTGAAGGATTAGAATGACATGGTGATGAAGGTAATTAAGGGCTTGGTGGTTTGGAAGGTTGATGGATTAATGGACTAGGAATGGGATCACATGATGGTGTTGGGATAGGACTTGTTGGCTCATGTGTTGGCATGGGATTGCATGATGGTGGCCACTCTAGATTGGTGTCTCCCTTGTCAAAGGTTATTAGATCTTGCATAGGATAACTTGGACTCATTTGATTTATGTACAAGGGACCATTGGGATTTGGATATTGTTCTTGTTGGAAAGGTGGACTTAGGTCTATCAATGGTGCTTGATGGTCTTGTTGAAAATGTGTACTTGGACTTGCTTGATTTATGTACAAAGGACCATTGGGACTTGCATGTTGTTCTTGTGATATCACTTGATTACTTTTTGGATGGGCTTGGTAGTGCATCAGAATGTCAGCATGAGGGATTGGATAAGCTTGAGGTGGATGTTCATATGTTGATGTGATATTGACTTGGTGGATAGGTGGATTAAGTTGATAGGAGGTGGATGGATATGACATGTGGCTATGAGGTGGATTAGGTTGGTATGGAATGGCTAAGGATTGCTGTACTTGTTGAGCTTGACTAGTGGCTAAAAGGTGTTGAACTTGGGTTACGAGGTTTTGCAGATGAGGTGATTGGCTTACGTGGGGTTGAGCTTTTTGGATGAAGAATTGTAATATTTCAATGGTGTCTTGGTTTAGGGGTTGTGATCCTTGATAAAGATTTTGGAGGAATCTTTGGAATTTGATTGTTGGGTCCTCTAGTGTAGACATGTTGTCACCAAGTGTTTATCTTAAGTCCTTTTAGCAAGTGCTTGTTTAGGGATTTGGATGATGATGTGGCTTGTTTGGATGACTTGGCTATGTTTGGGATGAAAGTGATTGGGTTTGAATGTTATTGGAAGAATGTGTAGGATGACTTGTCTTTATGTGTTTGGGTGTTTAGAGCTTGATGTGGCAATATTCAAACAAATGATTATGCATATACACACATGAATCACTCACGCAAGACACATAAGCAAGTTATTAGTTTGGAATAATGTGATGTTGGTTAAGCAAGCACGTGAAGACAATTCAACAAGTCCTAGTCAAGGCAAGGCCACTATCACAAGGAGGTTCTAGTGAAAATCCGGGGGACCGGCACCCCACGAGCATCCAGCAAGCCACTTAAGACTTTAACTAACCCTACTAGGAGTTTTAATATACACAAAGGTACACCTCCTTTCGAGTTAGCACTGTATGGTGAGCGCTAATACTGGTTAGACTTGGCTTTCGCCTTATCCTCTAATTTTTATAGCGGACCGGATGAAAGTACCGCTTGAGGTCGTTCCCTTGGGGTGGATACCAAGGCAAGCCTCTCTAAGGTTTAACAAAAGCAACACAAGTAAATGTTTTTGATCTCCAAGTTCGTGTTGGGACGCGAGGAGAGAGCATACACAATTACTTGGTCGCACTTGCATGGGGTTCATTAACCTTAGAAGTTCAATGTGTGGAAGACAATGCAAGCACTTGTTTGTTTTAAAGTCCAAATCCAAATGTGATGAAAGACAATGGTTTGTTTTAGCCCAATTTTTCAATGGTGTGATAGCAAACAATGTTTGTTTTAATCCCAAAGTCCAAATGTGTGATCAATCAAGACTAAGAGATGAAAGATTAGAATGAGTGCACCTGATACAATCGCTTTCCAATTTGCTTTAGATGTTGATGCCAATGCTGCTCCAGCTCCTTAGATGCCTCTACAAGTCACCAATTCCAAAAAGAAACAAGTAAACTTGCAAAGAAGAGATTACATGGAAAAGATGAAATCTGAAAACTCTGATTAAAATGATCTGATACAAGAGAATAAATTACATAAACAGAAAATTCAAGAGATTCTAAGCAATTTGAAAAAAAGTTTCGCTGAAAAATGATCAAAATTGCTCAAGTTATGCTCAAATGAAGTTTGCAATGAACCTGAACTTTGACTGATAAAAAAGCCTAAAAAATAGTACAGTCACCTAATAAAAGTAGTACAGTTGTGAAGGTCATCCTCCCAGCTTTCCAACAAGTCCTTATTTGTGCAATTTCACCTCCGTATGTGAAAGTTATGATAGAAATACCAAGATGCACAATGACAGCTACCAAAAGCAAGTTACAGTTGCCAGATGCGATTCACTGTTGAACATATGCGATCTGTATCTTGCGACAGGCGAGATCCTACATATCATATGTGATTTGAAAAATAACCAATGCGGTGACTGTAAGCTTATAAGCGATGTCAATAAATCTGAAGCGATCAATTGTAGCCTCTAAGCGATCTGTATCTGCAAAACACAGTCAAAACCCTATCCTGCACAGGCGATCACTGTCAGTTCATAAGTGATCCCTATTAGTTCAAAAGCGACCACTGTTCAATCAAAAGCGATGCGCATCAGGTTTAAGCGACCACTGTTAGTTCAAAAGCGATCCGAATAGATGCAGAAGCGATCACTGTTAGTTCAAAAGCGTTGCGAAGAAAACCTAAGCGATCACTGTTAGGCCATAAGCGACAAACACAGTTTTAAAGCAGCTGCTAACAGTATTCAGATCACACGTGAGATATAAAAGCGATTCAAATCATACCAGAGGCGATCACTGTTGGTGTAAAGGCGACCCAGAAAATGATAGATGCGGCCGATCCCGGTGTAAAAGCGACGCGGATATGCAGAAAGCGGTGGATTTTTGCTCATAAGCGATGCAAAAATGGATGGAAGCGACAAGTAATAGCTTATATGTGACCAACAACAGTCCAAAAGTGATGCATAATAGCCCAAAAGTGACCTGGAGAGTTTCAGGAGACAGAATGCAAATGTTAACCATAAGCGACCAATTTTACCATATGCGGTCTCTTTTTGTTCAAAAGCGAGCACTGTTTGCTTAAAAGCGAGCTAGATTTGACCATAAGCTACTGCTGTTTGCCCAAAGGCGAGCTGATTTAGCCCAGGCGACTGCTGTTTGATCATAAGCGACCTGAATTACCAGAAGCACATTGTTGCAGTCCGGTTGTTGTTTTCTTCACCAAACGCTCCATTTTTCATCAAATTTAGGCAAATTTGTACTCAAAGTTTATGGAAATGGCATCCCGGACGCAATGGTGAGGTTAGATTTGGGCTAAGAGATCATCTACATACATTTTTAGCCAAATCTTTGCAAACTAGGGTTAGAAAAATGCAAATTTTTGCTACAAAAGCTTGCAAAAATGAAAGATTGACGCTCCAAGAGATCTAAACTTCATAAAAACAACTCAAACAAGAGAGGTTAATCAAGGACGTGAGTCCCACCGGGCGTGCCAAATGTAGTTAGGGTAAAATTGCAAATAGGATAAATGAAGAATCAACAATGATAAAACCCTAGCAATGCACAATGAAGCACAAGACAACATGAAAATCAACATAAGAAATGTAAATGCAAACCGATCTCCACGCTATGCTTGATTTATCTCCATTGCTCTTCTCCACCTCGCATGAGCATGCAAGATTTTGAAGGATTATTGTTGGAAGAATGTTGGGTGCTCACCTTTGAAGCTCCATGCATGCTAGAAGATTTGGCAGGATAAGGGTACTTGAGGCTCAATGCATGCTAATGATAATTTGGCAGAATAATGTTACTTGAAGCTCCATGCATGCTAATGGCTTGTGAGGGGTTTGATTTATAGAAAAGGCTTGGTTCAAATGGACGGTTGAGATTAAAAAGCTAATGATTGATGTGGATGGCTAGGATTGATTCGGTTATTCCCACTCTTCAAGGGAGTTGTAGTCATTTGACAAGTGTTAAGGAGAATAGGCTCATGTGAAAGATAGTAAATAAAAGGCTGTAGTACCACTTACCTTTTTAAATGAAAGAGGCACACATATCGGGTAAATGATAAGATAAATTAATTAAATAAATAAAATTTATTTAATTAATTGGAAAGTCGGCTTATAATGAGAACTTAATTCAAATAAAATATTTGAATTAGTTGGGATATGAGTTGGATATTAATTAAATAAATAAATTTATTTAATTAATTGGCTAAGTAGGATAAGGATGGGATTGAATGGGATTTTAATTAAATAAATAAAATTTATTTAATTAATTGGCTAATGGAATAAGTGGGGTTAAGAGTGGGATTTAGGACAAAATGCTACATGATGTTTAAGTGATGTTTTTGACAAGGTGTTGCTAGACATGAACAAAGTTGGGACAAATTTGGGTGTCTACACATATGCCTCGCAACCAAACACTCAAATATCTCTCAATGAAGGCTTTTTACTAGACCACACCTCCATAGGTGTGTTATCAATGAGCACCGATGTAGGAGACTTGCTAACCAGGTAACAAGCGACAGCAACAAATTTAGCCCAAAACTTTTGTTTAAGGCTAGCTCCACTTAACATAATCCTAGCCCTCTCCATCAATGTTCTATTCATCCTCTTTGCAACTCCATTCTTCTAAGGGTTATATAGAGTTGTCTTCTGCTTCCCAATGCCTTGTTCTTTACAAAACTTGTCAAAATCTACTGAACAAAACTCACCACCATTGTCAGTCCTCAAAACACTTAATATTTCTATCCTTTTAATTCTCTACAAGAGTTTTGAACTCTTTGAATCTTGCAAAGACTTTGGATTTACTTCTAAGGAAATACACCCATGCCCTACTATTGAAGTCATCAATGAATGAAATAAAGTACACAAATCTTAAAATCGAAGGAACATTAACTAGATCAAATACATCAGAATGAATAAAGTCTAACACCTTAGAAGATTTGTGAGAACTAGAGTAAAATTGAAGATGGTTTTTCTTTCCATAAATTGCAATGTTTGCAAAAATCAAACTCAAGGTTACAGTAATTCATACCCTCAACAAGATTTTTATTTTTTAGGGTCCTTAAACCATTTTCACCAATGTAACCAAGCCTTTGGTGCCATAACATTGTCTTCTCAGCTAGAAGTTTCATCTCCATAGAAATCATGACCATCAGAAGTAGATGCAACACACTTCTTCGCTACTAGTTCCAATGGTGAGGATGAAGAATTTGAAGTTCTCTTCTTTGAAATAGAGGCACTATTGTACTGAACTGTCCATGCATCAAGATGAAACACAGTTCCAATCCGGACACCCTTAGCTAGTACCATAGCTTCTCTAGTCATCTTGCATCATCCATTTGAGAAAACAACCTGCACACCCACATCATTCAACTTACTTACAGATAATAGGTTTCGTGCCAAACTAGGGATATGTAGAACACCATTGATCCCCTTCACTCATCCATCGGGGAATCAAATCAAGACTCTTCCACGACCAACAATCTTCAAGTGAGAGTCATCACCCAAGTACACCTTCCCACCATCATATTCTTCATACTTTGAGAACCAACCTTGATGCGAGATAATGTGAAAAGATGCACCAGAGTCGATAAGCTACACATCTTTCGATGCATGCATTGTCAAGGCAGTGACAAATGCTTCTCCATCATCCTGAGAGGATTTGTAAAAATATGAATCATAGTTCTTTTTCTTCTTTTTCTCCTCCTTGCACTCCTTGCGAAAATGCCCAGGTTTGTCACAGTTCCAACATAAGGCCTTGGACTTTCCAGGAGACTCAGATCTCCCATGGGATTTGGATCTTCCTTTTTCTTCTTTCTTCTTATCCTTTTTCTTTCCTTTCTCTTTCAGTCTACCACGAACCACATCTCTTCAAATAGTAACAATGACACCACTTCATCCATCTTGAAGGTGGTAGTGGTACTCCCAATGGCCATAACAAGGCAGTCCCATGAATCTAGTAAGGAACACAGTAATGTCATACATCTATCCTCCTCCTCCATCTTAACACTAATAGAGGTCAACTAGACAACAATCATATTAAATGTGCTCAGATGATCTATGATAGATCCTCCATCTCCCATCCTCAAAGGATATAGTTTCTTCCATAGGAATAACTTGTTCACCAGGGGTTTAACTTGATAAACATCTCCAAGTTTCTTTCAAAGATCCTTTGCAGTCTTCTCTTCATGGATATTCAGGAGCACTAAATCAGCCATATAGAGTCTTATTAGACCCTTAGCCTTCTAATCCATCAGATCCCAATCTTCTTCCTTCATGCCCAATGGCATGACTTTGGATACTATGAGCCATAGATATCTATCCACCAATAAGTCCTCCATCTTGAGTTTCCACAACTCAAAGTTGCCTCCATTAAGCTTCTCTATCTCAAACCTCCTAGATGTGCTCACCATCTCTTTCATGCAAAAATATTCTTTTGCACAAGATCCCACTCAAACTAAGATCAGCTCAAAAAGTTCTCTACCTCACAACTAGAACCAAAACTAGCCAGGCTTTGATACCAACTGAAAGGAAGAAAGGTACATGGAAACAACTTCCTACACTAATCTAATGAGGAAAGATAGTGCAAATTTCTTTTAACTAGTTACATATTAAGATACACATTAACAAAAAGGAAAAAATAACAATAAATGTCAAATACCAATGCACAAAACACAAGATGTACGTGGGGAAAACCCTTTCGGGTAAAAAACCCCACACCCCAAAACCTGCACAATGTATTATCAAATCTAAATGCGATTACAACACACATGCAATGCAAGTTCTTCCAAGAGTTCACCAATCTTGATTACTGGAGTAAATCCAACAACATAATGGTACTTGCACATTACCATACCACTCCAACTACAAGCACTTGTATTTATAGTGAGATACAAGCATGAAGGAAGCTTCTAGAGCGACCAACAAGAGATGGGCGTCCAAATCCATGTGGCACACTTTTGAAACACATGTTTGACTACTATGACACTTATAAAAGATTCCCTTTCACCTCTTATAGCCCTCCATACTTGGGCGCCCCAAATTTAGGTATGGCAGATGCTCTTACAATGTCATAAAATATGTCATATATGACACTACTTACAACTGTAAGAGAATATGTCATAATTGACTATTAATAAATGATTCTCTTACAACCTGTTATATCCCAAACTTGGGCACCCCAAATGGGCTAAGTCAAAGATGCCTCATACAGTGTCATACATGCAAATGACATTTGTCTCATCCCTTCTATTTTTGGCTCTTACAATGTCATAGAATCCGTCATAACTTACGCATCATAGAATCTATCATAAATCCTTACACATGACCACAAGGTACTGACACATGGAAAAAACATACCAAGTCAACATGGGATGCCTACCTCCTCATATGAGGACAAAATTACATCTAGTCACCTTCCATGTAGGATGATACTTCACCGTGCTAAATCCCATAAAGTGACAAAATAAACTTTACTTGTTTAATTACAATAGTAGGCTGAAAATAAATAAATAATTAAATACCCAACATTAGAATTTTCAAAGGTTGAGACACCTTAATTCCCAACATGTTTTGGCCTTTGTATTAGGGTTTTATGTTCCCTTCCTTTATCTCTCCACCATTGGATGTCAAAATACTCTTTTCCCAAAATTTCCTCAAAATCTCTCTTAATCTCTTCTTCTCTCTCTTTCTCATTGTCAACTTGATCTTTTCTTAAAATTCTTCTTGATTTATAAGGCACTTGAGGTGACTTCTGGTCAACGGGTTGTGTCTCTTCAAATTGCCTTTTCATTCTCAAGGATACTTTTTCATTTGTAAATGACATTATGTTTTCTGTAGCTGACTTTTCACTATTTTGTCTTATAATTCCGTAACTAATCTCTTTATATACCACATTTTCTCTAATCTTCATTATACTTTGATTTACCAGGTGGTCTAGGTAATCTGCATCCAAAATTAAGGGTTGGAGGCTACATATAGGATTTATTAATTTTTCCCATTGTTTGTCAACTCTAATTTGAATATTAGTAGAATTAGGTTGATATTCTATAGTTTTATATATTTGTAGTAGGGCTAGGGTTTGGCTATGTTCTTCCCTCCACATACTTCTTAACTGATCATATGCATAAATTATTCCTTCTATACTTTTTAGAAGTTTTGTATCTTTGTCAATATTCATTGTGATAGGCTCAGGATTCTCTATATCTCTTTGTATCAAATTTGTGGTAGCCTCTATGTCTTCTTCATCCATTCTTTCTATTGGGATAAGGTGCCATTAACCTTGTAAATTTCAATATTGTATTTATTCCATTTATTATATGTAATTTGTAATTATCCATGAGCAGATGTACTAGTTTCACTGGCAAGGGTAATTTCGGAGTAACCAGAGGTAATTACGGAGTGACTTTTACTATTGGCAAATGTAAAAACTTAAAGTAAATGAGGGTAGGCATGCTCCCTTGAGGAATATACTATTTTTGACATGTATGACAACTATCATAATGTTTGGTAAGTGAATCTATGAGAGCTGCAAGTTGTCATAAGATTCTGAGATTCTATGACGCATATGACGGATATGTTAGTTGTATATTTACTATATTTAGCCCAAGGTTCCTATCTTGGAAAGATACTCTTTTATGGAATCTATGATGGTTATGACACATCATAAGATGCTGTAAGAGGCCAGATTTAGTCTTGGGCCCCCAACCTTTGCATGGTTATTTTTGGACAAGTGTAAGATGCTTGTAAGATGGTAATCAATGTTTATAGATTGGAGAATCTCAGGAGAGAGAAGATGAATGCCTAAAATGGAGTGGAAAACATTTATATAAGTATTTTCCATGTATTTGTTGCTGCTATACAGATTTTAGGTACTCAGGTGCTGCCGAAATGCTATCAGATTGAAGACTTGTGGAGAGAGTTGTGTAGTTGATGTATTGTACAATCTTGTTGAGATTAATACAAACTTGTGCCTCTTTCCTGGTGGAGTTTTTTACCTGCAAGGGTTTTCTCCATGTAAACACTATGTCATTGTGTTGAGTTCTTCATGTTTGACATCTTTTTTGGAGTGGGTTTTATGTTTTGTTACAATCTCCATTGTTAATGCACACTTAAAGATTGCTGAAATTTATTCAAATCATATTTAAATTGAAGTAGTGTTGTTTTCATTTCTAACATTTGGTATCAGAGCCTGGCCAAGTTTGACTCTTGGGTGGTAGTGTGGAAGCTGTAGCTGCAGTGGGAGATTTGGTTGTGTTTGTTTTGCATATCTTGTGTTGTTATTATGGTTGCATCCACCGTTGCATCAACCTCTCGATTGGACACTGAGAAGTTCAACGGGATGGGGTATGAGTTGTGGAAGCTGAAAATGGAAGATTTGTTGGAAGAAAGAAACCAATGGTTGGCTATTCAAAAATAGAAGAAACCCGACGATGTCTCTCAAGATGAGTAGGATATATTGGATAAGAAGGCATGAGGAACCATCCAGTTGTGTCTTTCAAACTCTGTCTTGTTGAATGTCACAAATGAGGAGACTGCACACAAGTTGTGGAATCAGTTGGGTGAGATCTGTCAAGCCAAGAGTACGGTAAATAAACTTTATTTAAAAATAAAATTATTTTCCATGAAAATGTGAGAAGGTGAATCAGTTACAAGGCATTTAACTTATTTTAATTTGTTATTGAGTCAGCTTGATTCAGTAGATGTTGAGGTTAGTGAGGAAGATAAATGTTATCTTACTTCTTTGTTCTTTACCTGAGTCTTGGGAGAATGTTATCCTTTCTATCACTGCTAACCTTGTGGATCCAAAGTTGGATGCTCTTGTCTCAGTGCTACTATCATAGGAATTGAGGAAGAAGAGTTCAAATAATTCAGGGGATGCTCTCAGTGTCAGGGGAAGGTCTAAGGAAAGGGGACCTAAAGGAGATGAGAAAGGGGCTAAGGACAAGTCCAAGGGCTGGTCTAAGACTCCTGGTAAAAAGAACAGAGTTAAGTGTTGGAACTGCGGTAAAAGGGGACATGTGAAGAAGGAGTGCAGAAACGCCAAGAAATAGTGGGAGAGTGCTTCGGATAAGTCCTCGAATACAGGTGAAGAAGTTTTACTTTCTGCATGTAATCTTGTTTCTAATGATCACTGGTTGGTTGACTCAGGATGCTCGTTTCATATGACCCCGCATAAGGAATGGTTCTCCACATATGAAGAATATGATGGAGGTAATATCTACCTTGGTGACAACTCTTCAAATCCGATTGTCAGGAAAGGAAAGGTATTGTTGTGTTTCAGTGATGGGAGGATTAAAACCCTCCCTGGTGTTTTGCATGTTCCTATATTAGCTAGAAATTTGATTTTAGTTTTGAAGTTGAATAATTTGGGAATGCATGTGACATTTGACAAGCATGGCTATAGATTGGTGAGAGGGAACTTGGTGGTAGCGAAAGGGAAGAGATTCGAGAACTTGTTTAAGCTTGAAGCCACTACAGTTTGTAATGCCTCCTATGTATCTGAGGCCACTACTAAAAATACATGTATGTTGTGGCACTGTAGATTGGGCCACACAAGTAATAATGTATTAAAAATATTAAGAATAAAGAATTATTGGACGGTTTCTCTTATTCTGATGAGCACTTTGATTTGTGTGAGCATTGTATGTTTGGTAAACAAAACAGAAAATTATTTCCTTCAGGAAGCAATAGAGCAAAAGAGAAATTAGAGATTATTCCTACAGATGTGAATGGACCTGTGGATAATGAATCTATTGGAAAATCATGTTATTTTGTCACCTTCATTGATGATATATCTAGATATACATGGATTTATTTTATGAAACATAAATCTGAAGTTTTCACTAAGTTTAAGGAATTCAAAGTCTTAGTAGAGAACCAATCAGGTTTAAAGATAAAAATATTAAGATTTGACAATGGAGGGGAATATTGCTCTAAGGAATTTGATGAGTTTTGTAAGCATGCAGGTATAATCAGATAAAAGACGATTGCGTATACACCACAACAGAATGGTGTTGCAGAAAGGATGAACCAAAAAATTATGGAAAGGGCCAGAAGTATTGTTAGTGATGCAAAGTTGGATAAATGCTTTTGGACAGAGGCTATGTGTACTGCTTGCTACTTGATAAACAAATCTCCTTGTAAGGCTCTTGATTCGACACCTTATGAAGTGTGGACAGGTAAGAAACCTTCTGTTTTACATTTAAGGGTTTTTGGTTGTGAGGCTTTTGTTCATGTGCCTAAGGAAAAGCAATCTAAGTTGGATCCAAGAGCTGAAAGTGTACATTCATTGGATATGGTGACAATGTCAAAGGTTATAAGCTTTGGAATCCACTAACCCGAAAGATTATCTTTTCTAGAGATGTTATTTTCAGGGAACTTAGAGCTATTTTTGAACCTGAGCAGCCAAAAGATAAAGAAGAAAAGGTAAAGAAGGTGCACTTTGATTTAGAGTAGCAAGATGCACCTCAGGAAGAAAAGAATGATGGATTGGGGGGTGAAGAAGAAGAAGAAGATTCAAGTAGTTCTGATGAAGATGAATCTATTGTGACAGAAGAAGTTGGTGCAGATGATCATGCAGAAGAATGAGTAGAGTCTCTTACTCCACCCTCGAGGAGATCCACAAGATAATGGAATTTGGTTGATAGGTATAACCCACCAGATTTCCATTGTGTATATGCTTTATTGAGTACTAACGATGAGCCTAGATCCTACAGGGAAGCTATTTTTGTAGATGATAGTGAGTCTTGGCAATTAGCCATGCATGAGGAGATGATGGCTTTAGACTCTTGTAACACCTAGGATCTTGTTCGTTTGCCCAAAGGAAGAAAGGCCATAGGTTGTAAGTGGGTCTTCAAAAGAAGTTTGGAGCAGATGGGTCATTGGAGAAGTACAAGGCTAGACTAGTAGCCAAGGGCTACTCCCAAAGAGAGGGAGTTGATTTTGGTGAGATATTCTCTCCTATTGCTAAATTGACTTCTATTAGATTTCTCTTATCCATTGCTACAACTTATGATTGGGAGATTGAGCAAATGGATGTTAAAATTGCGTTCTTGCATGGAGATCTTGAAGAAGAAATTTATATGCAACAGCCTATAGGTTTTGAGGTAAAAGGAAAAGAACATTGGGTTTGTAGGTTAAAGAGGTCTCTTTATGGTCTAAAAAGTCCCCTAGAATGTGGTATCAAAAGTTTGACTTATTTGTTTTGAAATTGGGTTTTGTTAGAAGCAAGGAGGATCACTGTGTTTACATTTATTGTGTTGATGATTCTATACTGGTTATTGCTTTGTATGTTGATGACATGTTATTTTTCAACAATACTAAGGGTGTGATCAGTGAGCTTAAAGCCCAACTTTTAGGTGCATTTGACATGAAGGATCTTGGAGCTACCGGGTATATTTTGGGAATGGAGATGATGCAGGAGCATCTAGTGGTGTAAGGACAATCTTGCATCACCCAAAAAGAAGTTAATTCAAAATCATTGTAGTTGTTTTCATTTCTTTCTATAATTAGTGTTTCTGGTTCCATAATATCCAGAATTATAATGTAGGACTTTCAGTTTTTCCAAAACTGCTAAAAATAGTGACCTGCCTATTTTGGAAAGTGTACCTGCTATTTTTAGAAAGTTTGCATTTGGGCATGAAATGAAGCAAAAACTTCCAGAAAGTTACATAATGGAAATATAAGACCTTTGGCGAAGGAATCAAGCAAAGATCATTTGTGAGCTGAAAGATATTAAAGTTTTTATTTTCTGAAAAGCCCACTGAAAATTTCTAGAACGAGATATGAGGCACTAAAACTTCCCATAACATCCTAAAAAGTTGATGGAAATGCATTTATAGATTTTTGGCATGATAGTTCACATTGCGAGATTTCCGATGCTTAAAACGGTTCGTCAATCGGACACCCGGATCAAAAGTTATGCTTCCCGGAAGTTGACCTACTTTTGGAGGGAGTTGCAAATTTTGAAATTTAGCTAGAGGCCGCTAAAAAATTGCTATTTATGACTATTTTGGGAACCCTGGGTGGGAGTAGAGTTAAGGGGGCCAGTGTAGAGTCAAGAATGGGTGGGAAAATAGAAACCCTAGCTAATTTGGAGTTACAGAAGGCTGAAGATTCTAGAGTCTTGAGGTTGGGAAAGCTGTAATGTGTTGCAACCAGTAGAGGATTCATCCTCTAATTGTAATTGAGCTTCTATAATGTAATAATTTGCCCAGTTCCATAAAATAAAGTTCTATTGCTATGTTCAATATCTATTATTGTGTGTTTTTTGATTCCCCTCTCATCAAGTGGTATTAGAGCGAGGGTTCCTGAGTGTGTAGACAGATCGCTGACCGTGAGGCAGTTTGCACCAGGACCTGAGGTTGTGGGTTTGCTACGGAGATCAAGATGCCTCCATGAAGAAATTGTGTTGGGAGGAATGCTTTGACGGAAGAGGGTTTTAGAGCCCTATAAAGGCAAATTGATGCATTGCAAGAGGAGCTACGAAGAGGGTTTGAGCCGAGGACAAGAGAAGAAAGTGAAGATGAAGTTGAAGAAGAGCTATCTAAGGAGGAACAAGAAGCTGCCGAAGATGCTGCAGAAGTTAGGTTGTTGAGGGCCATTTCAAAGATCAGAAAGAGGCCCAGGATCGAAGTCTCTACATATTCTGGAGATTTTAATCCAGAACAGCTTATTGATTGGATTAATGACATGGAGGAGTATTTTGAGTATGAAGATGTGGAGGACCCAAATCGGGTTAAGTTTGCAAAAACAAAGTTGAAGGGCTACGCCAATATTTGGTGGAAGGAGGTCCAATTAGAGAGGAACAGAAGAGGAAAAGGAAAGATCACTAGATGGGATCGGATGGTGTAAACTGAAGAAGCAGTTCATTCCTGTGGACTATGAGATGGAGTTGCTGAAGAAGCTGCAAGGACTGAAGCAAGGTAACAAGTCTGTTAAGGAGTATACATAAGAGTTTTATAAAATTACTATTAGAATAGGCCATGTGGAGCCCAACAAGGAGAAGGTAGCCCGTTACATTAATGGGTTGAGGCCGACTATTCAAGAGGAGTTGAACCTGGTCAGAATGATCACCATAGAAGATGCGTACCAGTTTTCCCCGAAGGTGGAAGAGAAGCTGAACAAAAGATTTGATAGCAAGCAAAGGGGAAGAGGTCAAGGTGGAAGGACTAGTGGAAGACCCTATGGAGGCCGTGATGAAGATCAAAAGAAAAGTGAAGAAGCAGGCACCAGTCGAAATCAAAGAGGGGATAATACCTACCACCCTCATGACTAGAACAATGGTGAGCAAAGAGGAAGAGGAAGAGGCAGACCTGGGCAAGGACCTGGAAGAGGAGGTTTTAGAGGAACCTATTTCCAATGTGGAGAAGAAGGGCATCGAGCATATGAGTGTCTGCAACATCAAGGAAGGAGATATAGAAGACCTGAAGGTAATGCACGAGTTGCACATGTAGATGAAGATGCACATTCTGAGCATTCTGAAGATGCTAAAAGGGGAGAAACCCTAGTTGTCAAAACAACCTTGCTAAATGAGGAGAAAGAACCTAATCAGAGGAAGAGTTTATTCCACACAAGGTGCAAATGTGAGGGTAAGTGTTGTGATATTATTATTGACAGTGGAAGCACTGATAATCTTATTTCAGAGGAGATGGTTGACAAGTTGAAGTTGACAAGAAGAAAGCATCCGCATCCATATCAGATTGCATGGTTGCAGAAGGACCATAGAGCTTTGGTCAATGAGCAATGTTTAGTGAAGTTCAAGATTGGTGACTACCATGATGAGGTGCTGTGTGATATCATACCGATGGATGCATGTCATATGCTGTTGGGGAGGCCGTGATAGTATGATAGGAGTGCTATCCATGATGGCCGTACAAACACATATTCCCTAACAAAGGATGGAGTTCATCATAAGTTGAAGCCCTTGAAGGAGGTGGAAGAAAAGGTATGTAGCACTGCCAGAATTTGTTTGGTAGATGGTAGGAAATTTTTGGAGGGTATGAAGCATGAGCGTCATTGCTTTGCATTGATTCCTAAGATTAGTCAAGAGAAATGTGAAGATGTATCAACAGAAGTTTCAGATATGTTGGAAGAGTTCCAGGACATTATCTCTGATAATGTACTAGAAGGTTTACCACCAATAAGGAAGATAAGTCATCAAATGGATTTGATACCAGAAGCCAGTTTGCCAAACAAGGTAGCCCACAGAATGACCCCTGTAGAGAATGAAGAGCTGAACAAACAAGTTTAGGAGTTGTTGAGGAAGGGACTGATAAGGGAGAGCCTAAGTCCATGTGCAGTACCTACAGTACTAGCACCAAAGAAAGATGGAGAATAGAGGATGTGTACAGACTCTCGAGCCATCAATAAGATAATGATCAAGTATAGATTTCTATTGCCAAGAATGAACGACATCATGCACTGTTTGAGTGGAGCAAAGCACTTCACGAAGATTTACCTGAAGAGTGGGTATCACCAGATCCATATCAGAGGAGGAGATGAGTGGAAAATAGCCTTCAAAACCAAAGAAGGTTTGTATGAGTGGTTAGTCATGCCATTTGGGCTAACCAATGCACCGAGCACATTCATGCAGCTCATGAACGAGGTACGAAAAGAATTTTTGGGAAGTTTTGTTATTGTTTATTTGGATGATATTTTAATTTTCAGTAAGACTTGGGATGAGCATTTGATGCATATTAGAAGAGTTCTAGAGAAGCCGAGGGAGGAGAAGTTGCTGATTAATCTAAAGAAATGCAGTTTTGCAAAGAAGGAGTTGGTATACCTAGGATTTGTTGTCTCGGAGGAAGGTCTTAAGATGGACCCAGAAAAAGTAAGGGCTATCATTGAGTGGCCTACGCCAAGGAGTGCAACAGAGGTAAGATCTTTTCATGGTTTGGCAAGTTTTACAGAAAGTTTATCAGGAATTTTAGTAGCATTTGTGCACCCCTAGCTGAGACAATGAGAGGGGATAGAAAAGAGTTTAGATGGACTAAAGGAGCAGACAAGATCTTTGATACATTGAAGCAAAAAGTTGTAGAACAACCTGTTTTGGCACTTCAAAATTTCAATAAGGTATTTTAGGTAGATTGTGATGCTAGTGGTAGTGGTATAGGAGTTGTTTTGAGCCAAGAAGGTAAGCCCATTGCCTATTTTAGTGAGAAGCTTAATGATGCCAAGAAAAAGTATTCTGTTTATGATCATAAATTTTATGCAATAGTTCAAGCTTTGAAGAAATGGAGACATTATTTGTTTCCAAAAGAGTTTGTTTTATATACTGATCATCAGGCTTTGCAGTATATTAATAGTCAAGCCAAGTTGAACTAAAGGCACTTAAAATGGGTTGAGTTTTTGCAGAGTTATACCTTTGTTTTGAAGCACAGGAGTGGGAAGTCCAACAGAGTTGCAGATGCCTTGAGCAGAAGGCAAAATTTGTTGATAGAAATGAAGATAGAGGTTGTTGGGTTCGATGAGCTCAAAAGTTTGTATCCTGAAGATCCAGATTTTGCAGAGGCTTGGAAAGCTTGTCTGGAGCATGTTACTTTGGATAGGACAAAATGGTTGGATTTCATAATCCAAGATGGCATGTTGTTTAGAGGAAGCCAGTTGTGCATTCCGAGGAGTTCCATGAGAGAGAACCTGATTAAGGAGAAGCATAGTGGAGGATTGGCTGGACACTTTGGTCGAGATAAGACCATTTCTATTATTGGTGAAAATTATTATTGGCCACAGCTGCAGCAGGATGTGAGGAAGTTTGTGCAAAGTTGCAGAGTATGTCAGATGGCAAAAGGAACAAGTCAAAATACAGGATTGTATCAACCATTACCTGTACCAGAGAAGCCATGGGATGATATTAGTATGGATTTTGTTCTTGGTTTACCAAGGACACAGAGAGGGCATGATTCTATTTTTGTGGTGGTGGATAGATTCTCAAAGATGGCACATTTTATTCCTTGTAAGAAGACTAATGATGCTGTTCATATTGCAGAGTTATTTTTCAGGCAAGTGGTGAGACTACATGGTCTACCCAAGAGCATAGTTTCAGATCAAGATACCAAGTTTGTTGGTTATTTCTGGAGGACACTGTGGAAGAAGTTAAAGATAGATTTGAAGTTTAGTTTTGCACACCATCCATAGACTGATGGACAAACTGAAGTGGTGAATAGGAGTTTGGGTAACCTACTACGATGCTTAGTAGGAGATAAGCCCAAGGGATGGGATTTGATTTTACCATAGGCAGAATTTGCTTACAACAATTTTGTCAATAGGAGTACTGGTAAATCACCATTCCAGATTGTATATGGAAATAGCCCAAGAAATGCTTCTAAGTTAAGGAAGCTGGACAATGGAGAAAAGACAAGTGCTGAAGCTGAAGACTTTGCAGAACATCTGAAGAATTTGCATGAAGAGGTGAGAAAGCACATTAATAAAATGAATATTCAGTACAAGGCTAAGGCAGATCAGAAGAGGAGACATAAGGAATTCCAAGTAGGAGATGAAGTCATGGTTCACTTGAGAAAAGAAAGGTTCCCAATTGGAACATACAATAAGTTGAAAATGAAGAAATTTGGACCATGCAGAATCTTGAAGAAGCATGATTCAGGAAATGCATATGAGGTAGAGCTGCCGAATGGGATCAATATTTCCCCTATTTTCAATATTGCTGATTTATCAGAATATCATGAAGGTGGAACAGAGGATGGACCAACAGAAGTGCAGTGGAGAATTCCAGCATCTACTTCAATGGACGAGATAGAAGAGATCTTGGATAGCCATGTGGGAAGAAGTACTCGGAACAAGCAATATGAAGAATATCTGGTAAAATGGAAAGGAAGGCCTATTGAAGATTCTTCTTGGTTGTCTAAGGCAGAGGTTGACCATTTGGGTTTTCCTCACACAAACATCTGAGACGTGACAGGGTCACTTCTCAAATTACTCTGGATGTCTGATGTAGGAGGATCCAGTGGTGTAAGGACAACCTTGCATCACCTAAAAAGAAGTTAATTCAAAATCATTGTAGTTGTTTTCATTTCTTTCCATAATTAGTGTTTCTAGTTCCATAATATCCAGAATTATAATGTAGGACTTTTAGTTTTTCCAAAATTGCTAAAAATAGTGACCTGCCTATTTTGGAAAGTGTACCTACTATTTTTAGAAAGTTTGCATTTGGGCATGTAATGAAGCAAAAACTTCCAGAAATTTACATAATGGAAATATAAGACCTTTGGCGAAGGAATCAGGCAAAGATCATTTGTGAGCTGAAAGATATTAAAGTTTTTGTTTTCTGAAAAGCCCCTGAAAATTTTTGGAACGAGATATGAGGCACTAAAACTTTCCATAACGTCCCAAAAATTTGATGAAAATCCATTTACAGATTTTCAGCATGATAGTTCACATCACGAAATTTCTAGCGCTTAAAATGGTTCGTCAATCGGACACCTGGATCAAAAGTTATGCTTCCTAGAAGTTGACCTACTTTTGGAGGGAGTTGCAAATTTTGAAATTTAGTTGGAGGCCACCAAAAAATTGCTATTTATGACTATTTTGGGAGCCCTGGGTGGGAGTAGAGTTAAGGGGGCTAGTGTAGAGTCAAGAATAGGTGGGAAAATAGAAACCCTAGCTAATTTGGGGTTACAGAAGGCTGAAGATTCTAGAGTCTTGATGTTGGGAAAGCTGTAATGTGTTGCAGCCAGTAGAGGATTCATCCTCTAATTGTAATTGAGCTTCTATAATGTAATGAGTTGCCTAGTTCAATAAAAGAAAGTTCTATTGCTATGTTCAATATCTGTTATTGTGTGTTTTGTGATTCCCCCCTTCATCAGGAGATTAGAAGGGACATAGTTAACAGAAAGCTTTGGTTGTCACAAAGTAAGTATGTGAGTACTATTTTGCAGAGGTTTTATTTGCATGACTATAACCCAGTTAGAGTTCCTTTACCCATTGGTACTAATCTTTCATTAGATATGTGTCCAAAGATTGAGGATGATTTTGAGGATATGTCTAATGTGCCATATGCTAGTCTTGTAGGGAGTTTGATGTATGCAATGGTTTGCACTAGACTAGATATTGCCCAAGCAGTGGGAGTTTTGAGCAGATTTATGTCTAACCCTGGTAGACAACATTGGAATTATGCGAAGATGGTGTTTAAATATCTTGTAGGTACTCCTAATCATTGTTTGGTTTATTCTGGTACTGATAGTGCTGATAAATCTTTAGACATACAGGGTTTTGTTGATGCAAATTGGGCAAGTGACTTAGATAGTCGAAGGTCCACTAGTGGCTATGTGTTTACTCTGTTTGGAGGTGTAGTGAGTTGGATGAATAAGAGATAGCCTACAGTTTCTTTGTCCACCATAGAAGTAGAGTATATGGCTACTACTCATGTCTCTAAGGAGGCAGTTTGGTTGAAACCCTAAGAAACAGTAGGAGAGTGCTTCGGATAAGTCCTAGAATGTAGGTGAAGAAGTTTTACTTTCTGCATGTAATCTTGTTTCTAATGATCACTGGTTGGTTGACTTAGGATGCTCATTTCATATGACCCCGCATAAGGAATGGTTCTCCACATATGAAGAATATGATGGAGGTAATATCTACCTTGGTGACAACTCCTCAAATTTGATTGTCGGGAAAGGAAAGGTATTGTTGTGTTTCAGTGATGGGAGGATTAATACCCTCCCTGGTGTTTTGCATGTTCCTAGATTAGCTAGAAATCTGATTTCAGTTTTGAAGTTGAATGATTTGGGAATGCATGTGACATTTGACAAGCATGGCTGTAGATTGGTGAGAGGGAACTTGGTGGTAGTGAAAGGGAAGAGATTCAGGAATTTGTTTAAGCTTGAAGCCACTACAGTTTGTAATGCCTCCTATGTATCTAAGGCCACTACTAAAAATACATGTATGTTGTGGCACCGTAGATTAGGCCACACAAGTAATAATGTATTAAAAACTATTAAGAATAAAGAATTGTTGGATAATTTCTCTTATTCTGATGAGCACTTTGATTTCTGTGAGCATTGTGTGTTTGGTAAACAAAATAGAAAATCATTTCCTTCATGAAGCAATAGAGCAAAAGAGAAATTAGAGATTATTCATACGGATGTGTTTGGACCCATGGATAATGAATCTATTGGAAAATCTCGTTATTTTGTCACCTTCATTGATGATGTATCTAGATATACATGGATTTATTTTATGGAACATAAATATGAAGTTTTCACTAAGTTTAAGGAATTCAAAGTCTTAGTAGAGAACCAATCAGGTTTAAAGATAAAAATATTAAGATCTAACAATGGAGGGGAATATTGCTCTAAGGAATTTGATAAGTTTTGCAAGCATGCAGGTATAATAAGACAAAAGACAACTCTATATACACCACAACAGAATGGTGTTGTAGAAAGAATGAATCGAACAATTATGGAAAGGGCCAGAAGTATGCTTAGTGATGAAAAGTTAGATAAATACTTTTGGACAGAGGCTGTGTGTACTGCTTTCTACTTGATAAATAGATCTCCTTGTAAGGCTCTTGATTTGACACCTTATGAAGTGTGGACAGGTAAGAAACCTTCTGTTTTACATTTAAGGGTTTTTGGCTGTGAGGATTTTGTTCACGTGCCTAAGGAAAAGTGATCTAAGTTGGATCTAAAAGATGAAAAGTGTACATTCATTGGATATGGTGATAATATCAAAGGTTATAAGCTTTTGAATCCACTAACCCACAAGATTATCTTTTCTAGAGATGTTATTTTTAGGGAACTTATAGCTATTTCTGAACTTGAGCAGCCAAAAGAGAAAGAAGAAAAGGTAGAGAAGGTGCACTTTGATTTAGAGTAGCAAGATGCACCTCAGGAAGAATAGATGATGGATTGGGGGGTGAAGAAGAAGAAGAAGATTCAAGTAGTTTTGATGAAGATGAATCTATTGTGATAGAAGAAGGTGCAGATGATCATGCAGAAGAATGAGTAGAGTCTCTTACTCTATCCTTGAGGAGATTCACAAGACAACGGAATTTAGTTGACAGGTATAGCTTACCAGATTTCTGTTGTGTATATGCTTTATTGAGTACTAACGATGAGCCTAGATCCTACAGGGAAGCTATTTCTGCAGATGATAATGAGTCTTGGCAATTAGCCATGCATGAGGAGATGATGGCTTTAGACTCTTGTAACACTTGGGATCTTGTTCATTTGCCCAAAGGAAGAAAGGCCATAGGTTGTAAGTGGGTCTTCAAGAAGAAGTTTGGAGCAGACGGGTCATTGGAGAAGTACAAAGCTAGACTAGTAGCCAAGGGCTACTCCCAGAGAGAGGGAGTTGATTTTGGTGAGATATTCTCTCCTATTGCTAAATTGACTTCTATTAGATTTGTCTTATCCATTGCTACAGCTTATGATTAGGAGATTGAGCAAATGGATGTTAAGATTGCATTCTTGCATGGAGATCTTGAAGAAGAAATTTAGATGCAACAACCTACAGGTTTTGAGGTAAAAGGAAAAGAACATTGGGTTTGTGGGTTAAAGAGGTCTCTTTATGGTCTAAAATAGTCCCCCAGAATGTGGTATCAAAAGTTTGACTCATTTGTTTTGAAATTGGGTTTTGTTAGAAGCAAGGAGGATCACTGTGTTTACATTTATTGTGTTGATGATTCTATACTAGTTATTGCTTTGTATGTTGATGACATGTTATTTTTCAACAATACTAAGGGTATGATCAGTGAGCTTAAAGCCCAACTTTTAGGTGCATTTGACATGAAGGATCTTGGATCTGCAGGTATATTTTGGGAATGGAGATTAGAAGGGACAGAGTTAACAGAAAGCTTTGGTTGTCACAAAGTAAGTATGTGAGTACTATTTTGCAGAGGTTTTATTTGCATGACTGTAACTCAGTTAGAGTTCCTTTACCCATTGGTACTAAGCTTTCATTAGATATGTGTCCAAAGACTGTGGATGATTTTGAGGATATGTCTAATGTGCCATATGCTAGTGCTATAGGGAGTTTGATGTATGCAATGGTTTGCACTAGACCAGATATTGCCCAAGCAGTGGGAGTTTTGAGCAAATTTATGTCTAGCCCTGGTAGACAATATTGGAATTATGCGAAGATTGTGTTTAAATATATTGTAGGTACTCCTAATCATTGTTTGGTTTATTCTAGTACTAATAGTGCTGATAAATCTTTGGACATACAGGGTTTTGTTGATATAGATTGGGCAGGTGACTTAGATAGTTGAAGGTCCACTAGTGGCTATGTGTTTACTCTGTTTGGAGGTGCAATGAGTTAGATGAGTAAGAGGCAGCCTACAGTTACTTTTTCCACCATAGAAGTAGAGTATATGGCTGCTACTCATGTCTTTAAGGAGGTATTTTGGTTTAGGAGACTATGTACAGGTATTGGTTTTGATTGCAGGATCATTCAGATTGGTTGTGATAGCCAGAGTGCTATCTGTTTGGCCAAGAATCTAATGTATCATGCTTGGACTAAGTATGTTGATGTTCAGTATCACTTTGTTCAAGAGTTGGTTGCAAATGAAGAGATTGAGTTGAAAAAGATAGACACTCAAGAGAATATTGTAGATTAATTGACCAAGCTTGTGAGCACAGAGAAGTTCGTGTGGTGTAGAGAGGCCATGGTCCTTGTTTCTAGTGCATGATTATTTTTTATTTTGATTTCCTATGGGTTACAATGTATAATGTCAAGTGGGAGAATGTTGGGATAAGGTGCCATTAACCTTGTAAATCCCAATATTGTATTTATTCCATTTATTATATGTAATTTGTAATTATCCATGAGGAGATGTACTAGTTTCACTGGCAGGGGTAATTTTGGAGTAACCAGAGGTAATTACGGAGTGACTTTTACTATTGGTAAATATAAAAACTCAAAGTAAATGAGGGTAGGCGTGCTCCCTTGAGGAATATACTATTTTTGGCATGTATGACAACTGTCATAATGTTTGGTAAGTGAATCTATGACATCTGCAAGTTGTCATAAGATTCTGAGATTCTATGATGCATATGACGGATATGTTAGTTGTATATTTGCTATATTTAGCCCAAGATTCCTATCTTAGAAATATACTCTTTTGTGGAATCTATGACGGTTATGACGAGTCATAAGATGTTGTAAGAGGCCAGATTTAGTCTTGGGCCCCCAACCTTTGCATGGCTATTTTTGGACAAGTTTAAGATGCTTGTAAGATGGTAATTAATGTTTACAGGTTGGAGAATCTTAGGAGAGAGAAGATGAACACCTAGAATGGAGTGGAAAACATTTCTATAAGTATTTGCCATATATTTGTTGCTGCAATACAGATTTTAGATACTCAGGTGCTGCCGGAATGCTGTCAGATTGAAGACTTGTGGAGATAGTTGTGTAGTTGATGTATTGTACAATCTTGTTAAGATTAATACAAACTTGTGGCTCTTTCCTGGTGGAGTTTTTTACCCACAAGGGCTTTCTCCACGTAAACACTATGTCATTGTGTTGAGTTCTTCATGTTTGACATCTTTTCTGGAGTGGATTTTATGTTTTGTTACAATCTTCATTGTTAATGCACACTTAAAGATTGATGAAATTTATTCAAATCAGATTTCCATTGAAGTAGTGTTTTTTTCATTTCTAACACTTTCTTTTCCCTTTTTATCCTTCTCTCTAGCAGCACCCACCTTGGCGCACTCAGCAACACCCTGATTGGCGCTCTCATCCAACTAATTATTTTCTTCTGCAATTTCTCTTTCATGTTTTCTACTTTCTTCTTCTACCTTCTCTATCCTTCTGTGGTACCTTTCCTATCATTCCTGGGTTTTTTTTATCTCTCCTCTCTACTTATCTCCATTCTGATTAGTATAGTTTCACTAATTTCACTTAATCTTTTGTTATCCCTTTTTTCCATGGGTGTTTTTAATTTGGTACCATATTAATCCTTATGTATCCGATGGTTGGCTTCATCTTGAAGAGTTACATACATATTTTGTCTGTCATCCCCTTAAGTATCTTCCCTCTCACAAGGGTAGGAACTTAAGAGAATTCAAAATCTTCTACAGATCATAAAAAATTTCTTGTCAAGTTCTAGTTTCCTTACTTTGCGCTACTCCACACTTTTCCTTTTTATTATTTATCCTCTCTTTTCTTCACCATCCTTTTCTACGGTCCTAGCAATAGAACCAAATGTTGGCAAGAAATGGGAGGGAAACTAGTTTGGAGATCTGGTCCTCAGTCAAGTCTCTAAAGTCTAGTTTATACCCCAATCATATTGTGAGAGAACCATAGATAAACATTAAGGAAGTAAGTAATGCAGTACACTCTAAGTTAACTAAAGCATTCATAAGACACATATACACATATTAGAACCCTCATATCTCCTTTATATATATTTATCAATAACTGGTACATATACATTCATTTTGGTAGGTTTGAGTCTCTGCCTTACACATATCTATCTTATTCTCATACTCTCTTACTCACTCTTACACTCTTACTTTATATTGCTTACATGTATCTCCTATATATCTACATAGAGGTGTGTCCTTTCCCAAAATGCCTCTTTGTGTGTCAGCTCTATCCTCTACATGCCCCTTGCGGTAACCTGCAATAGGTTCTATTGGGTACCTTGTACTCTGCCAACAATCACCAACCTTGAATTCCTTAAACTTTCTCTTCTAATCTGCCTTAGCCTTGTACTAAGAATTCATTTTTTAATGTGTTGTCATACCTCTTCATGCAAGCTCTTTAGGTTCTCTACAAAGTCTTCGGCCTTGGAACTACTCTTCTCTCCTCTATCTATCTTTATCATCTCAGAAGCATTTCTTGGACTACTCCCATAAACAATTTGGAATGGGGATTTAACAGTACTCCCATTGAGAAAATTTCTGTATGCAAACTCTATCTGTGGTAATATCAAATCCCATCCCTTGGGCTTATCTCCTACTAAGCATCTTAGTAGATTTCCCAAACTTTGATTCACTAGCTCTGTCTATCCATCAGTCTACGAATGATGTGCAGAGGCTTTGAACTTCAACTTAGTCTTCAACTTCTTCCATACGGTCCTCCAGAAATACCCAACAAACTTGGTATCTCGATTTGAAATTATGCTCTTTGGAAGACCATGTAGTCTAACCACCATTCTGTAACATGAACAACATCAATAGTCTTTTGACACAGAATGAAATGTACCATCTTTGAAAATCTGTCAACCACCACAAATATTGAATCATGCCCTCTCTGTGTTCTCGATAAACCAAGAACAAAGTCCATGCTGATATCTTCTTATGGCCCCTCTGGTATAGGTAATGGTTGGTATAGCCTAGTATTTTAACTCAATCCTTTGGCCATCTATTATACTCTACAAGTTTGCATAAATTTCTTCACATCTTGGTGCAACTATGGCTAGTAATAATTCTCACTAACAAGAGCAGTGGTCTTATCTCAATAAAAGTGTCCTACCAACCCTCCACTTTGCTTCTCCTTAATTAGGTTCTCTCTCATAGAGCTCCATAGAATGCACAAATGGCTTCATCTAAACAATATATCATTTTGGATTATGTAATCCAACCATCTCATCTTGTTCAGGGTAACAGGTTCCAAACAAGATTTCCATGCCTTTGCAAAGTTTGGATCTCCAAGGTACAAATTCTTGAGTTCATTGAACCCAAAAACCTCTATCTTCATCTTTGTCAATAAATTTTTCCTTCTTCTTAAGGAATCTGCAACTCTGTTGGACTTTCCACTCCTGTGCTTCATAACAAAATTATAACTCTACAAAAACTCAACCCATTTTAAGTGCCTCTGATTTAACTTTCCTTGACTATTAAGATACTACAAAGCCTGATGATCAATATATAAAACAAACTCTTTGGGCAACAAATAATGCCTCGATTTCTTCAAAGTTTGAACTATAGCATAAAACTCTTGGTCATAAACAAAATATTTTTTCTTGGCATTATTATGATTCTAACTAAAATAGGCAATGGGCTTACCTTCTTGACTCAAAATAACTCCTATAGCGGTATCACTAGCATCACAATCTACTTGAAATACCTTATTGAAATCTAGAAGTGCCAAAATAGGTTGCTCTGTGACCTTCTTCTTCAACATATAAAAACCCTTGTTTGACCCTGCCATCCATCTAAATTCCTTCCTATCCCCTCTCATTGTTTCATTTTGGGGTGCACAAATGCTACTGAAACTCTTGATGAAATTCATGTAAAAACTTGCTAAACCATGAAAAGACCTTACCTCTGTAGCACTCATTGGAGTAGGCCATTCAATGATAGCCCTCACTTTCTTTGGAATTATCTTTAGACCCTCAACTAAGATAACAAATCCCAGATACACCAACTCCTTCACGAAACTAGATTTCTTCAGATTAATCAATAATTTTTCTTCCCTCAGCTTCTCAAAAACTCTTTGAACATGCATCAAGTGCTCCTCCAAAGTCTTACTAAAAATTAAATATCATCTAAATAAACAATGACAAATTTACCCAAAAACTCTTTTAATAACTCATTCATGAGCTGCATGATTATGCTCAGCACATTGGTTAGCCCAAATGACATGACTAACCACTTGTACAAACCCTCCTTTATTTTGAAGGTTGTTTTCCACTCATCTCCTTCTCATATCTGGATTTGGTGATACTTCAAATCTATCTTCGTGAAGTACTTGGATCCACTCAGAAAATCCATTATGTCATCCATTTTAGGAAATGGAAATATGTACTTGATCATGATCTTGTTAATGGATCAGGAATCTATGCACATCTTCCATTCTCCATCCTTCTTCAATGCTAGTATTGTAGGTACTGTACATGGACTTAGGCTCTCCCTTATTAGTCCTTTCCTTAATAGCTCATGAACTTGTTTGTTCAGCTTTGCAAGAGTCATTCTATGGGCTGCCTTATTCAGAAAATTGGATCCAAGTAGCAAATCTATTTGGTCGATTATCTTCCTCATTGGTGGTAAAACTTCTGGTACATTATCAGAGACAATGTCCTGAAATTCTTCCAACAGATCCGAGACTTCTTCAAGTACATCTTCACATTTCTTCTGGTTGATCTTAGGAATTAATGTAAAGCACTGACGCTCATGCTTGTACCTTCCAAAAATTTCTTGCCATCTACCAAGAATATTTTGACAGTACTACATACCTTTTCTTCCACCTTCTTCAAGGGCTTCAACTTATGACAAACTCCATCCTTTGTTAAGGAATAGGTGTTTTCATGGCCATCATGGACAACACACCTATCATACTGTCACAACCTTCCCAATAGCATATGACATGCATCCATTGGTATGATGTCACATAACACCTCATCATGGTAGTTTCCAATCTTGAACTTGACTAAACACTGCTCATTGACCAAAGCTCTATGGTCCTTCTGCAACCATGCAATCTGATATGGATTTGGATGTCTTCTCCTTTTCAACTTCAACTTGTTAATCATCTCCTTTTAGACAAGATTATCAGTTCTTCCACTATTAATAATAATATCACAACATTTACCTTCACACTTGCACCTTGTGCGGAATAAATTCTTCCTTTGATTTGGTTCTTTCTCCTCATTTAACAAGGTTCTTCTGACAACTAAGGTTTCTCCCCTTTCAGCATCTTCAAAATGCTTATACTGAGTATCTTCATCTACATGTGCAACTTGTGCATTACCTTCAGGTCTTCTATTTGTCCTTCCTTGATGTTGGGGACACTCATAGGCTCGATGTCCTTCTTTTCCACATTGGAAATAGGGTCCTCTAAAGCCTCCTCTTCCAAGGTGTTGTCCAAGTCTTCCTCTTCCTCTTCCTCTTCCTCTTTTCTCACCATTATTTTGGTTACGAGGGTGGTAGGCATTATCTCCTCTCTGATTTTGATTGGTGCTTGCTTCTTCAATTTTCTTTTTATCTTCATTTCAGTCTCCATAGGATCTTCCACCAGCCCTTTTGCAATGACCTCTTCCTCTTTGCTTGCTTTCAAATCTTTTATTTAGTTTCTCTTCCACCTTCAAAGCAAACTGGTATGCATATTCTATGGTGGTCATTCTAACCAAGCTCAACTCCTCTTGAATACTTAGCCTCAACCCATTAATATAATAGGCTACCTTCATGTTGGCCTCTGTATGACATTTCCTGATAATAATCTTATAAACTCTTCTGTATAATCCTTAACAGACTTGTTACCTTGTTTCAATCCTTGCAACTTCTTCAAAAACTCCAACCCATAGTCCATAGGAATGAACTACTTCTTTAGTTTGTCCATCATCTGATTCCATTTGGTAATATTTTCTTTTCCTCTTCTATTTCTCTCTAGCTAGATCTCTTTCCACCAAATATTGGGATGCCGCTTCAACTTCATTTTTGCAAACTTGACCCATTCTAGATCCTCCACCTCTTCATACTCAAAATATTCCTCCATATCATTTATCCAATCAATAAGCTCTTATGGATTCAGATTCCCAGAATAGGTAGGAAGTTCAATCCTAGGCCTCTTTCCAATATTTGAAATAGCCCTTGTGAGGGGGAAATCTGGTTATTCAAATCAATGAAAATGAAACCTAAACATCTACGAAATATGAAGGAGAAAGAGATTAAAATAAACTAAAATACTTACAACACTCTTTTACCTTTCGCCTTCCGTAGTTCGCCTATCTTCATTTGATCTTGATTGGGAAGCCCTCAGAAGCTGTTTGCTTGCTTTCTTGTTAAAGATGACAAATGAAGAATGGCTTGGATACTTGTGTATTTGAAGATGAGCTTCAAATACAGAAATGGATGATGAAGTGATAATGCTCAAATGGGAGTAGGGGTTCCAAAGGTGCGCCGACGTCTCTGCAGCATAAGTTTACACAAAATCCAGATTTGAAATGAAGAGAAGAAGGTTGTATTTATAGAAGAGAGTGAGGGAAGATCAATGGTTGAGAAGAAAAGAAGAGATCAACGGAGGAGGCTTGTTGAGGAACGTGCAACCAACAGAAGAAGGACACATGTCATTCCAAAAGTAGTTTAGTTGAGTTAACTCCTCTCCTGATGAGGATAAGATTTGATTTTCTTAAATTAGAATTTATTTTTCTAATTTAAGAGAAGATTTGCTTTAGAAGATGCTTTAAAAGTGATTTTGCGCTTCAAATACAGAAATGGATGATGAAGTGATAATGCTCAAATGGGAGTAGGGGTGCCAAAGGTGCGCCGATATCTCTGCAGCATAAGTTTACACAAAATCCAGATTTGAAATGAAGAGAAGAAGGTTGTATTTATAGAAGAGAGTGAGGGAAGATCAATGGTTGAGAAGAAAAGAAGAGATCAACGGAGGAGGCTTGTTGAGGAACGTGCAACCAACAGAAGAAGGACACATGTCATTCCAAAAGTAGTTTAGTTGAGTTAACTCCTCTCCTGATGAGGATAAGATTTGATTTTCTTAAATTAGAATTTATTTTTCTAATTTAAGAGAAGATTTGCTTTAGAAGATGCTTTAAAAGTGATTTTGCTTTTGTAACTTAGAGTTTTGCTTTTGTGTGACAAGAGGAAAGTTCTTTTTGGAAGATAAGAATGATTTTTCGAAGAGATAAAAGATTTATTTAATTATTTTTGTGGATATTTGAGAAGAATAAATAAAATATAGAAATATACTTTATTTTGTGAGGATTTTAGATTTTATTTAAATAAAATTTGCATTTTATTTAAATTTGGGAGAATAAGAGATCTTAATTAAATAATTAAAATTATTTAATTATTTTAGGAGAATGAAGTTGATGTAAGTGATTTTAATTAATTAAATAAATGTGTTTATTTGATTAAATGGGAGGAAGTGAACCACATAAATAAATAAATTTATTTATTTATTGGTAGAAGCATATGAAGGATGAAATAAATATTTAAAATATTTATTTGACCAGAGTCATGTCAATTTTAGGTGTATACATTTTGCCCCTCTTTGATGCAATGTGTTTTATCACGTTGTTTCAAAGAAAAAGAATTTTTGATAGTGATACATGCCCCAGTTTGCCCCTAGTGCAATTTTAACGACAGGATGCCCCCTCGGGAGATTGGATGGGAAAAAGATAGAAGGGCATGAGACGGACAATCTCACGAAGAAGAAGGTGAAGAATGGGTTAGGGCAGAGAAAAACGGGATACGGTTCAGAGAAAATGACATGGGAAGTAGCCACAGACATCATGCAGTTAGGTATGGGTCATTTGCTATATATAGGAGTTGGGTCCACATATGCTATTCATTTGTACACTTGTCCATAGTTGATTTGTCCTCTAGAGAGCTTAGGAGAGCATGACAGCTAGAGAGTTGGCTATTCCGCGCGAGGAGCACCGGTTTGAGCAGATTCGACGGTTCGATCGGCTAGCAGAGGCAGGACCCCCGGTATGTGTTTCTTCAAAACTTGTCAAAAGTAAATTTTTATGCGTTTTAATGGCTAGGGAATCCAACTGAAACAAATGCGCAAAAACACCCGTGTTGCGCATATGCACGCTGAAATGGCGCATGCATTGTGGAATTGCGTATTTACACTGCGAAGTGGTGCATTTGTGCGTTTTGCGCATTTGAGCCATGAGTTTGCGCATTTGTTTGAATTTGCGCTTTTGAGCTGTTAAGTGGTGCATATGTCCAAAAATTGTGCATATGTGTTTTAGATGGGCACATTTGCTAGGGTTGCGCGTGTGATCCTCGAAATGGCGCATTTGATATGGGAAGGGGCGTATGTGTCAGAATGGCGCATACGCGTCAGAAAGTGGCGCATTCACGGTGAATTGGTGCTTTGGTATGAAATGGCGCATTTGCCACCTGGATTGGTGCATTTGCACTTTAGGAAAATCAGTTGACTTAATGAAATTAACCCAATTGGCATCCTAATTGATGCGGCAATTGATTAGTGATCTTCGAGATTGCCGAGAATCTAGTCGAGAGATGATATGCTGTTTTGATTAATTTGATATGTTAAGCCAATGATAGGATAGCTTGATTGCTTTGAGTAGGTTTGATATGGATATGGATTTCACTGACGGTATGTGTTACTTGTTTGCAGGAGGGCATTCGGGACGTTCTTACATTGCGTGAGTAGTTTCCGTTGCCATTGTTGCAGCGATATATGTTGACTGAGCTGGAGCGGGAGGCTCTAGGTGCTATGGGTTTGTATCATGTGCTCTTCATGCCCAAGGTTCACATGAACCGGGCGATGGTGACTGCAGATGTGGAGCGCTTCCACAGTGAGGATGAGACCTTCCATCTTCTAACGGGAGAGATGGCCATTACTCTGGAGGACGTCTATTAGATTCTGCACCTCCCTATTCAGGGAGAGTTGGTTGAGTATGAGTCATAGCGTGATGTTGGGCTGGAGGAGTGCAGGCGTGTTTTTGATGTTCCCGAGTTGGCAGGGGAGGAGATCTTGTGGCAGGGCATGCATGACTGTTATGACTACTTCCCGGGCATAGTGGCTGGACTAATCGGTGGCGTAGTATGCCCCGATAGGAGAGCGCATAGCTTCCCTATTGGCTGGGGACGGGTGCTGGAGAGTATGATCACAGATGGGACCCGGTATGCTTGGGGTGTGTGCGTGCTTGCACACCTATATAGAGACATGCATCAGGCAGTGTACCACCGAGGCTTTGGTTTATCAGCAGGCTCGTCTCTCTTACAGTTTTGGTTGTGGGAGCATATTGCGATCACATGGCCAATATGTGTCTTTCATAGGCAGAGGGGTGAGCCTTATAGTTACGGTTATGCAGGTGTGATTTCCCAGCACAGGCTGGGGAGGCTTGAGTACTAGAGGCATGTCTTTGATGGACTAGATGCAGTTGTCTGGTGGCCGTATATTGACTGCGAGGTATGGGACGACAAGGCAGATGCGCTGCCTTATTGCTTCCAGACGAGATGGCTTATTGGTAGGACTCGGTACATTTTGGAGCGACAGATTGTCAGCCGAGTTTAGAGACAGTTTGGCCATGTACAGGGTAGGCCGTAGGGCGAGGCACGTTTTGCTAGGACCCATGTAGAGAGGTATAGGTGGGGTCCTGTGGCATCTTATGAGGAGGCATTGGCCAATTTCCAGCAGATTCCCTCTGTAGCTTGGCCGATGAGGAGAGACATAGTAGATGCGGGCGTGACGCTAGACTATGAGGAGTGGTTTGCGGCGCACCCATTCCCAAGGTACTCAGGACCAGGAGAGTTGGCTCCTCGTATTAACGAGGAGGATGCAGGCGGTGTGGGTGCAGCCGGTAGGGGGAGGGGAGGACAGAGGAGGAGGAGGAGAGATTCGGGAGGTGATGGGAGATAGAGACAGATGCAGAGGGTCGGGGAGGGGCTTGTGGGTTAGCAGGTAGTTGGACAGGCACAGGTCTAGGGGCCAGTTTAGCCAGAGGTAGCACAGAGATAGATGCCGCCACCACAGTAGGTGGCACAGCCGATACAGGGACAGGTGCCAGCGCAACAGGTGGCACAGGCTGAGTAGGCTCCATAGCCTGATGTACAACAACAGGTTATGGCTTCATTACAGAGCTAGATTAGGCAGTTGAGGGTTCATTTGAGAGCTGCGGAGTCATGGAGAGAGTCAGATGCGACTCAGATATCAGAGTTGTCGAGGGAGAGAGATGCAGCCTTAGCTAGCATGCGGGCTATGAGGTCAGAGAGAGATGCAGCCGTGATGGCCATGGGCACAGATGGGACTTCTAGTTTTTTGGTTTCACAGGTGCAGCAGGCACAGGCATAGGTGGTCCAGGTGCAGGGTGAGCTTACTAGAGCTCAGGCACAGGCTCAGTACTATAGAGGTTTATATCACGGAGCTGTGTCAGTGGAGCATCATGCCCCTAGCTTCAGGAGCCAGTTAGAGGCATTCCAGTGGGCAGGTGGCTCTCGATCTGTAGGCTTAGTGAGGGGTCCCCAACAGTTAGGGGGAGGCAGAGGAGAGGCCAGTGCAAGGAGCAGTGTTCCCCGATAGCAGGGTTAGACAGACCCAAATACTTGCACCAGTTTTGATTGTATTGTAGCACCTTTGTGATAGAGGGCTGAGATAGCCGATATATGTACTTTTATTCTGAGACATGTATCACTATTTGTTGTATACCTTTATGACATGACTCTGAGATTGGATAGAGATTGTGATATATTGTACATTTGGACATGTGTTTGATGTTTATGTGATGAGGTTGTTGTTTCCTGATCTATATGCATGGGCTATATATGTGATGCTTTGATGTTTATATGCTATGGATGCAGCTTGTCTTGTGATGTGTTATATGTGATGCGTACTAAATGAATGATTTTGATTTATGCAAATGCTAATGTGGATGGATATGATTTATGCAGTTCTATATGTATGTGACCTATGTTTTTTGATTTTCTTTGGATATGATATATATGGATGCACCTGTACGTGGATGACCTAATGTATGTATGCAAAATGATTTAATCGTGTAAATGACTTATCTTATGTGATGTGATATGCAATCTATGCTATGTTTTTGATATGTCCAAATGTACTCAATCGACACATGTGATGACATAGAAGGAAGAAGAGATGAAGAAATACTGGCTTTCGTTTGATATACTGCAGGATTGATTGATGGCATGGATGCTATGGATTTGCTGGATATGAGACGGATACGGATGTGGATTTGTCATCTTTGCAAGGATTTTTTCTTTCATCATTGGGCACTTTTTGGTATTTTTCACTTTTTGAAATGTGGTAAGAAGATACAAGCATTTAGGTATAATTAGACCGAGATGACCTGAGTATCACTTACCTAGATTTTGATATAGCAAGTTGATACAAGCATCTAGTCAAACTTGAAGCTAGATGACCTGAGTACTTCTTGCATTTCAATAGACAAGGATTGCCCCTTTTCATGTTTAGACCTCGGAGTCCTTGATGATCTTTTGCTGATCATGTCGTTAGATGAAAGTCGTCACATTACTAAGGTTTAATCCACAAGCAGCAGACAAAGAAAAATTATGCCCCCATCATAGCATCTCTAGCTTTTGGCATCCTTGAGTAGCATAGGAAGACATAATGACAAAAATTCAAGACCTTGTAAATTAACCTATTGACAAAACTTCTTTGCATTAGATGTGTCTTTTGCCATAATTGATATAGAATCAGTCTTAGTGTCTTTGGTATGGAGCTGCGCTTTTGTTTAGGACATGTTGATGTTTTGAGTCAAGGATTTTTGTTTGTTGGGTAGCTTGTTTTGTTGCTCTTGCTTGTCTAGTGAAAGGTATCACAATCCTTATTGGTATCCTCTTGGAACAGTGGCATTCAAGAATCCAAATTCGCAACTAGGTCAAGGAGTTGCCCCCAGCTTAGACAAGGATTGACTTATTATGAGTGAGACGATAGACAGATATGGAGAGACGGACCCTAAGGGACTGACCTAGTGCCTCGGGGGCTCATTGCTAAATGGCCTTGCCTACATGACGACGCAGAGGCAACATAGTTCAGGGTAAACCCTAGCGGACCTAAGACCTAGGCGATGGCAAGGTGGTGCAGAAATAGCACGGACTCAGATCAACAGAAAGATTAGATATCGGATGGACGGGACAGTGGAGCAGAGTGAAGTGAAGTGAAGCCTCGGGGGCGCATTGAGAATGGCCTTGCCTACGTGATAACTCAGAGGCGACATAGTTTGACAATGGTTCAACGGACTAGTTCAAGATGAATGATATGAAGGACACAAGAGATATGAAGTCGGAATAGATGGAGGGAGTGGTTTGTTGCAGATAGCACCTGTTTACCAGGTTTTCACCACTTGCTTTTATTTGCACGAGAAGCTAAAAGTACACATGATGCCTATTTGCCAGGTTTTCACCATGGTACCTATCCTAGGCGCCTGTTTGCCAGGTTTTCACCGTAGGATGATTTTTTTGTTATTTTCTCATTTTTTTGATTTTTTTGCTCTGTTTTTGATCGCTTTTTCAAATTTTTTGGATTTTTTCAAGACTCCCCTACATTGGGGTTTTCAGGTATAGAATTTGTGAAGGTGCATGCTGTTGATAGGATCATCGAATAGTTCACCTTCAGATGTAGCCAATTGATATGCCCCCGATCCCTAAGCTATGATGACGACATAGGGACCCAACCAGTTAGGTTCAAACTTTCCTTTCTTTTCTCTGTCTTGCTGATTTATGGGATTTTCTCTTAGGACTAGGTCACTGACTTGGAATATCCAGGGTTTTACTTTGTGATTGTAGCTTCTGGACATGCGTTGCTAATATGTTTTCAAGTGGTTAAAGGCCTGTTACCTTTGCTCTTCGAGCAACTCTAATTCTTGGAGTCTAGTTACTCTATACTCTTCATTTGATATGAGGCCTTTTAATGAGACTCGCAAGGATGGGATCTCGACTTCAATGGGCAAGATAGCTTTAGATCCATAGACTAGGGAGTATGGTGTTGCACCTGTGGGTGTGCGGATGCTTGTGTGGTAGGCCCACAATGCGGGATTTAGTTGGTCATGCCAGTCACGACCAATATCATTGATAGTCTTTTTGAGGATTTTCAGAATGGTTTTATTTGATGCCTCAGCTTGGCTGTTACCTTATGGGTAGTAAGGAGTTGAGAAGCGGTGCTGGATATGGAATTTGTCACATAGTTCCTTGACATCTTGATTTTTGAAGGGTCATCCATTATCTGTGATAATGGACGAAGGGACACCATAATGACAAATGATATAGTTTAGGATAAACGAGGCAATTTGTTTGCCTGTGATGTTGGCTAAGGGCACGGCTTCAATCCATTTCGTGAAGTACTCTATGGCAATGATGATGAATTTATGGCCGCTTGAGGAAGGAGGGTGGATCTTGCCCACTAAGTCAAGTCCCCACTGACAGAAAGGCCAAGGAGTTGTCAACGGTTGTAGCTCTTGCGCTGGTGCATGTATCAGGTTCCCATGGATTTGGCACTTTTTGCATTTCTTTACAAACTGATAGGAGTCTTGTTCCATTGTTGGCTAGTAGTATCCCATGTGTATGAGTTTCTTGGCTAGGGTAGGGCCACTAGAGTGAGCCCCGCATATCCCATCGTGTATTTCACTTAGAGCAATTTGATATTCCTCTCTATCTAGACACCTAAGGAGAGTACCATCGAGACCTTGGCGATATAGGGTGTTAGCGACAATGGCATACCAGGATGCCTGCCAGATGAAGGTTCTTTTCTGGTTATGGGAAAGGTCGGGTGGTAGGGTATTCTCTTTTAGATAGGCAAATATTTTACCATAGAGAGGGGAATTGGTTCCTACGATGTGGCATATGATATGGGAATCTGGAGTGTCATAAGCAGGACAAAAGACTGGCTCTACTAAGAACTCATATCGTGTTTGATTACCTGGAATGTCAAGGAGAGATGCAATTGTTGCCATTGCGTTTGCAGCTTTATTCTCGATCCTTGGTATCTGTTCAAATGATATCTTGATGAAATACTCCTTGAAGTCATCTACCATGCATTTATAAGGAATCAGTTTCTCATCCTTTGTTTGGTAGTCGTCATTTACTTGGTTGATGACCAGTTGTGAGTCACCATAGACTTGAAGTTCCTTGATGTTCCACTCAACTGCTAGCTTGATACCAATGACTAGAGCCTCGTATTCCGCTACGTTGTTAGTGCACAGGAACATTAATCTGTATGACTTTGGAATAGTGTCACCATTAGGTGTGATTAATAAGATACCTGCCCCCGATCCATGTTGAGTGTAGGAGCCATCAAAGTACATTTTCCAGTTCGCTGTGTTGACGTGGAAGATAGACTCATCTAGAAATTCAAAGCTTAGGGGGTTGTCATCCGTTAAAGGTGCATCTGCTAGTTGATTCGCAAGCACTTGTCCTTTTATCACTTTTCTATCCACATATTCAATCTCAAACTCACTGAGAAGCATGACCCATTTTGATAATCTTCCTGTTAAGGCAGCCTTGTTGAGTAAGTATTTTAGTGGATCAATTTTTGCTACCAGTTTAACAGAGTGTGACAGCATGTAATGTCTCCATTTTTGTGAAGCGAAGACTATAGCTAGACATGCTCTTTCGATTGGTGTGTATTGCAACTCGTATCCAACGAGTGTTCGACTGATGTAGTAGATAGCCTGTTCTTTTCCATCATAGTTCTGTTGAGCAAGGAGAGCTCCTAGAGCCGTTGGTGTAGCTGAGATATACAATAATAGAGGCTTACCCTGAATTAGTGGCATTAATACTGGTGGCTTTATTAGGTATTCCTTTAGCTGTTGAAATGCCTGCTCACATGACTCGTTCCATTTGAAGGGTACATTTTTGTGTAGCAGATGAGAGAAAGGGTGGCACTTGTCTGCCAGTTGGGAAATGATCCGTCTAATAGACTGTAGTTTTCCCTGTAGGGATCTCAATTGAGTCAAATTTTTAGGAGGTGACATCTCCATTATTGCCTTCACCTTAGCAGGATCAACTTCGATACCATTTGCAAACACTATGTATCCCAGTAATTTTCCTGATGTAACCCCAAACACACACTTTTTTGGATTAAGTCACACGTTGAACTGTTCCAGTCTGTTAAAGATCTTGTCTAGTACTGCTAGATGCCCTTCTCTTGTGAGAGACTTTGCTAGAATGTCATCGACGTAGTCTTCCATTACAGTATGCATCATATCGTGGAAGATCGTTGTCATGGCTCTTTGATATGTTGCCCCAGCATTTTTCAGACCAAACGGCATAACACACCAGCAGTAAGTGCCCCAAGGACATGTGAAGGCAGTTTTGTGTTGGTCTTCAGGTGCAATCTTTATTTGGTTATATCCTGAGAAACTGTCCATGAGTGACAACATAGTGTGTCCTACCATGAGATCGATGATCATGTCTATGTTGGGCAGGGGGAAGTCATCTTTGGGACAAGCCTTGTTCAAGTCTCTGAAATCATTACATATTCTGACCCTGCCATCTGGTTTAGCCACCGGTACTATATTTGAAACCCATTCAGGATAGTCTATGGGCCTGATAAATCTGATGTCTAACAGCTTCTTTAGTTCCTCTTTTACCATGAGGGCCACATGCGGATGCATGTTTATGAGTTTTTGTTTGACTGGTTTAGCTCCTAGAGCTAGAGATAAATGATGCATGATAAGATTCAGATCTAGCCCTGGCATGTCAGCGTATGTCCATGCAAAGTTGATCTGTTTTCTTTTGAAGAAATCTGTAAATGCTAGTTTTTCATGTTCTGTTAGAGCCTTGGCCATGTGGACCATTCTCAGATTATCACCTGTGTTGACATTGATTGCTTCGGCTGGTTCGATTAAGATCAACGATCTCTCCTGATGTGTAAGATTGGGGAGAGGGTCAAGCCTTCCATTCTTCAGTGCCTCAGAGAGGTTTTCACCATTGGATACATCTTTATTTTTACTATTTTGATGATCTAACATTGCCGTGGAGCGGTTTTCACCGTTAGATCGTTCTTTTATTTTGATGTTTTTATGACAGAAAGGCTTGGTGCTCTCTCCAAAATAGGCCTTCTCGTTGAGTTCAATAGCATAGCCAGCTCTGTGGTCACCTGCAGGTATGTGATCTCTAAGCTCAAGGTAATCGATGATCGCGTCATCGTTTTCAAAGGTGTCTAGTTCAGGGGTGGTACCTTCTAGGTCCCAGTCAATAAGTTCAGGGTGCACCAAAGGTAAGAGATCCTTAGGGTGGTCTAGTTCAATGGCGTTGATGGTTAGGATAGAGTTATTGAAGGAGCGGACAAAGTCTGTGATGGTACTCTCTATTAGTGGGTCCGTCAAGGGGGAAAACATTCCTTCCTCACAATTTTCACTATTGTTGCTATGCGGGTCGGACTCTAATGGCCTAGCCCTTGGACCTTGTCCCTCGTTGTCATGGGTTGGGTCATACTCGTGGACAATGTCAATATCCTTTTCATCACAAGATATCTCAGAGAGGCTATCCCATTCATACTCGTTAGAATTAGTTTCACTCCCCAGTTGCATTCGCTGAATTTGTTCAACCAGATTACTAGTAGAGGTTTCTGGTTGTTTGCCTTTGTTCTTGTTGGTTCTGTTGTTTCTTGGTGCTCCAGTGTAGCCTAGCCTTGTAGTGTCTCGGGATATTAAGGTATGAGGTTGGATGGGTTCAGTGATGCCATCCTTTCTTGAACCAAGTGGACTGTGTCCTTCATACCTCATTCTCTGTAGCATTTGAAAGCCTTGACCATACTGTTTTGTTGGTAGAGTAGGATGGTCATGTTGCGTTGAGGAGCTAGCTTCATCCTTGTATAGCCATTGTAGGATATCTTTTTCATCACTTTCATCTTCTAGGTTTCCCCATTTCATAAATGGTCCTTTGGTTGGCTTCTCTACTGTTGGTGTTTTTAAGATAGGTCTCCGATAGGATCAAGGAGATAGAGTTAGTTGTGCCAAGCAGAGGGACTAAGATACCGTGTATTCACCCAGGCCATTATCTTTGAGTTGGAGTTTGGGTTGAGATGCCCCTGAAGAAGAAGCAAGTGTAACTGGGTCAACATGAGAGGAGGAAGAAGTAGAGGCATGGTTATTGGGGATCACAACTTCTGGTTTGGGCTGAATGGAGTTGTAGTATTGATAGGGGTTAGGATCACCTTGGATGGTGATCTCTTGTCCTTCATGTGGGAACTTGATACATTGGTGGTATGTAGAAGGTACTGCTTTCAAAGCATGGATCCATGGTCACCCAAGAAGAATGTTGTATGCTAGCTCCATGTCAAGGACTTGACAAGCTACATCTTTCACTATGGGGCCCAACCTGATTGGTAGGGTAACAATTCCTTTAGACGTTCTTTCTTTCTCATCATAGGCTTTTATGGTGATTTTCCTTTTCAGATCTATAGCCTTCTTTGAAAAACCCAATGTAAGGATTAGTTTCAATGTGCAGATATTCAAACTAGCCCCTCCATCTATTAGGACTCTTTTGATCTTGTGCTTGTGTATGAAAGCTTCAATGTGAAGGGAGGCATTATGGGGTTGATTGATAGACATATCATCCTTCTTAGTGAATGATAAGGAGTGCGGTGAGGTGATGTGACCGACCATAGTTTGGAATTGCTCTTCAGCTAGGTTCATGGGAACGGAGGCTTCTACTAAGGCTTTGTCAAGTATAGACCTATGAGAAGGAGACAGACGCAGAAGTTCCAACATGGAGATGTGTGCAGGTGTTTTGTGGAGTTGATCCATGATACTGTATTGACTGTACGGGGGAGCGAAAGCTCCTCTAAGGGTGACCTTGTTACTACGGGTAGTAACGTTACAATCCGGATCCTTGTTGATAGTGATCACATTGATGTGTGAATCACTTTCTGAGATATGGTTAACAACATAGTCGAAGCTGACATTTGTGTAGTTTGCATTGTTAGAGCCATTGTTATTTCTGTTGGAAGGTCCTCCCTGCTCGTAGTTAGGAAGAGGATCCTTGAATGCCTGATGATCGCTGTTGGAGGCATGTCCATGAGATTGTCCGTTGACAGATATTTTGTTTTGCTCTATTAAGTCTTGGATTATATGCTTGAGTGCAATACAATCATTTGTCTTGTGCCCCTTGTTTCGGTGGTATTCACAAAAATCATTGTCATTCCACCAACGGGGTTTGACCTTTGGTTCGTACTCTCGTGCTGAGGGAAGCGTTATGAGGTTGTTGGCAATTAGCTTTCGTGGGGCAGTTTCTAGTGATTCATCCAAAGGTGTGAACGTTCTCCTAGGTCAAAAGTTGGTAAACCTAGATTCGGTATTCCTTGGTTTGTCTTGCGGGGGGTTATTTTGAGGTGTTGATAGATTGAAAATTGGTTCCTTAGGTGCCGTATTTTTGGTATCCACTACCCCGTCGTTCACAACATTCTTGTTTTTCATCTAGAATCTAGGTTTATCATTGTTGGTGTTGGTATTGGGAGAGTCTTTATAGAGCTTGATTTGACCTTTTGTGATTAGGGCTTTTTCTATGATGAGGCCTATCTCAATGACCTTGATAAAAGATGTAGGACATTGGATTTGGATTTGGTAACTTAGGTCTGTTTGTAGATTGTGGACAAACATTTCTAGCATCTGTTTCTCTGGTATTTGGTGTGGGCACTTGCTTGCCAGTTGTCTCCATCTCTGTAAGAAGGCAGCGAAAGATTCTCCTCCTTTCTGCTAGGTGTTACAGAGATCCAATATTGAGATGTCGTGCTCAATATTGTATGAGAAGTGGGTGAAAATTGGTTGACAAGTTCATTGAATGTTTTAATACCAGGTGGCAGTCTAGAGAACCAATCCATGACTTGTCCTCCCAAGCTCCGTGGAAATAGTCGCATAAGGTAAGTGTTGTTATGTGCAACCTCTAGATAAGTAGCATTGAACTCTTTGATATGATCTCTTGGATCACCCTTCCCTCGATACTTATCAAGTGTAGTTTTTAGTCGATGTTCCCGTTTTCATGTCTGACATTTGTTGTTGGAGAGCTTTAACTTTTTGGTTCACTAGGCTTAGGGCATCCAAGGAGTCAATTGTTGTTTTGCTCTTATCCGTGGGTATTTCACCTTGTCTACTTCCTTCTGGGTTTCTCTCTTCTTCAGTTTCTCTTAGAGCCTCTACATCATAACCTTTAGGAAGTTTTACTCCTAGGTTTGCTAGGTGTAAGAAGAATTTTGTAGGGTCTTGTGCAAGTATTCCATCTAATAGGTGTTGAAATTTTAGGTCATGTTGCAGTTTGAGGATCTCTTCCATGGAGGGTTCTTCGTTGCTTTCGTGACTGTCAAAAATACTTTTCTCTGCCATTTCTAACTGCTTTTGTTTTTGTAATCTTGTCAAGACCATGCAAGGTAGTAAAGGGATGGGATGAGGTGAGATTGGAAGATTTTGAGCAAGGTGCTAGGATGAAACAAGGTTTTAGCGAGGTTCTTCTTAGATCTAGGTGGTATCAAAAAAAGTGGGATATACAAAAGCGATAGTCAAAAGCTAGGATGTTAGGAATCCGTTACTTGATGTTGACTAGCATTTGCACCACCCCCTAGTGGAGTTCTAAAAGGATAAGTAACCCTTGATATGGGAGCCTCACTAGGTTTTTGCTTGAGAATTGATTTTGATCAAGAATAATCTGGCTATAACCTTGTTGGAAACTTGGAAGAAAGTGGTGAGATTTTGGATGGACAAATAGCTATGGTGTAGATAAGGGAGAAGTGGTTGATTTAGCAAGGTCTTTGATCAGATTTTGAAAACTAGTACAGGTTTGAACTAGTTTTTGAAAAGTATTGACAAATTATGCTCTTTGGAAGATATGGTTTTTTGTTCTCTGGTTCAAATGCGCCACAGTTTGAATGCGCAACAATAGGAGTCAAATGCGCAATAAGTCAGAGTGAATGCATAATTCTGTGCTGGTTTAAATGCGCCGCCTAATCAAATGCGCAATAAGTCGAAGCAGATGCGCAATAAGTCGAGGCAAATGCACAATTCTGGCTTTTTTGCTTGTTCTCTTTGAGTTTTGGAAATTTTGGATCGTTTTCAAGATTTTTTAGTGTTTTTGGTTTGAAAAACTTGGTGTTTCTGATGATGTTGATGTTCACTTATGGCAAAAGCACAGCAAACACGTAGAAGTTTTCCATGATTTTATCTTTTTATTTTTATTTTTTTGTTTTTGGACTATTATGACTCAAAGACAAGTACAACCTAGGCAAGATGGGACAATATCCGTTGAATCCTCTAGCTGTGCCACTCAAAGCGTGTAGCTCTAGAATCTGGTAGCACCGGCTCCCCTCCACGGCACTCACTTCTCACGCATACCAGATTCAGGTTTCCTTAGGCTCATCCCCACACCGAACCTTAGGATTGTCCCTGCTACCTCTCCTAAGAGTCACTTGAATCGAGGCCGCTTCAAGAGCTTCGCCCTTTGCATCAACGAATAGGGGTTTTTGGCTTACTACACAATTGGTTCTTAGATAGGGCAACCGTTCGAGTGGTTACACGTGTGGCGGTACTACTCTTCGTTATGGAGTCTCGCAGCCTCAAAGGGTTATGCCTATGAGGGTTTTGGGGGAGGTTGGCCGTCGGTGTACACAACAACACTCGTTGCTTGAGGTTTTCACCCCAAACACAATTTATTTTAAGTGGCTTGGTAGGGCTTGGATTTAGCCTGTTACCACTCAGGGTCATTCCCACTTGGACAAGCATGCATCCAAGGGCAGGCCCCCCTAAAGGTTTGACAAAAAGAATGACAAGTCTAACACTTTGATCACCCAGTTAAGGGGAGAGCATAAGCCTATTGTCATTCACAAGCACAGAAGACAATTGTTCACCCAACCTAGTTAAAATAAAAAAACTAAATGGGCTAAGCTAATTTGTGCACTCACACGATTGTTAACTTGAAAAGTGATTAATCATAGCATTGTTCATTTCCCGTTTGTAGAAGATAGTAGTGATTGAACTAGAAAGTAAATCCATAATGCAAGATAGCAGTTTGGTCCAATTACTTCTTTCCTAGTTAGGGACTATGTGTAATTTGTCATGAAATGCATTTGATTACTTCACCCCTAGTTAAGCTAGATGAACTAAGCAAAATATCTAGATGACCTAATCCAGCCACTAATGCAAAATAGACGTTAGTTCCAGCATGCAAAAATTAGAAAACCTAAAACAGAAATCAGAAGACAGATGCGCAACACTGTAGCCTGAATGTGTAGAAACAGGGAGTGTGCGGCTTTTTGAATAGAAGCGCAAATACAGAGATCAAATGCGCAAAAAGATGAGGTACAGGCGCAAAAATAGCAGATGCGCAAAAGGATGAGGTGAATGCGCAAAAAGGCAGGGTAAATGCACAATTTTAACAGAAGCGCAATCTAAAAGAGTATATGTGCAAGTTGGTAGAGTGTATGCGCAAGTTTGGCGGAAGCGCAGTATGGCAGATTGTATATGCAAATTGGAACTCAGGTGTCGCCGTCGAGTTGTATGCGTAACTATGAGGGTCGAATGTGTCGCTTGGTTAGATGCACAAAAGTAGAAGGTGAATACGCAAATCAGGAGGTTAGATGTGCCATTTCATCAGATGCATCATTTTGGAAGGTAGATGTGTTGTTTCAGAAGCCAAATGCGTAAAAACTCTATTAGAGACCTGTGCATCACCTGTACGGACCTGTCTTCAAGAAAACTCAGATTTTTTGATTAGTAGAGGGGCAAGGGCCCCACGGTGGGTGCCAAAATGTGAGGGGGAAATCTGGTTATTCAAATCAATGAAAATGAAACCAAAACATCTACGAAATATGAAGGAGAAAGAGATTAAAATAAACTAAAATACTTACAACACTCTTTTACCTTTCGCCTTCCGTAGTTCGCCTATCTTCGTTTGATCTTGATTGGGAAGCCCTCAGAAGCTGTTTGTTTGCTTGCTTGTTAAAGATGACAAATGAAGAATGGCTTGGATACTTGTGTATTTGAAGATGAGCTTCAAATACAGAAATGGATGATGAAGTGATAATGCTCAAATGGGAGTAGGGGTGCCAAAGGTGCGCCGATATCTCTACAGCATAAGTTTACACAAAATCCAGATTTGAAATGAAGAGAAGAAGGTTGTATTTATAGAAGAGAGTGAGGGAAGATCAATGGTTGATAAGAAAAGAAGAGATCAACGGAGGAGGCTTGTTGAGGAACGTGCAACCAACAGAAGAAGGACACGTCATTCCAAAAGCAGTTTAGTTGAGTTAACTCCTCTCCTGATGAGGATAAGATTTGATTTTCTTAAATTAGAATTTATTTTTCTAATTTAAGAGAAGATTTGCTTTAGAAGATGCTTTAAAAGTGATTTTGCTTTTGTAACTTAGAGTTTTGCTTTTGTGTGACAAGAGGAAAGTTATTTTTGGAAGATAAGAATGATTTTTTGAAGAGATTAAAGATTTATTTAATTATTTTTGTGGATATTTGTGAAGAATAAATAAAATATAGAAATATATTTTATTTTGTGAGGATTTTAGATTTTATTTAAATAAAATTTGCATTTTATTTAAATTTGGGAGAATAAGAGATCTTAATTAAATAATTAAAATTATTTAATTATTTTAGGAGAATGAAGTTCGTGTAAGTGATTTTAATTAATTAAATAAATGTGTTTATTTAATTAAATGGGAGGAAGTGAACCACATAAATAATCAAATTTATTTATTTATTGGTAGAAGCATACGAAGGATGAAATAAATATTTAAAATATTTATTTGAGCAGAGTCATGTCAATTTTAGGTGTATACAACCCTCAATAGTCAAACTTGCATCCTATCTCCTGTATCTTCTTGTTCTTCTTTGAATGGCTCTTCTTCTTCAACTTCATCTTTGCTTTCTTCTCTTCTTCTTGGCTCAAATCCTGTTCGCAGCTCCTCTTACAATGTATCAATTTTCCTTTGCAGGGCTCTAAAACCCTCTTCTATCAAAGCATTTCTCCCACCACCATGGTTTCTTCATGGAGGCATCTTTTTCTCTACAATAAACCTACAACCTTAGGTCCTAGTGCAAACTGCTTCATGGTTGGCGATCTGTCTACACACTCAGGAGGGTCATCCTACAATAATGGGTTACACTTTTTGGCCAAACTTGACATTGAAATCAACATTTTGAACTAAATCTTCACTTTCTAACACTTGTAGCCGCTAAACCGTTAGGAATTTGAAGATGATGCAAACTAGTGATTTGTGAGATTTTGTTTGTAGATTCTAAATATATATTTTTAAAAAAATTTGGAGTTAAATTGTAATTTTTTTTACGTCTCCTTTGATAACTAGGTTTTAATAGTAAACAACATTTTTTTAAAGTGATGTGTATTCTGTAGCACATAACTTTTTTTCTACAAAGGATAAAATTTTGATTCCTTTGATTTTAGATTGGTAACACCGATATATAGGGCATGCATTTGGTTTCATAATGTTTTGTTGAATATATATATTTTTAATTAAGTTTTGAAGTCAAACCAATTATAATTTAGACATAGGCGTATTTTGTAAAACATAACTTTTTCTGTATGTATCGAAATTCAATTTTTTTTGTTGAAACAAGGACATCAATACCTAGGGCATAGATATTTTTCAAAATTTTTTTCACTAATTTACTAATTTTCCATGTGCGTAGAATAGAGAACTTGATGTTCGGTGAAAAACCTACATTCACAAGAAATATAAAATAAATATAATAATCAAATTAAATATATTTAAAATTATATTTTTTGGGAAGCTTATAATAAGGACTACATACTTACAAAACATAAATTTTAAATGAATTCATTTGATCCCCCAAAAGGTAAATCAAAAGTAGTTTTTTATCAGTATTTTGATAGGTGTAGAGGAGACTCCATTATAGGTATGGTTTAAAACTAGCGAGGTTCTATCCAAGGAGGTTTGAATCTAAGGGGTTTTTATCAAACCCTCTTCAATTAAAATCTTTTAAATGGAACCTTTCAAGGCTTAAATCATTATATTTTCTAAAAATATGAGATTTCAACAAAAATCAGGATGTTCCAGAAAGTGTAACCCATTATTGTGTCAGCATCTAGGAACTCTTGCTCTGATACCACTTTATAAGGGGCTAGATCCCAGAACACACAACACATATTTCTCTTAGAAAATAGGAATTTTCTTTTACTAAACTAGAAACAAATTACATAATAGAAATTGAAACCAAATTAGAGGATGAAATCCTCAACAGGTTGCAATACATTACAACTTCCTCCTCCCTGGATTCTGGAACCTTTTGACTTATGTAGCTTTAGATCTGCTAGGGTTTATATTTTCCCTCCTCTTTCACAACTCACCACTTTTTCCCCTTTCTCTACTACCAAAATATTCCCAAAAAAAATGGTTATAAATAGCCCTTTTTGGCGTCTTCTAGCCAAAATTTTAAAATTTGTAACTCCCTCCAAAAGTAGCCCAACTTCGAGAGCCATAACTTTTGATCTGGGTGTTTGATTGATGAACTGTTTGATGTGTTGGAAATATCGTGAAGAGAGATACACGAGATTTGAATCTAATTTGCTTATTCTACCCCTTTTTTGGTTCGTACGGGGCCTCTAAGTGCCTCATATTTGACTTTACAACTTTTTCAGGGGTTTTTAAAGAAATGGAAACTTTAATATCTTTCAAACCACAAATGATCTTTGGCCAATTCCTTCACCAAAAGTTTTATTTTTCAATTCAGAAGCTTTGAGTAAATTTTCATTTCCATATGTACTCAAATGCAAAGTTTCTAAAAATAACATTTTGCTATTTTTAGCAGGCTAGAAATTCTAAAATTTGGAATCATTATTCAAACAAACGGGTTATCTGAAAATACAAAAATTTAAAAGAACAGAAAACAATATCATCATTTTTTGGGTGATGCAAGATTTCCCTTGTGTCATATAGTCCACCACTCGAGACCCCTAATGATTGGTGACAATGTCCATGCATCCCTGAAGCTGATTGTCCTCAACTAAGGGCGAGTATCCCTTCCATGAATTCTTCCAAAAGGATGTATATTTTCCATTATTAATTACCTAGGACAAATGATTAGTGAATAGGGGTTTACATTAATTCATAAAATTCCATATATGCGAGCCTCGTGGCGGGTTTGGGGTGGTGAGAATTCTACTTGGCTCATTTAAATCCAAGTATTTGCATTGTAAAAGCTGACACAACCTTGTGTTTGGGGTGTCAAACATTTTCCATATCAGTTTGGCTCCAAGTGCTTTATTTTGGAGCTAGATTTTTTGAAATCCCAGTCTACCCACCTTTTTTTCTTTGTAGGTCGTATTCCAACTGATAAGAGGAATTCTTTTGACTTCCTTTGAACCTTCTCACATAAACTTCTTAAATATACCTTCCAAAATTTTGTTTGCATTGCTTTTTTGTTTGAGTGCTCAACAGAAGGTATATCAGAATGGAAGATAGGATGGATTTGATCATCGTGATTTTCCCTGCCATTGAGTTCCATTTTCCCTTCCATGAGGTGGCTTTCTGCTTACATTTTTCTATTATTGGTTCCCAAAGACTTGTCCTCATCACTCCTTTGAATAGGGGTACTCCCAGGTACTTTCTCAGGAGGGATTCTGAGTTAAATTATAGTAGTGAGGCAATCCTTCTCCTCATGGTTCCTTTGGTGTTAAAAAAAAAAATACTTGATTTATTCTTGTTAAGATGTTACCCAGAGGCCAATACATACCTGTCCAAAGTGTCCTTGATTGCCCATGCTTCATTTAAATATGACATACCATATAAGATGGTATCATCTGCAAACTATTGGTGGGTAATTGGAGGTAAGTCATTTACAATGTGTACTCCTACCCATAAACTATGCTCTATTTGTGCTTTCATAGCCCTTCCTAAGGCATCAACCATGATCACAAAGAGGAAGGGTGACAATGGGTCTCCCTATCTACGCCCCCTTGTAGGTTTGAAAAACCCAATCGAGCTTCCATTAAAAAGGATTGAGTATCAAATCGAGGCTACTATAAATCCATTGAAGCCATGAAGGACTAAAACCAAATTATTGAAGGACTGTAAGAAGAAATCTCCAGTTGACATGATCATAGGCTTTTCTCACATCTAGTCTAATGAACATGCAGGATTGATTTATGGTTGTGATGGAGTGGATGGCCTCATGTGGGATGATAATGTCATATGTTATTGTCCTACCTAAAGTAAACCCACTCTGTTCTTCAGAAATGATCTTTGGCATAACATTTTTTAGCCTATTGGCCATTACCTTTGAAATAATCTTGTAGGAAGTGTTACACAGGGAAATAGGCCTGAAATCCACCATAGTATCAGCCTCAGGATTTTTTGGAATTAAAGCTATCAGTGTAGAGTTTAAATCCTTGATAACTTTCTTTGAGGCTCTCGATTCCTCCACCATTCTCCAAATGTCTGTGCCTAAGATGTCCCAAAAATGTTGGTAGAACCTGGTTGGAAAGCCATCAGGTCTAGGTGACTTATCTGGATGCATTTGAAACACGACAGCCTTTACTTCTTCCATGGTGATAGGAGAATCCAACATTTGATTATCTTCTTCATTGATAACTAATGGTATGAGATTGAGGAATGAGTTTTGACATGCCACATTAGATGCATCTAAGAAGGCAAGCATGTTTTGAAAGTAGGACAATGCCTCTTGTTGGATGTCACTAAGTTCAGTAATTTCCACACCATCTACTTGCTAGAGAAGAGAGACCTTGTTTTGTGCCCTTCTTTCTTTAGTTGAATTATAAAAAAACTTTGTATTCAAATCCCCTTCCTTTAGCTAGCACTCCCTAGACTTCGATCTCTAGTACACTTCTTCTCTAACAAGTAATTCATGGTATTCACTGAGCATCTTTTTTTATTTCTCATATTCCTCTTGTGTCATTCCTTTGTCCAAAATAACTTGGTTGAGATCAATCAATTCCAATTCAACTCTTCCTTTTTATTCAAAAATATTCTTGAAAGATTCCTTGTTCCACTTTTTCAAACAGTTTTTAATAGCAATGAGTTTCATTGCTAGCATGAAGATGTTGGATCTTGTCTGTATTTGGGCCGTGGTCCACCATTCTACCATTAGGTTTTTGATGTCCTCATTCCTGAGCTATATTTTCTCAAATTTAAAGGGGCATTGGGCTGGAGCGTAGTCATTAGATATGGACAACAATACCGAGTAATGATTTGATCTAGTTATAGGGGCAATAGAGGATTCCAATAATACATGTTTAGCCAAATATGGTTGCATAGGAATCAATCCAGTCTTTTGGCAATGTTTGTGAAACCTTGCCTTCTATTGGTCCATGTGTAACAACCATTCTTTGGAACAAGATCCAGAAGACTAAATTTCTCCACAAATTCTTAGAATTCTTGCTGAGCTTTTCTATTTAAAGGGTGGCCGCCTCTTTTATCCAAGATGGTTAAGACAACATTAAAATACCCTCCCATGATGAACATATCTAAATTAGAAGAAATGCAATCCTTGAGCTCCTTCCAAACCTTAGCTTTCTCATTGCTTTTTACAAGATAGTAGATATTAAAGAGGTGAAAGGATAGTCTAGAAGAAAGGCAAGTAACTTCAGCAACCATCCAATTTAGGAACTTGAAACAAATCTTAACTCAAACTCTTGATAGTCTCCATATCAGGACAAGTCCTCCAGAGGCAACCAGTGTGGATACAAAGTGGCCTTTTCAATTAACACAATAAGATAGAAACTTATTTGACTCCTTAGTTTTGAGCTTGGACTCTTGAATGAGGTTGATATCAACACTTAGGAATTGGAGTTGATGCTTCACCAAGCATCATTTGTTAGTGGCATTCAAGCCCATAACATTCCATGATGATAGCTTCATGGCTCCTTAAGAGAAGGGCTTCCTCCCTTGGCATTTGGAAAATAATGGTTGATGGAAACCTAGCCGCTAGCACATGCGTCCACTTCCCTTTGCTCTCTATTGGTCTTCCTCCCTTTCTTCTTCCCAGAGTGAATTTTAGCCTTGGATATTCTGGACGCCATCTTCTGTAGAATCCTAGACTCAATGAGGCCAATCTCATCATCTTCCATAGGTTCATCCCCAGACTAATCTGACGCATCCTCCACCTCTATCCCACTAGGGCTTGGTGGCCTTGATTCTTCATCCTCAGTGTGGAGTGACAGAGGAATCACAAGATCATTTGAAACATGGGCATCTTGTTCATCACATCATGAATTGAATCTGAGTCATTATTCACAATTGTTACTATTTCCTTCATAGTTTTATTCTCTTACCTAGGTGCGGTGGTTTGACCAACTCAATTGGCCGAATTATGGTTTCTTCTACCATAATTTACACAATAGAACTTCGGGTCTTCAATTTCAATTTGCATCCAATGGCCTATAGTCAAATTAAGGGTGATCTCCTTGGGGATGTCCATAATAGCCCCCACCAATATCCTCACATAGAGATAGGAGTTTCGCTTGAAAATCTTAGAATTAATTTCTACGGTCATTCCAAAAGCATCACCAATCTTCCTCAAGCTTTCTTCAGTCCAGAATTCCATTGGAAGATTATACAACTGCAACCATTTGGAGGATTCGTCAGGTTGGTTGCTGCCAGATTGAAGATAGGGCTCCATTCTTTAATGAATAGCATATTTTCTTCATCCTTCCATGGTGCTTTGGCCAAAATAGAGTCACGGTCCTCTCGGCTTAGTAAAATTGCAACAAAGAAGCCTTTCGGTAGAAACTTTAGAGTGAAGCTAGGCATCCAATTCACTTGAACATCCATTTCTCAATATCTTCACATGATCTATTTTGCCCAATAAATCTCACGTGAACAACTACCTCCTTAAGAAAAAGAGCATCTTGCACCAGTTCCGCAGATAGATTTATAGAAAACCCTACTTCATCCTGCAAATTTGAGGTAGGTTGGGAAGTTGGGAGGGCAGGTGATTTGTTTCGAGAGTGATTTGAGCCACATAACGCCATTTTCTCTTGATAGAATTTATGTATAATTGATTAATAACTAAAATATTATGTTTATAATACTTATTTGACTTATTTTATTATTTTTGTTTATATACATTTTATATTTTAAAAACAATTAAAATGATGATTTTTTATCATGTTTCTATCTATCTTGAATCGCTTTTTAATCAATTTATTTTAAACTATAATTGTAATTATTGTATAATTTAATAATTTTAAATCATAATTATGTAGTATAATATTAGTAAACATTATAATAATGTATTTATATTATTATTTTATTATAAATATTTATTATTTTATGTACAAATAGTTTCATATTTTAAATCACAATAAATAATTTAAATTAGAATAATTATTTTAAAGTAAAATTATTTTAAAGTTTGTATATTATATTATTATATTATTGTAATATTATTACATTTTATAGAGAATATTTATAATAATAAAAATAATAATAAATATAGTAATAAATATTTAATAAAGAAAATTGCTTAATGATAATTAATATTATTATAATTATAATATTATATTATAATAATATATTTAATCTATATTATAAATTATATTATATAATTATATGAATTATTATAATTATAATATAGATTAGATATATTATAATAATATATTATAATAATTATTAAATATAATATACTATTAATTTATTTATTTATTTGTAATAATTAAAATTATATAATATATTATATAATAATTCTAAATATAATTATATTATATTTAGAATTATAGTTAGAGGTTAAAATTAGGGTTAGCATTAGTGTTTAGGTTAGAGTTAGAGTTACAATTAATCTAATAATTAATCTATTTATTATAATTAGGGTTAGGATTAGCATTACTATTAGGATTAAGGTTAGGGTTAGTGTCAGGGTTAGAAATATAATTATGGTTCAAATTAGGATTGAGATTATGGTTAACATTAAGGTTAGTGTTATTATTAGAGTTACAACCAAAATTATGGTTAAAATTATGTTAAATAGGGTTAGATTTTGAAATATGGTTAGGTTGAGGGTTTTGAGGCTTATAAAACAATGGTAAGTGTAATGTTATAGGAATCCTTTAATCCTAATCCTAACTCTAACATTATTATTATTATAATTTAATGTACAAATAATTAGGGTTATAATAATTATTATGATAAGTTATTGATACCAACTCTAATTCTAACCCCAACCCTAACCTTGATTCTAATAATAGTTTTAACCCTAATTCTAACCTAAATCCTAACCCTAACCCTAATTCTAACACTAATTATAATTGAAATCCTAACCCTAACTCTAACCCTAGCCCTTAGTCTATTACTAATTTCAACCCTAATCCCAACCTTAGCTCTAATCATAGTTCTATATATAGATATAAACGTAAATATACGTTCTTATTTTATAACGTTTAGGCTAATACTAACCCTAATTATAATCCCAACCCTAACCTTGATTGTAATCATAGTTTTAACCCTAATTCTAACCTAAACCCTAACCCTAACCCTAACCCTAATTGTAATTGTAATCCTAACCTTAATTCTACTTAAATCCAATTATAATTCTAATCTTGAGAAATCCAAGTTTGTAACCCTAATCCTAACCTTAATTATAAGATTAATCCTAACCCTAAATCTAATTCTAACCCTAACAATAACCCTAATTATGTCCCTAAAACTAATTTTAACCCCAATAGTCCTCACCCTAAAACTAACCCTAATATTATATCCCTAACCCTAATTTTAATGCTTATTGTAATTATAACTGAAACCTTAACCCTAACACTAACCCTAATAGTAACAGTAACATTAATTCTAATTCTAACCCTGACCCTAACTCTAAGCTTAACACCAACCCTAATTTTAATCCTACTTCTAATCCTAACTCTAATTCTAAACATAAACCTATCCCTAATCATAACCCTAACCTTAACCCCAATTTAAACCCTATCCATAACATTGATTCTAATCCTAATCCTAATCCTAATCCTAACCCTAAACCTAACCCTAATTGTAACCCTAACCTTAATTTTAATCATAATAATAAATATATCCCTAATCTTAATTCTAATCCTAATTATAATTAAAGCATTTAGTGTTTGAAATAATTCTAACCCTAACTTTAATTTTAATCATAATTATAATTTATCCCTAATCTTAATTCTTTTCTTAATTATAATTAATGCATTTAGGATTTAACACATACTGTAATAACAATTCTAACTATAACCCTAATTCTAAGCTTAACACCAACCCTAATTTTAATCCTACTTCTAATCCTAACTGTAACTATAATTGTCATCCTTACCCTTATTCTATTTGTAAGGTTGATTCTAACCCTCTAAAACTAATCATAATTCTAACCCTAATTCTTTTAAATCATAATTATTTCAAACCCTAATTAATTAAACCTTATTTATTTTAAACCTTAATCCTAATTATTTTAAAGATTAATAATATTTATTTGAAACTGTAATGCTAATTCTCATTTTAAACCCTAAGCCTAATTATTTTAAACTCTAACCCTACTTATTTAAAACCCTAGCCCTAATTAATAACAGTTCTAACTATAACCCTAATTCTAAGCTTAACACCAACCCTAATTTTAATCCTACTTCTAATCCTAACTCTAATTCTAAACCTAATCCTAACCCTAAATTTAATCTTGACCCTAAATCTAATTCTAACCCTAACCCCACTTCGAATTGAAACACCAATTTTAATCCTAACCATAATTATAACACTAACCCTAATTCTAATTCTTACCCTACATTATTCTAAACCTAATTGTAATGCTAATTCTAACCCTAACCCTAATTTATGAGAAAACTCTCTTGAATAGTTAAAGATTTGTTTAAGCATATTTATCTATATAATTGAACAAAACTTCTATTCCTCTTTAATTAAATGGATCCAAAACAATTTGCTTGTTTAATTGGTTTTTTGTATTTTTTATTGTATAAAATTCCATTCTACTTAAGTATCATTGGGTTCAATAGTAAAATAGTCAAAAGCAAATTTACACCTCATCCATTTCAAAAAATAGTAAATATTTGTGCTATTTTTATTGGCCAAAATTAGTCTTTAACTATTAAACTGGATGATATTTAAGAATAACTTAAATTTTGGGAAAAAAAAAAATCATTAATATTACTTCAAAAAATTTAACAAAAACTTCATACTTGAGGATATTGCCTATTCCACAAAATTTCTCTTAAATAAATTATAAGCAATTATTTATTAATATTTTGATAGTTTAATAAATTGTGATTAATAATTTTTAACTTTAAGAAGTTTTTCATTATTATGGATATTTAATAATTATTTGAATTGTTTAGAATAAACAATTTTATTAGTTCATACTTAATAATATAAACTAAACTTAACATAACAGATTTTTTTGGGTTTTTCTATTTTATTTATAAATACAAATTATTATTATAATTTTACATAAATTTAATTTTTATTCCTGAAAATTGAAATTTAATGGCACGGTGGCAAGTAACATTTATAATTTTGGATGTTAAAATTTCTTGTATATGGCTGCTATTTGTTCTCTGTTTATATTTGTTTGAAGTGCGGGCAGGAAAGAAATCAATCAAATTCAAAACCCCCATTTGTGATATATCTTCACACTGGACGGATGTTTTGATAAGAAATCATTTATAGTTTGTGCTTAACTGCTTTACAGAGTGCTTGTGTAAGCGTGGAAGAGAGAAAAAAAGCATTGAAAAATACATTCAAATTACCTTGAGACATGAAAAAAATCCATATAAATCTGCAAGAATGTGTTTGTTTTGCTGTTTTGGCGTTAAACTGTGCCGCGAGCGTTGAACTTGCTGAAAAATGTATTTAATTTGTTTTTTCTTGGGTTGAAATATGGGTATGACTAACGGACAGAAGTTACAGTATATGAAATATTCATTTTATTTTATGACAGCTAACAAACCGTCAATTTAAATGGACAAAATAAAACTTGCAATCATGCTGTGGCTGTATAAAGCCTCTAGGCTTCTGGGCGTAATCAAAATAATTATTTTTATGTTAAAAGAAATGAGAAAATTAAATTAATAACTAAAATATTATACTTATAATATTATAATGTTTAATTTATTTGACTGATTAAAAAATTTATGAGATTGGTTTATTTAATTTATTTATTTTTGAATAATTTAATTATTTTTATTTGTATCCTATGGATGATCTCCATTCCCTAAAAAAAATAATGAGATTAATTTATTTAATTTATTTTTTAAAATAATTTAATTATTTTTATTTTTATTTTTATTTCTTTTATTTTTTTAATCTCATTTTACTTTTTAAAAATAGAGATTTTTCTTTCAAATAAAATTTTAATATTTATTATTTTCACTTTATATGTATATAAAATGACAGCTATTTTCTCTTTCAATTAATTTATTTAAAAAAAAAAAAAACTTCACCTTAAAATTGGTTGAAATCAAAATTTAGTGCCATTGATTATTAAAGTTTGTGAAGATAAACTGCACTTCTTCAGTTTATTAAGATAAATTGGAGTCAAAGAAGTGCATGTAAATATGGGAAATAGTAGAGGCAATATTGTTGATAACTTTAATTATCTTTATTTGTGCAGATAATGTTGGGTATGTGCAATTGTTGTTGTAATTGCAGTAACAACAGTGAGGTGTGAAGCTACCAAATGTTATGTGTGTGATCCATTGAAGTTTGATAAGATGGTAAGGATATCAAGTAATATACATTTTGTGATTCAACTTTGGGATTTGAAGAGTGAGCAAGAGACGTGGTGAGTCACATGACCTTGGCAAAGAAAGTTGAATAGATGGACAACAGTTCAACTAGAGTGCCTAAGCTTGGACTTTTAACGTATGAATGGTGGTCAGAGGGGTTGCATGGTGTTTCAAACACATGCCCTAGTGTTGTGTTTGACAAGCATGTCCCTGGTGCCACTAGTTTCCCTCTTGTCATTCTCACTGCAGCTTCATTTAATGAAACTCTTTGGAGAGTCATGGGAGAGGTAAACCATTGTGATAAAAGTGTAGACATCCCAAATTTACCTCACCAATTTCCCACAAATATTTTCAAAGTAGACACCTTTCACCATTTAATCCCATTTTTTTCATTAATTAATAAAACTAATTTAATGTCATAATTAATTAATTCTCCCCTTGTGTCAAAATACAACTAATTCCATCCCATCACAATTAACCCCATTTTCTCATCCTTAAGGTTAATTAATTAAATATACATAATAAATTAACCTTAGCCCAAATTATTCCTCCAACATAATCAATTAATTAATCCATGATTAGTTAATTAATTAAAACTAATTAACCCCCCATAATTTTTCTTTCAATTTAATAATCCACATCACCCTCAATCCTTGTCCTTTTAATCCTAGTCATCTAAACCTTCAACTTGGATAAAGATCCAAATTGTCCATCATTTGACATGTGTCTGAACCCCCCTTAATTCTCACACGTGTGTGAGCATTCTAATTCATCCCAATCCTTTCTCACACTTGTGTGAGCATGTTTGACTCATTCCACTCTTTGCTGACACATGTGTGAGCATGTTTGACTCTTCCACCTCATCTGTCCATTTTCAAACAAATCTTGACCATTGATTTCATCCCTGCATCCTAACCCTCCATCCCTCATCTAAAAATTCCATTTAAGAGAGAATTGATCATCTCATTCCATCAACTATTCATGCATTATCATCATGCTACCAAATTTATCAATATCTAAGCACTTGAGCGCCCACATTTAAATCACATAGCAATAATCACATTATATAATTGGAGCACATCCACAAGAACAATGGAGGTAATATGCTTTTCTTTGTGTCTTGAATTGTGAATACTAATTCTATTATTGCTCAAACCGAATGTATATGTTGTTACTGGATTGTAGATTTGTTGATGAGTCACTTGCACTTTGTCTAATCCAATTTTAGCCTCTAAATTTTTGGCACACTCAGTGGGACTCTTGTCCCATACTAATCTCTTGTCCTTTGAGTGTTTTTGTGAGTTTTTCCAAGTTTTGACATTCTTGGATGTGCTCCTAGGTTGCCCAATGTTTCTACCCTATGTACTAATGTTTGTGCAGGTGATCGTGATGTTTTTGCATCTTCTGGGTCTCTATTGTCATCATTTCAGTAGAGGTGGCTCGCAAGTGTCCTATTTGTGCATTTTCCAAGATGTATATGCCCTGACTCATCATGTCTGTGTAGTTTTAATGTTTTCACGAGCTTGAGTTTATTTTTCTTGCAGGAATTTGGCTTTCTAGGTTCCTCTCACTCTATTCTTAGGGTTGTGTTCATATTTCATGGTGTTTAATCATTTTCACAAGTGTTTTCAAATCATTTTGTGAAAAAAATTTATAGGGTTTTACCAGTTGCCCTCTTTGCCTAGTTGTCCCTCTGTTTGTCCCTTATACTCAATTTCCTTGTAGGGTACACTTGTTTATGTTATTAAGAGATGTGGCTAACCCTCACCTTGCAAAGATTTGATAATTTTTGGGACTAATTTGTGTGTTTTTGCAGGTTGGGAACATTTTTTATGAAGACGGTGTGGGCCCTATCATGTTTTTGTATTTTCTAGGTATTTCTGCATTACCCAAGATGTCTATGCCTTGTTCAGAAACTATGCATTATTTTTGACATAAGTCAAATCCATACCCTTTGTTTGCAAGTTCTTAGGCCTTTTAAGATCATAACATATCATCATTAGTGTTATTTAGGTCCTATAATAGTTCTTGAGCAATCTGGTTGTCATTTTGTTAATCATTTTAAAGAGGGTTTTATGTCAATTCAATCCTTGCAATAAAAATCTTGGTGGTTCACTAACTTTGTTTGGTTTTTGATTTGCAAGAAGATTTGTGAGCATCATTGACATTCTATGCTAACCTTCCTTTTGCAGGGTTTTGAGTTTTCTTTCTTTCTTCTTGTATTTTTGTGTCTTTGATTGTGTCTAGGCACAGATGGTTCACCCCTATCATGTTTTGTATTTTGTGAAACATTTCTAGATTTCACCGAGTTGTTTCTACCTATCTATAAATTTATGCATTTCTTAAAATGTTTCTACATTTAATTGAGTTGTTTCTACATAGTCCATCCTTTTTGCATTTTGTCAGACGTTTTTACCTTGTGTGTTAACATTTCTGCATATCAGCATCATTTTTTATTATTTTGCATTAACTCCTTTTTTCTTATGGGTTGAATTAGTTTGAAAATTTGATCACTAACCACTTGTAGGTTCGTTAGTAGAAGACCTACACATTCAAAAATACTAACAAAATTTGCTTGTAGGTTCAGTTGATGAAGGCTTATTATGAAACTTTTAACCTTGTGTGTTTACTCACATTTCCTTGGTATTTTTAAAATTAACCTTGTTTGGTGAACTTGGTGTGTTTAAAAGAGTGTGAATGCTCTTCCCTTGCATCAAAAGGCAATCTTGGGAATCAAAAACACCCTTGGGAATCTATCTTATATTTTAATTTTTTTAATTAAAATAATTATTTTTATGTTAAAAGAAATAAAAAATTAATTTATAACTAAAATATTATACTTAATATTTAATTTATTAAAATAATTATGAGATTGGTTTATTTAATTTATTTTAAAAAATAATTTAATTATTTTTATTTGTATATTGTGAATGATCTCCATCCCCCCCCCAAAAAAAAATAAAATAATGAGATTGATTTGTTTAATTTATTTTTTTAAAATAATCTAATTGTTTTTAGTTTATTTTTTAAATATCATTTTACTTTCTAAAAATAGAGACTTTTTCTTTCAAATAAAAATTTAATATTTATTATTTTCACTCTACATATATAAAAAGATGGCTATTTTCTCCGCATTAATGGGGGTGCAGGAGATGAGTCCTAGAAGAAATGCAAGGAAGTCAAATGGAATCCGCCAGACGTAGGATGGTATAAAATGAACTTTGATGGGGTTTCAAGAGGGAATCCAAGAGTGTCCAAGGCAGGCTACATAGTCAGAAACTGGAAGAGTGAAGTGGTGAGCATGACTTCCACGCAGGGCTTAAATTTGATAGTCGACCTTGCCTGTCAAGCAAATTTTTTCTGAGAGTTATCTATTCAATGCTGCCTTTAAAATACTTTGACATATCTTAGTATAAGTAGATTATATAAAAACCAAATATATATATCAGCATAATCCTATATAAATTTTGACAGTTTGTATTTTATAGCAAAAATGTCTAAATACAGCTATACAATTGACAAATTTAAGCCCTACAAGTTCCACGAGGCTCAAAAATAGAACTAATAATGAAGTAGAACTATAGACAATCCTATTGGGACTTTAGTTATGTATTAAGCTCAATCTAAGAAGGATGGAAATTGAAGGGGACTCATCCATAATTATAAATGCCGTTAGAGAAAAGAAAATCCAATGTTGGAAATTAAGACCCCTTTTATCCCAAGTGTTGGTTACTCTGGAAAATTTAGAAGACATCACTATTAACTATGTTTATAGAGAAGCCAATGTGGAGGTTGACACAATTTCCAGCTCAATAGTGGACATATCCAAGGTGTTAGTAGTTGATGTGACCGATACATCATCACACATGCTACTTCCCTCTTCTGGTAGTGAGGATGTTACAATATTATTACCTTTGATTCATTTTAGGAAGTTGCCTTGGCAAAGTGACTATTTGAGCATTGAAAATAAATGACACAATCATGAAGCTTTAAGTTTGCATTTACAATTTGTTTGTTCTTATCCTTTAATAGTATGTTTTTGTAATTGTTAATAGTTTTAAGGGATGTATTTACCAGGATTTTGTTTTTTATTATGGTAAGCTGCAAAACAAGGGTACAGATCCCTATACAACATAGCCTGTAATGCTCCCTCATTTTTGGCTTGAGATAGTTGGTAGTTTTGCATTGCTCTTTGTTAGTTTGAGACAGTTGTTAGTTCTTCCATTGCTTTTTGATAGTTTTGAGACACTTGGATTAGTAGGTTTATGGTTTATGTTTATTTTGATCATGATGGACTATGTTTGACTGATATAGTTTTGACATGTGCTATGAGTTCATGATGACATTACTATTATTCCATTTATGATGAGTTTGACATGATTAGTAATGGTTTAATATTATCATGTTTTATTCAATCTGTTGATATCTGAATTCAAATAAAGTGGTTATAGTTTTGTTTCAAGAGCAGGGACGGTGTAGTACTACTCGCTTCGAGCACCCTACTACGCCATGATTCTCTAACTCTGTGTGAGTAGACTTATATGCACTTGATCATATTCAACCTATTGTTCTCATGCAGGCTGCAGGTACCAAGCCTTGACTTCACCTAGTATAGCAGGTTCGAGTGGGCTCTTGCACCAATGGATATCAATGATGGGAGATAACACGAGGTTCATTCCGCTAGGTCAGTCCCAGTCTTCTGTGGTGGTCATGTGTCGTGATGTGACGTTTGATCCTCGCTCCATGTTGTTGGTCGTCACGTGTTGTGGAGCATTGTTGAGTTTGTATAAGTTGTCTATGTGTTCTCTTGTTAATACCTTAATAAACTATTATTAGAATGATAATGTTATCAATATGTTAAATTTAATAGTATTTTGTATAGTCCTAAAATTTGGAATATTGTTTAAAGAAAAATTTATTACTAACAAAATTAATTATTTTAATGTTTATTTAAGTGTCTGAGATTGTTATGGTTAATTAATATATATTTCTTTTAAATGAGAATATTAGGTAAATATTTAAGGTTGTGAGTTGTCGAATGTGAATTTTTAGATTTGTGAAATCTCTATTATTAGTAAAATTTTAAATTCCCGGAGGAGTGGGGATTTTGGTAATGGATGCATGTTTGTGGCTATGGTTTTTAATGGTGCCTGGGGGTTGTTGTGTAAGAAGGAAGATATAAATTGGGAGAAAAACAAAGAATTTGTTGCAGGAAATGGAGAAGATCTGAAGTGGGACTGAAATTCAGGTATATGATGTTGTCTCTCTGTGAAATTTTGCATTTCCTGTAGCTTGGAATTTAAATCTCTTTGTAGCTTGAGTCATCTTGTGCTCTATGTGTTCGAATGTAGATGCCCCTGACCACACTCTCACCTTGGGAATCACACCTTGTTATTGTAATGTTTAACCTCTGTAGTCACTTTCAAGTTTACTCTTCTTCTGGTCGTTTCTATTTCAAATCCTCCCTGAAATCTTAGAGGCAAGTCAAGTATAGATCATTCCTAGTGACCCAAATTAAAAGAAAATGATCCTTTGAACTATCTACCCGTTCTCGACCCATTTTCATTTCCTTGGCTGTCCTCAGTAACTTAGCATGGCCTCACCCAGTCTGAGATCTTTGAATTTGAGCCGAGTAATGACGTGCTTGTTTTGTTAATCTGTAATTGATTAAGCCAAAATGGTATTTTATTGCAAATTTTTACCTCAGTCAAAAGCAATGGAGGTTGTCGAATGTTTTCTTGTGTCTCTTCCCAATAAATGATGTTTTGGTCATCTTGTGTTAGCGAACCCTTTTTCTCTAGCCCCCTCTGCCTAGATAACGCTGTCGTTCGACCACCTCTGGCTATTCCCTCTGTCATTCGCTGCCAGTAGGGGTTATCTTTATGTGTGAGTTGCCTTCTCTGTTGCCTTTGTATCTAGTTCTGTCTTCCTTGACCTGGCATGAGATTAGGGTGGCCAGTAGATCAACCATGCATATAGTGACTAACCTACGATCTTTGTTTTAGATGAGGGTCTACAAAGTGTTTGTTGAATGTGCAGCTTCACCACTAAACCTGCGCGGCAGCATGTGACTGTATCACTAGCAAAACTCACAGTGTTAGGATATATTCTATGTGCATCATAAATCCAAAGACTTGAGATCTTGCCTTGCGAAATCTGTTGCGTGCATAACCTTCCATCCTTCCATCCCTGAGGCAATACCTTTGAAGTTTTTGTCAAACATCATATCTGCCATTTTACATTCCGCTTGCCTGTTGGCTAGATCACGTCCCATCCCAGCTTCACGCCTGCCACTAACAATAATTCCATATTGTGTGTATCATGCATTTATGGCATTTCTTAAGAATTTTAGTCCGTCACGATTCCTCCTTCTAGCGTGAGATCCATGGTGTATATTGAAGTCTTCTATTTTCTTTTAATCATTGTCTCTCACATAATTCTCATTCTAAAAACCAGATTTCTTATAAATCTTTATGTCTAAGTTGCTTTAGCAAGTATCGATTTCTTAGGTAAGGAAATGGAAATTTAGTGAATTAGTGTTGGTTTAAATTTTGTTTTTTTCACAGTTGCTAAATAGGAATTATGAGAATGTGATAGTTCCATTCTTCTTTTTAATCAAATGTTATTGGAAAGTAGTTTATAAATAAAATACTATTTTATTATTATGAGAGTATAAAAATTGTTAAGTTTTACCCTTTCCAAAAGTTAGTATATGCTTAGAATTAATAGAGTAAGATTTAAAGTAAAGTTTAGATTAATCTTATTTGGTTAATAGGTTTAACTTGTTGTAGTAAATTAGTTAACAATTCTTTTGTTAGAATAGATCTGTAATAAATTTCTTTAGAATCTTTTAGGGGTAGAAATGTGTTTAGGATATGTAATAATGTTAAGTGACTAAATATGAGTAGGAATAGAGCATTTTGTAATATTAGTGCTATAATGTTAAGATTGAGTATTAATATTAGTATACTCGTAAATTGGGTAGTTATGATTCCATGTTACATTATTTTAGTATATATATATATATATATATATATATATATATATATATATATATATATATATATATATATATTGGGATAGAAAAGAATTTAAGAATGATTTGAATTGCAATGCTAGTTTTAAAAGGGTAATAATAGTGCGTGAACCAAATATTGTTTACCTTGTTAGATATAAAATTGCTAGTCATGTTTATAATATGTTAATCGTGTTACGTGAATGTCAGGTGTCATTGCATATGTTATTTTTACTTCTTTTTAAAGAATGTGGGAACCTTTTGATAATTGTCGGTTTATATCATCCGTAGATGTTATTATGGTATGGTCGAAATTCCATTTCTAATTGTTAGTATCGGATTTCATGTCGATGCAATTTGGTTATGGTGTATTTTGTCTTGAGTCATATTGTTGTAAGGTATGCCATAAATCATCTAAGTTCTCTTTCTATGTTGTGAGATGTATTTAGATAAGTGGCTTTGTGTACATTTACCAACTCCAGAGGTTAGGTTTTATTTTTGGGTCTTCAATCCATTTTGTTGTCATTTAGTTTCAATGTTTCTTTGTTTTGAGTGATTTTAGTGGGAAAGGAAAAAGCTTTATTGTTGAGGTGAAAAATTGGAATGTAGTGGATTGTAAAAGATAGATGTTTAATTTTTCCTTGCCCTTGCATGTATTGAACTTGAATAATGATTAGGAGTGCTAGTTGTAAGTGGGGGGAGTGGCTTCCATGGTGGGGCCAGTGCCCAAAGTGGCTACCTCAAAAACCCCATGGAAGTTGTAATCTAGTGATAACTTAATAATTGATCTAGGTGGGGTTGGGTAGTAATTTATTTAACAAGATAAGTTTGATGCCTCACCCATGCCTTGAGTGCTTTCACAGGCTAAGGATGGGATGAGAAGGCCTGGTTGGCAAGGCCGACTTCCTTGTCTCCATGAAAGGAAGTGTCGACTCCGCATGTGTCACCCTATGGGGCTAGTGCCTATAGAGAGGTCACCAGGAAAACCATAGATGGGGGCCGGCTTCTGGTGAGAGATAGCCTGGAAAACCCATTCTAGGACCATGCGATGACACTCTCCCAACTGCAGCGTAGTTACTTCCTTTTACCTCTTGTTGTAGCCTCTGGAGTACTTTATTGACTTGTATTGATGATTGATTTGTCTTGTTGAGTTGTGATCTGAGTTGTCTATGTCAAGTTTGTATCTGTTTGCTTGTAGCTGTTGGCCTAGTGGAGCCTTGATGTTATCTCCTAGCTCAGAGGGGTGGACCTCAGGGTTCCACGTGGTTGGGTGGTAGAGCTATCCATTGGTTCTTTTGGATGTTCGATTCGAGTCTAGTGCAGAAGTGTTCCAGTTCTAGATTTGTTTAACACTTTCTGAGTTGCAGTATTTATTCACAATTGTATCAATTTGTAAACCGATGTAATCGGCCTTGTAACCTTGTATGGAATCTTGTAATCATTTATCTCAACAAATGTATAAAGTATTATTCTTCTGTTGTATTGTGATGCATAACACTTGTATGGTTATAATTTTATTTGATGCAGTTTTGTTCCCTAGAAGTGTTAGCTGTACATTACATTTAATGTTGTATTATTGTAGTTATACTTATTGTAAATTGCATATTCTTGCTTAAAAAAAAAAAAATCCTATATTATTGTCTCTTATTAGTCTAACACTCTAGGGTTGCATGACGAGACATCACATAGAGAAAAGGCCTCACATAGGCCAGAAACAGTGCTTTAATAGCAGACGGATAGCAAAGCCCAACAAGCTAAGCAACAAGGCTGCAAAGAACAACAACCTAAACAATTGTAGAACCAAACCTATCAGGTCGAACACCCTTGGCTCGAGTGCGGTTCAGTGAAACATGCTTGGGAAGACCTTGCTTCCTCCTTTGGACAACAGTCCAAAAAAAATCATCTCCATCCACAGAAAAAGGAGGAGGAGAAACTCTCTCCAAATCCTTGGAAGGGGGCAGAGCCTGGGGCATAACACCAGCCCCAACAACAACTTGTGTACCTATAGTATCAATCTGAGACATAATAACACCAGCAACCAAGATCTTAGCAGTAAACCTGGAAGCAACAACAACAGTAGGGGAGGTCCCTGTAGTAGTTCCAGAAACAACAACAGTAGCAGGGGAGGTCCCTGTAGCACACCCAACAACACCAGTAACATGGGAGGACTTTGGCAACACAACAGTAACCCCAATAGAAGACGTTGCCCCAACAACAGTATTAGCAGAAATAATGATAGATGTCTCAGCAACAGTCCCAGTAGCAGAACCACTAGCAGTAGCCTCTGTCACAAAATTAGGAACCACCTCAATATCAGGAGCAGACCCATCATCATCAGAAGAAGGTTCAACTGCCTATGACCTAGGAATATCCTCTGCAGCATGAACTGTAAGAAGTTCAGGCAAAGCATTCTTCTACCAAGAGGAAGTACGAAGGATCTTTAAGCAAGGGCACCCAGAAGCCAGATGACCCGTAGCGAAGCACCTTCAACACCGGAAGGGAATACCTTCATAGTCCAAAATTTGCCTCCAAGAACTATCAACAACCTGTAGTACAATCTATGCAGGGAGAGGCTTAGAGAGATCCAGATCCATAAGAACATGAGTGTAAGTGGTATGAGAGAACAAGGTAGTCGCTTGATCCACCATAATAAAAGAACCCAAAGAATTACCAATACCCTCATAACAGGAATTGCACCAAAGATGCAGCAGAAGATTTGGGAGATGAATCCAAACAGACATTCTATTGGAAGACTTAGTCAACATGTTAAAGGAGGGAACCCAAGGCTTGAGAAGGAGGGCATGATGGCCCCAAAACCAAGCATGAGTATCAAGAACAACATTCTGATCAGAAACTGAATCAAAAGCAACTACAAAGAAACCCTTTGCACAAGGGTAAATTTCTATTTTCCCTTCCATGATAGGATGCCAATGCTCCAAAACCTAGAGGTTCAAATCACCTAGCCGAGGCCACCAACGGTCAAATCTACAAATCAAACCCTGCTTAGAGAAATAGTCCACATGTTTTAAAACCTCATCCCCTAGGACCACTACAGGGGGAGGCAAGTCTGACTGAGAAATAAATCTCCTAGAAACTAGAGTAGCAGTAGCATTAACAGACTCCTCATGCCTTCAAGGAGAACCACTACTAACAATCTTTGCATAAGAGGTAGTAGCAACAACAGCAGCTCCAGATACGGATGGCATACCAACAGCTACAAACACCCCAGCAGCAGATGGAACCCCTGCATTTAAACCAACAGATGAACCCTGTAAAGCAGCAGTCGTAGACACGGACGGTGCTCCAATGGCAACTCCTGTAGTTGAGCCCACAGATGGCGCACCAACAATCGCAGCCACACTAGCAATAGAAGAAAATGCAACAGCAGCAGACGGAACCCCTGCATTTAAAGCAGCAGACAAACCCTGTAAAGTAGTAGTTGTAGACATGGATGGCGCTCCAATGACAACTCCAACAGTTGATCCCACGGATGGTGTACCAATAGCCGTAGCCACACCAGCAGTAGAAGAAAACCCTGCAATTAGCCTAGCAACAGATGAATCTTGTGAACCAGGAATATGGGTGGGAAGAGGAGCAGGAGAGCCCATTTCAAAGATTGCAATTTACCAAGATTTTGTTATTAACCTAGTAGCTTATAGGATTTAGGATAGCTAAAATACAAGATTTCATAATTAAGTTGGTAGTATTGGCTATGACAATATGATGGAGTCTCTAAATTTAAAAATTTTATATTTTATTATTCTGGATTTTTATACAAAAGGGAACAACCCCCTAAGTTGCAATTCACTGATAAAAAATGATGGCTATTTTCTCTTTCAATTAATTTAATTTTAAAAATACTTTAGGTTAAAGATGGCTAAAACCAAAATTTAGTGTCATTGATTATTTAAGTTTGTAAAGATAAATTCACTTCTTCAGTTTATTAAGATAAATTGGAGTGAAAGAAGTGCATGTAAATATGGGAAATAGTGGAGACATTATTGTTATAACTTATAATTATCTTTCTTTGTGCAGATAATTTTGTGGAAAAATTATAATTATCTCTATTTGTGGGTTGTTTAACTTAGAGTGCTATAATATATATACTTCTGAGTTGGGAAGTCTTTGCCATCATTGTATTCTTATATGTGATTTTATTAGTACTTGCCTTGGGCATTGCTATTGCATCCGCTCAGTCTTATCTAGTTATTAATCTATTAATAGTAAACCAATCAAGACACATGATTATTTTTCTTGCTGGATAAATTTGATATAAATTTAAATTTTTCCTATGTCAAGATGATAAAATTTTAACAAAAAATCATTGAAAAATGATTTATCTCTATTGTGATTGGCTAAAAAAATGACAGTGTTCTCTATAGATTGTCAGAGAAACACCTATAAATGTGGAGAGAAATTCTGTTTGAGGGGAGGATGTGGCAAGTAAACAAATTATGAACACTAATCTTACCTCCCACGAGTTAAGTCATGCCTAAATGGATGGCAATAATTCAGAGTGAAAAATCATCAGTTTCTTAGAATTTAATTTTTTACTTTATTACCTAAACTTCAAAATTACTTTTTGTCAAAGGTACAAAATGGTTATTATTTATAGTTATAATATTAATAATACTATTAATAATATTATTAATATCCATTATAGCACTTCATATATTATCTTAATTGATATTATAATATTATAACTAGCATAGATATCTTAAATACATCTATCTAAAAGACACTAAGAGATATCTATAAAATATATTAAAAAATATTACATGTCATTTAGAAAAATTAAAATTAAATACAAATTCATATTGATTTACATTGTTCTTGTTTACAATGTTAGAAAAAATTAGATAAAAGATAGATTAACTTAACCAAATAATTAAATTAGATTAATTAATAAATATCTTTTTCCATTATGTCTCCTATTTTTCTAATTTAGACTTGGCAAGTTTTAATTTAACTAAATTCTAGTTAATGTGGTTTTTGTGGATGTTTTTTTTATTCTAATGCAACATTTTTTTTTTATATATAATTATTTTAGCAACTAATTTTTGTAGGTTTATATTTTATGGCTATATGTATGTTTTTAGTTTTATTGGTTTTATTTTAGCAACCAATTTTTGTAGGTTTATATTTTATGGCTATATGTATGTTTTTAGTTTTATTGGTTTTATTTATTTTTTTCATGTTTTTCGTTTTATTGGTTTTATTTATTTTTTTCATGTTTTTCGTTTTATTGGTTTTATTTATTTTTTTCATATTGATTTTAATTTTAATTTTATATTTTTAATATTACAGCATAGATTTTTTTTGATATTTTAGCAATGAATTTGATTTTTTTTAATATTCCAACAATATGAAATGATTTATGTATACACCATTAACACCATTATTCTATCAAATCATGAAATTCATACATGTGATTTTCGTTGATTTGTTGATTTTGATTTTTTTGTTGCGGCTTCCTTCTGTGATGTGATTTTATTTTCAGCTCTCTAAATTTATCTAATTGTTTTCACTATTGGATACTTTCAAACATTTATGTTTTAATTATTAATGTTGCATTTGTAGGCTATAGTTTTTTAATATTTGTATGATTGTTTGTTTTTGTTAACACACTCACTAACCCTGGTACTGCCACTATAGTTACGCCTCTTAATAATATAATAATAAGCATAAGCATAAATATAATATAATATAACAATATAATAAAAAAAATAAAAATAATATAATACTATATAAAAATATTATAATATTAGAATAATGCAATAATATAAATATACTATTATCATATTTATAATATAAACATTGTTTATTATCAATAAATAATTAATTATACTATTTCATTAATATTTAAACTAAAAAAATTATAAATTATACTATAAATATTACAATTTTGTTATAATATTTATATTGGCTTTAAAAAAATTATTTGTTTAACATTATTGGAATCCAATTTGTCTATACAATAAATATTTATTCTAAAAAATATTATATCAATTAATATTATACTATATTATAATACTATAATATCAATTAAGATAATATATCAAGTGTTATAATAAATATTAATAATATAATAATATTATTATTAATATTATAACTATAAATAATAAGGATTTTGTTGGTTTGACTAAAAGTAAATATGAAGTTTACCTATGAATTAAAAAATTAAAATTAAAACACAAACACATACTATAATTACAACATAGGTACTTGTTATTTTTGTTTATATACAATTTATATTGTAAGGACAATTAAAATGATGATTTTATCATTTTTCTATTTATATTTAAAAATAACTTTTAATTAAAATAAATATTTTTATGTTAAAAGAAATAAGAAAATTTAATTTATAACTTATAATATTATAATGTTTAACTGATTTGACTTATTTTGTTGCTTTTGTTTATATACATTTTATATTCTAAAAAGAATTAAAATGATGATTTTATCATTTTTCTATCTTTTATTAAAAAATAATTATTTTAGTGTTAAAAGAAATAAGAAAAATTCATTTAAAACTAAAATATTATACTTATAATATTATAATGTTTAATTTATGACTTATTAAAAAAATTATTAGATTGGTTTATTTAATTTATTTTTTTAAAATAATTTAATTATTTTTATTTGTTTCTTCTGGATTATCTCCATCACCCCCAAAAAAACAATGAGATTGATTTATTTAGAGACATCAGATTTCCACAGTCCATAATAGTCAAGATGTTGTTGCCTCTGGAATTTAACTGTGTAATATATTTTTTTTTTAACATCAAGCAACCACATGTTGATTTATTTCATTTGTTTTTTAAATAATTTAGTTATTTTATTTATATTTATTTTATTTTTTAAAATCTCATTTTAGTAGAGATTTTTTCTTTCGTTTTAAGATTTATTATTTTCACTCTATATATATATAAAGATGGCTATTTTCCCTATCAATTAATTTATTTTTTAAAAACACTTCAGGTCAAAGATGGTTGAAACGAAAATTTAGTGCATTGATTATTAAAGTTTGTAAACATAAACTTTCTTGAGTTTATTAAGATAAATTGGAGTGAAACAAGTGCATGTAAATATGGGAAATAATGGAGACAATATTGTTATTTTATACTTATAATATTATAATGTTTAATTTATTTGACTTATTTTATTATTTTTGTTTATATACATTTTATATTTTAAAAACAATTAAAATGATAGATTTTATCATTTTTGTATCTTCTATTTAAATATAATTATTTTTATGTTTTTGATATGGGTAAAATATAGGATTTTGAAAGGGCCTGAACCCTTTTTAAACAAAATAGCCAAAAGGCAAGAGCATAAGTCGCATGAGATATGGGACAAGCAATGGTAGCCCCATTGCAACACAAAAAAAAACACTAGAGGATCAAAAAGCTACACAACACCTGATCCTAATCTATCAAAACAAACACCCTTGATCTTAGGGTGTGAGGCTGAAACAAATTTTGGGAGGCCTTTCTTTCTTCTCTATACCACCATCCAAGAATCAAAATCCTCAGACTGAGGAGAAAGAAGGGAATCCTCCACTGATGCTTCCATTATAGACAACTCACACAAAGAGGGGACTGACTAGTCCCATAAGTAGGAATCTCCACACCACCAACCATAGGGGCAATAGCTAATGAAGGGCCATATTGGGCCCTATCAAAAGAAGGGGACTCAAGAAGGGATGAGAATCTCATTGACTCCACACCCACCACAAGGGGAACCCCCTTAGGACCGTGGCTCACCGCAGGAGGAACAATAAGAGAGGAATCAATATTTTGAGATGGCTCATCATCCTAAGAAGAATCATCCATTAGAGAGTGAGATGCATTCATAGTGAAGTGATCATCGAGGGCATTCTTCCACCAAGTTTTCGTACCCTTGTGATGAGAATGAGGACAAGTGGAGGCCAGGTGGCCTATAGAGAAACATCTTCTCCATCTAAAGGAAAAGCCCTCATAGTCAAGTTATTGTGTCTAAGGCCTTTCCCTGCCATCAAAACTATATCTCCATGAAGAGGATTGGAGATATAAATTTCCACCAAAATTTTGGCAAATGTAGAGTGTCCCATGAATGAAGTAGTGGAATCCATCTTTAGGAAACACCTAATAGCATTGTCGATGGCCTCGTAGAAAGAATCTTCCTTGAGAGGTTCAATGAGTGGATTAAAGGAGATAGACCATGGTTTGATCAAAAGTGAGTGCAAACCCCACATCCAAACCCTATCATCTAGCACAAGGGCTCTCTCCTCAGAGGTTGCAAAGGTCACTATGAAAAAGCCCCTTGCATAGGGGAAGAATTCAATCTTACCTTCCACAAGAGGCTTCCAAGATTCCAAGATCGATTTGTGAATGTCTAGAAGAGAGGGTCAAAAGCTATTGAACCTGCAAATCACCCCATACCAAAGGTAAAATTCTTCATTCTTGATGGTCTCTTGGATGCACACCACAATTGAAGGAGATTTTGTGTAGGGAAAAGACTGAGTTGATTTCTAAGAGAGGTGGCCTTAAGCCTTCAAGATGGTAACTGTCACGTAGGATGGAGGGCTAATCTTCACTCCCATAGTGTTGTCGCACTCAAGAGAGGCAGTAGGCTCTACTGACCCAGTCTTTCACACCATGGGCTTCACAGAAGGCCCTACGCCTGCAAACATAGGTCTCACTCCAACACCAAGAAAAAGAGCGCACAAACTTGTGAAATCTACCCACCTGCATCAAGAGTAGGGGTAGCTTATGACAATTTCAAACCTACAACAAGCAGGAAACCTACAACAAACGGGAGCATATCTCTAGATAAACTTGCACTTAATAATTATTTTTATGTTAAAATATATTAGAAAATTTAATTTATCACTAAAATATTATTCTTAATGTTTAATTTATTTGACTTATTAAAAAATTATGAGATTGGTTAATTTAATTTATTTTTAAAATAATTTAATTATTTTTATTTGTATCTTGTAGATGATCTCCATTCCCCCCCAAAAATAATGAGATTGATTTATTTTATTTATTTTTTAAAATAATTTAATTATTTTTATTTTTATTTATTTTATTTTTTAAAATCTCATTTTACTTCTTAAAAATTAGAGATTTTTTCTTTCAAATAAAATTTTAATATTTATTATTTTCACTCTACATATATAAGAAGATGGCTATTTTCTATTTCAGCTAATTTATTTTTAAAAAACACTTCCAATCAAAGATCGTTGAAACCAAAATTTAGTGTCATTGATTATTAAAGTTTGTAAAGATAAACTACACTTCTTCAGTTTATTAAGATAAATTGGAGTGAAAGAACCAATCTTCTAGAGGCCAGTATTATCAACGAAGCCTTCTCAACATAACAAAACAGAGAAGAGGCTTGTACAAAAAGGAGGCAACTATAGGCCTCTACAAAGGATTTACAGATGTATATAACCTGAGATGTTTTCCAGGCTTTGCATTTTTTGGTGCACTTCCAACCTCCTCCGCCCCTCCTGTCATTGATGATGATGCTCTAGTTGATCTTGCTCATCAGGGTTTTCTTTTTGAATATATAAATGTCATAAATTAATATTGTCATCTCATGTATTCAGAGTTTTTGCTGGTTAAACTAGGTTTAAAAGAATATATTTATATACATCTGTAAATCCTTTGTAGAGGCTTATAGTTGCCTCCTTTTTGTAGAAGCCTCTTCTCTATTTTGTCATGCTGAGAAGGCTTCGTTGATAGTACTAGCCTCTAGAAGGTTGGTTCTTTGGTTAGGGTTGGTTCATGCTTATTTTGCCCGGTGATCCCTATTAAGGGGCATTTTGTAATAACTTTGTTTTATATATTATTAATATAATATAGTTTAGGTGCTCTGCACCTTTTACCTAAAAAAAATATGGGAAATAGTGGAGACAATATTGTTGATAACTTATAATGATCTTTATTTGTGTAGATAATTTTGTTGATAGATTATAATTATCTCTATTTGTGGGTTGTTTAACTAGAGAGTGCTATACTATATATATTTCTAAGTTGGGAAGCCTTTGTCATTCTTGTATTATTCTATGTGATTTTATTATTTTTGTTTATATACATTTTATATTCTAAAAATAATTAAAATGATGATTTTATCATTTTTCTATCTTATACTTAAAATAATTATTTTTATGTTTTTGATAAAGATAAAAAACTAGTTTTTGAAAGGGCCCAGACCCTTTAACAAAGCAACCAAAAGGTAGACATAACATAGAACCATGAGATATGGGACAAATAGTACAAAGGCAAAAGTACTACGGAAAGGGACAAACAATACTAAGATGGCAGCCCAGTTACGAAATGGGACAAATAGCACTAAGAGGGCAGCCCTGTTGCGATACAATAAAGTGGATCAATAATACCTAGACTATACCAAATCCTGATCTAGAAAATTGTACTCCCTTGGCCCTATGATGCAATAGAGAGACAGATTTAGGGAGTCCTTTCTTTCTCCTTTAAACAACCATCCAAGAAAACCCTGAGTCCCCATCCTCAAAATGAGGGCAAGGGAGGGACTCCTCAATCGAGGCCTCAACCATAGATAGCTCACACAAAGAGATGAACAAATCCACATGGGAAACTTGAAGAGTTGAAGTCAATACTGGTGCTGGGAACTCCTCACTCCCTCGAATTGGAGGAAACAAGTGATGAAGGGACTATATGAGCTTGGGAAGATTCATGAGGAGTCGAGGGGCTCACTAAATCCACATAAGCCTACACCCCCTCAAGGACATGCGTCGTAGGGGGGATGAGGGAGATGAATCAAAACCTTGAAGGGCTCATCACCCTAAGAAGCACCATCCTTCGATGAGTCAGTCACATTGATGGTCAAGTGATCATCTAGAGCATTCTTCCACCATGTAGTCGTACCCTTGCGACAAGTGTGAGAACAAGAGGCTAGGTGACTAGTAGAAAACCACCATCTACATCTAAATGGGAGACCCTCATAATCTAGCATTTGTATCCAAAACCTTTCCCCCACCTTCAAAACTACATCTCCATGAAGGGGTTTTGAGATGTCAATGTCCACCAAAATTAGGGAAAAAGTAGAATGTCTCATCAATGAGGTAGTGTAGTCAACTTTCAAGAAGCAACCAATTGCATTATCAATATCTTCGTAGCATGAATCTTCCCAAAACTGGAGCAAGAGATTCAGAAGCATAACCCATATAGGTTTAATGTTGAGTGATTTGGTGTGTGGGTTGAAGGAGATGGACCAAGGCTTGATGGAGAGGGAGTTCACTCCACACAACCAAACCCGACTGATAACTAGATCCCTCTCCTTAAGGGACACAGAAGTCACAATGAAGAAGCCCCTTGCATAGGGGAAGAGATCAATCTTGCCCTCCACAAGGGGTTTCCAAGAATCTAAGACCCATTTGTGAAGGTCAGGAAAGGATGGCCACAAGATGTTAAACTTGCAAATCACCCCATGATTCAGATAAAACTTCTCATTCTTAATAACATCTTGGCCACACACCACAACCAGTGAAGGATGGGCAGAAGACCTAGCACCTTGCAAACCACGAACAAGAGGATAGCAACAAGCCACACCATCCACTTCTAGAGATAGGGCATGGGTAGTAGGTGAGCAACGTCTAAAGGAAGTGCCATAAGGAAAAATGAGATTCCCAACACCATGCACAGGAGAAGGAACACTAGTGGAATTTTGGCAAATAAATGACTAAGTGACAAACTTTTAGTCACAACAACTAAAAATGACTAAATTCTACTAATTTTTTGCAACTTAGCTATAAATGAGTAAATAAATGACTAATTTGGTTGTTGACTAAAAAATTATTTAGTCACACAAATAAAAATGACTAAATAGTTAGTCATTTATTAATCACAATCCATTTGAATAAATCATTTAAGGAATTGAAAATCAATAGCCTGCCAAAATACTCTAAAAATTTAATAAACATACTCTAAAACTTTCATCAAAATCTTATTTTCAGGCGTAGCCTGCTAAAGTGGAGTTTTCATTTCAATAAACATACTCTAAAACCTTCGTCCAAACCTTATTTTCAGGCGTAGCCCGCCAAAATGGAGATGTGTTTTAGTAAAGAATGACAGAGAATGGTAGGGAGATGTGCATGACATGAGGCATAGGATTCATTGATGCTTATCTCATTCCTGCTCTACTCAACAAGGGTTACATTGTTTGCGCTACTGTTTGTAATCCAAGTATTTAATTGACATATATTTGTATAATCTCAAATTCCTAATTCAGATGCTTTTGAAGTATCAATGTATGCTATATAGGGTTTAGAATGTATCCTATATAGGTTTTAGAATGATTTCTTTTAATTTAAAAAAATAAATAAATGATGTATTTACCTGTGATTAGATAATGTCGAGATCCCCTAAATCTGCCTCAGCTCACTGTCCTCTTTGGCACTGTATTCATTATTCCAGCTGCTAGGTTTTTGCATGTGACATCTTTAATATCTTCATGACAGTGGCTTTTAAATAGATCTTAGTCTTTGCTTTAATCTTTATCATGGTAACCCTTGAGTTCCATAATCCACCTTCAATATCTTCTAAGAACGTTGTCTTAAGCTAGACTGCATGGTATGCATATAAAGCAAGTCCTTCATACCTACCATTGTTCCAAACCATCACTCACTGCCTTGCTTAAAATGCTGCCTCCATAAGCACAATAGCATGTTTTAAAATCATGGTTGCTAGTGATTGACCATTAAGGTCACTACTTTCATCAAGATATAATGAGATTTTTGTCTTCAAACTCAAGGCATTGTGCAAGATAACATTATGAATTGTTTGCTGTGTAGGGTTTGATTTTCTTGCATATTTATTGCTTTGCTAATTGCCTTTAAGACTGGATATTGCACCCTCAACTGCAATCTCAAACAACTCACTCACTGTCACTTGAAGATTCCTTTCATGAGCATCCTTCTATAAAATCAAACCATGCCCTATAGACTGCCTACTTACTTACGACAGGGGACTCATTGTTTCATGGTATTGTGGGTCTTAAGAACCTTCAACTTTATTGTCACTACTTCACAGTCCATAAGGTATTATTCACAATTCTCCCATCTTTGATGAGTCTCAAAATACTTCTCAAACATGCAATCCACTACCTTCATTATACAATGGCTAAGGAGAAACATTGAACCTGTGATTACCACTGTTACTTCTTTTGGACAGTCATTCCATGGTTGCATTTGCCTTGTCTAACACTGTCAATAGCATTTGAAAAACTCTTAAGGTTAGCAAGGGGGTAAGGAAACTCACTATTAAAATCTCCACTTTACTATGCAAGGTTTGAGCTTTATTATCTTGTCACTGCTCAACCTCTTTTTGACTATCACACCTCAAGTGACTGTCATTCTTCTTACCATAGATTTCATTTACAAATGTCACAGAGCTACATAGTGTGCTTGTTATTGGCTACAATCTTTAGATTACAAGATTTTGTTATTGGCTACAATGTCTCAATCTTTCTGGTATTACAACCTCACTGATCCACTAGAGTTATGGTTTATGTTTCTACGGAGGCTTAGGGTTTGTACCCTAGTCATTCTCTTACCAATGTTTTCGTTGGTATTAAAAACAACCTTAAATCTTGGGTCAAAAAATTAGTTGTCTTGACAGGGTGTGCTATGATCTTGGATTGTATCCTAGAGTGTGTGGGAAGCTCATGTTTGATCATTAAGGTATGTAAACCTGATCAGGGAAATGCATCCTATATAGCATGGGTCTAGCTTTAATACTTGCCATAATGGTTATTAGCAGATCACATTATTATAGTTTGTGGTAACCCAAGATTGCATTCAAGTATGTAACAAACTTGGTCAGTAGTTTAAGCTGTACACTTTTAAGTAAAATTCATAAGGTTTAGAAAATCTTGATCACTCTCTAGAATAGCCCATTAAACATGGGTTGTGCTTGAATGCACTACATAATTGATATAACACAACCACTCTGCATATCAACCAGAGTTATAGGCTCTTTATTGCAGAAAGAGGTAATTGCTTTTGGATCATGCTATCATTACATTCTAATCTATTAAACTTGAGTCAACCTGAATGCACCCAATGATGATTGGCACCTAATTGTGATGACAATGACTAATTTGTACATGAATTGTGCTCATATGAGTACCTCCATTTCTATCACAACATAACCACATTAAACTCAGGTCACACATGAATTCATCCTATATTTGTTATATAGCATAATTGTGCCACATGACTAATAGAGTTATGGATCACATAATTACAGTCACAAGAATTTATTCCTCGGTTGTGCTCTTATGGTGATTCCTTTACCATTACAACATAACCCTTTGGACTTATATTGCTCAAATCCTTACATTGCTTATTTTCTTTTTGGATGGATGACAATTCAATGGCAGGGATTTATATGCAGGTCATGCTCATATAAGTGCCTTTGTCACCATTACACAATAGTACATTGGAATTTCCTTTCTTGAACCTTTACTTTGTTTTTTATTGTTAGGGTTTCTTTGTGATTATTCTATTTCCATGTGGCATATTGATAAAAGAAACCAAGAAAAAAATCATTTTGTTTTTAGTTAACTCCTGCTAACATACTTTTGGAATAAATGTTTGACTGTATTACTTCGAGTGTGAAGAATTTTGTTTTCTGCTTATAATACATTCATTGAGAGTTGTAGTAGAAAGCTTCTTATGCTGAAACCCATCCTGTAAACTTGCTTTAAGATACATTTAGGAGGCTTCATGGATTTTTTGTGATTTATACAACTTTTGTTTTGATAGTAAATCACATCAGATTCTTTCTGAAATTGAAATGATTTATTAATTATGGTTTTATGATGATCAAATGTTTTATTTAGAAGGGGTTAATATGTGGCATTTTTATGTGCAGGAAGAATAGATTGTGATGCAACATTTGGGTATGGATGGTTTAGGCAAACTTGGATTGCTATCAGTGACATAACCAGGTTGGAGCCTGGAGAGTACCTTGAGCCTATCTGAAACACTTCTGGGTGTTTTCACTCAGAAGCAGAACATGAGTATAGGAATACAAACGTCGGTGGATAGAGAAAATCATAAATCTCCTAGTCCAATTTTGGATCTGATTTGAGGTCGTGAATATCGAACAGAGAAAGTTCCTACATTCTAAAGATAAAATCATAAATATGCTAGTCCAATTTGAGATCCAATTTGAGGTCGTGAAGCTCCAACAGAGAAAGTTCCTACATTCTAAAGATTAAATCATAAATCTGCTTGGTCCAATTTGAGGTCCAATTGTAAGGATTTGTCTTTTTAATTATACTTTCTGACATTTTTCTTGATACAAATTGTTACTTTATAATTATGGTATTTATTTTCTTCTAATGTTTTCAACCCTCATTTCAAGGAAGAGCTTTGAAGATGGTTCCTTCAGATGGAGACTACACTTTTCCGCTATAGGTTTCATCTAGAAACACCAGAAGCTCAGGTATTGTCATACTCAGAGAAAAAGTAGGAGTCATGCAATGACAAGATATTCATTTTTGGAGCTTTGGTTAAGAACTTTAAATATTTGGCTATGTGCATAGAGAATGTTCATGGAGTGCAAACTTCCTTACAAATCAATTACCACAACAGAGTTTGAGGTGAATTGCACCTACTATTTTATGCTGATATGGATATGTTCTAACCTGTAGTTAATTGTTGTAGCATAACAGATAGACTAAATAGTTGTTCATATACCATTGTTTCTAATTCAAAATTGCTATATCTTATTATAGGAGCAAATCACAGGGGGAGTCTATACATAAGACACCATTGTTTCAAATTCAAAATTGCTGGCTCTTTCACAATTGTTTGCTTCATTTATTTGATCTAAGACAACTTGCTGTATAGAAGATGCTCTCAAAATCATAGTAAAATCCTTTATTTTGGGAAGACTATTCAGAATCTTCCCATCATAACAATGAACAAAAGCATCAATCATTAACCTAAACTTTGCAAGAGTTTCATCAAATTCTACTTTTCCACTCTCTTTTCTATTCTAAATTTTATTCCCAATTTCGTGTCCATGAAGAACTTCCTCAGCCTATAGATCCTGCTGTTAGCCATAACTTTACCAGGTGTGGAGGATAGCTTCAAGTTTTTACCCAAGTAGCAATTGACAAAATTCAGCCTTACCAGACACACTGTGTTGAAAAGCTCTTTGAAGTTATTATGGAAAAGAGTTCCTGAGAGTATAATGCATAGTTTTGAATTAACCTTTTTGCATGAATTCCATTGTATCTGGTAAGGCTAAATTTTGATAAAAAAACAACAATTGACAAAATTCAGCCTTACCAGATACAATGGAATTCATGTAAAAAGGTTAATTCAAAACTGTGCATTATACTCTCAGGAACTCTTTTCTAGATTAACTTCAAAGAGCTATTCAACACATTGTATTTGGTAAGGCCAAATTTTGTCAATGGCTACTTGGGTAAAAACTTGAAGCTATCCTCGACACCTGGTAAAGTTATGGCTAACAACAGGATCTACAGGCTGAGGAAGTTCTTCATGGATGAAATTGGGAATAAAATTCATAATGGAAAAGAGAGTGGAAAAGTAGAATTTGATGAAACTCTTGCAAAGTTCAGGTTAATAACTGATGCTTTTGTTCATTGTTATGATGGGAAGATTATGAACAGTCTTCCCAGAATAAAGGATTTTACTGTGATTTTGAGAGCATCTTCTATACAGTAAGCTGTCTTAGATCAAATAAATGAAGTAAACAATTGTGAAAGAGCCATCAATTTTGATTTGAAACAATGGTGTCTTATGTATATAGACTCCCCGTGTGATTTGCTCCTAGAATAAGGTATAGCAATTTTGAATTAGAAACAATGGTATATGAACAACTATTTAGCCTATCTGTTATGCTACAACAATTAACTATAGGTTAGAACACATCCATATCAGCATAAAATAGCAGGTGTAATTCACCTCAAACTTTGTTGTGGTAATTACTTTGTAAGGAAGTTTGCACTCCTCCATGAACATTCTCTATGCACATCAATATGTTGGTTATTATCTTGATCTCCTTTGTGATCAAAGGAACAGTGAAGTTCATTGCATAACTCATGACCATTTTGTAGTGCTATGATCTAGTGCTCTTTTATTTCTTACTCACTGTGTTCTCAATCACCATGTGCAAATGACTTAGAGGATAGATCTTTGATTTCAATGGCCTTGCATAACACTTGAAGAAATTTCCATTCATGCCTTAGCATTTAACAACCATACAGGGCATATGAAACATACCTTATTGAAATCATTGTTGACACAAAACTCCTGAAGATCACCACCCTAGACTGCTAGACAACTTCCTCCATTCATGTCATAATGAAAGGTCCCTATAGATTGAAAGTATTGCCCTTGAAAACATACCACTGTATTGATAATGTCTTGAGGACTAAGGGTCCCACTTGGAGGTAAAGAATAATCTCATATGCATTCATTCTCAGGTTCATGTTTCAATTTGTTATATTTATGTGCAGCTTCTAATGAGCTTGGTGAATTGCATTGTGTAAAATGAGAAGATCCTTCAGCCAATTGTGTTGTTTCCTGAAGTTGATGGCATGGAAGAATCTGCAACACTATCTTCCAACATTGAAATCACTGACCTTCAAAAAAAAGATACTAGGATTGTCCCTTCAACATTTGTGAAGTCACTGCCTTAATCATATTGGTCACTATCCTTTCATCATCTTTGTTTGGCATTTTACTATACTATGACAGTCCTCTTGTTAGGGTTAGCTGGCAGAAGATATCAATTAAATGCAAATAAAGATTAAACAGAGGAATGAAAAATACATAGAAATAATAACAGCGAGAGACAAGTTTTAACATGGTTCACCCAAACTTGGGTTACATCCACCAACAAAGAGTCCAATATTATTATCTAGTAAATCAAACCGATTACAACCAGCAATCCCTACAACTCTATACCGTTGCAAATGCTACAATACAATATATCAAAAAACCCTAACCCTTAGCCGCTTTTGTCAAGCCTTATGTCAGTTACAAAACAAGTTTTTTTTATGTCGGTCCAGTTTTTTTTTCAGTATATAGTACTTTCCTGATCAGTCGCCACCTACCAATAATCTCCCACTTGGAGACTGATCAGGCTCCACACCAAACACCTCTCACAATGACCACCATATCATGTGAAAATTCTGAACCCATCACTTGGTCAGTCAAAACTTCCACCTCACAGCCACAAGAATAAGATACATTGAGAATGCACAATCCCAAGTAAGTGTATCAGACTCGGTGATCCTTATTTTTTGTCATATGTTGTAGTTAAAAGTGCCCTGCTAGACATACATGAAAATGTGGAAGCATAGACAAGGCAAGCGAACTATTTCAAAAAATGCCTCAAAGAAATGTGATATCATGGATACCCGCTCTCTTGCAAGCACTTCAACTCATGCTTGTGATGATGCGGGGCTTTCCAAAAAATATGGCTTTGCACAAATATATTACAAAAATTTGGCTTACTTCTTCGTTTATCTTAGGAATTAGATACCCCCGCATCACCCGCTCTCCTACAAACACTTTAAGTCATGCCTGCGGTGATGTGGGAAAGCCCTGCATCATCGCAGGCATGACTTAAAGTGCTTGTGGGAGAGCGGGTATCCATGATATCACAGGAAGGATGCTGGAAAAGGTTGTCAAATTTGGATTTACACCTGCTAATTGCATTTGCTTGAAAGTTTCTAAAGCCTTTTCAAGAGATGACATCTCCTGCAACCATTGCATTCCAAGAGATGACATCTCTTTGAGCCATTCCATCAAACAGTTCATGTGCCTTATCTATACTTCCACATTTTGCATACATGTCTACCAGAGCATTTCCAACTATAATATCTAAGAAAAATCTCCCTTCCATTATGTTATGATGGATGTCCATACCCTATTCCAAAGCTCCCATTTTGGCACAAGCAGGGAAGACACTGACAAAGGTTGTCAAATTTGGCTTTACACCTGCTAATTGCATTTTCTTGAAAGTTTCTAAAGCCTTTTCAAAAACTCCATTTTGTGCATATCCTACAATCATTGCATTCCATGAGATGACATCTCTTTGAGGCATTCTGCCAAACAGTTCACATGCCTTGTCAATGCTTCCACATTTTGCATACATGTCTACCAGGGTAGTTGAAACTACACCATTTGACAAAATTCCTTTATCCATTACTTTTTGATGGATGTCCATACCTTGTTCCAATCCTCCCATTTTGGCGCAGGTAGGAAGGATGTCGACAAAGGTTGTGGAATTTGGCTTTACACCTACCAATTACATTTTCTTGAAAGTTTTAAAAGTCTTTCCAACAAATCCATTTTGTGCATATCCAGCAATAATTGCTCTCCTCGCATCCTGGCGCACACACAAAAGTTCCTTCATATGGATGTGGGGAGAGCCCGCCATCCCGCACCCTCATGCCTTGGCTCCTTGCGGGGCTGCGGGGGAGCCTGGACTGCATAGAGATAAGTAGGTGAGGCAGCAATCACACCAAATGAAATACCCAATAGATGTCTTCCCTGAATTTCTAAGCAGGTTCATCCTGCACGGCTGCATTACTTACACCTCTCTTCATTATTCTTTCCTCCTTTATATTGCAGTCGATTAGGAGGCTAACAATATGAACACACTACCATTCAAATCATTGTACATACCATGAAAGTTTCATGCTGCCTTCTCAATCATATGAGCTCTCTCTAAGCTCTCTCTATGTAGTCCATGAGACCACATTTTTTCTCTTCCTGCATCCCCACACACACACAAGTTCCTTCATGGGGATATGGGGAGAGCTAGCCATCTCACGCCCTCATGCCTTGGTCCTTGCAGGGTTGTGGGGGAGCCTAGACTGCATAGATATAAGTAGGTGAGGTAGCAATCACACAAAATGAGATACCCAACAGATGTCTTCCCTGAATTTCTAAGCAGGTTCATCCTACACGGATGCATTAATTACACCTCTCTTCTTTCCTTTTTTATATTGCAGTCAATCAGGAGGCTAACAATATGAACACACTACCATTCAAATCATTGTACATACCATGAAAGTTTCATGCTGCCTTCTCAATCATATGAGCTCTGTCTAAGCTCTCTTTATGTAGTCCATGAGACCACATTTTTGCTCTTCCCACATCCCCGTGCACACACAAAAAGTTCCTTTGCAGGGATACGGGGAGAGCTCGCCATCCTATGCCCTCATGCCTTGGTCCTTGCAGGGCTGTGGGGGAGCCTATACTGGATAGAGATAAGTAGGTGAGGCAGTAATCATGCCTAATGAAACACCCAACATATGTCTTCCCTGAATTTCTAAGCAGGGTCATCCTACACGGCTGCATTACTTACACCTCTCTTCATTCTTCTTTCCTCCTTTATATTGCAGTCGATCAGGAGGCTCTCTCTAAGCTCTCTCTATGCAGTCCATGAGACCACATTTGTTTTAGGCATTCTATCAAACAATTAATGTGTCTTGTCCATGGTTCCACATTTTGCATACATGTCTACCAGGGCAGTTGCAACTACAACATCTGACAAAATTCCTCTATCCTTCATGCTTTGATGGATCCATACCCTGTTCCAAAGCTCCCACTTTGGCATAGGTAGAGAGGATGCTGGTAAAGGTTGTGGAGTCTGGATTTACACCTGCCAATTGCATTTGCTTGAAAGTCTCTAAAGTCTTCTAAAAAAGTTCAATTTGTGCATATCTTGCAATCATTGCAGTCCATGAGACCACATTTCTTTGAGGCATTTTGTCAAACAATTCATGTGCTTTGTCTATGTTTCCACATTTTGCATACATGTCTACCAGGGTAGCCACTACAACATCTGACAAAATTTCTCTATCCTTTATGCTTTGATGGATTTCTATACCCTGTTGTAAAGCTCCCATTTTGTCACAGGCTAGGAGGATGTTGACAAAGGTTGTAGAATTTGGCTTTAGAACTACCAATTGCATTTGCTTGAAAGTTTTGAAAGCCCTTTCAACAAATCCATTTTGTGAATATCCTAAAATTATTGCATTCCATGAGATTACATCTCTTTGAGGCATTTTGTCAAACAGTTCACAAGTTTTTTCTATGCTTCCACATTTTTCACACATGTCTACTAGAGTATTTCCAACTACAGTATTGGTCAAAAATCCCCATTTCATTATGCTTTGATAGAGGTCCATACTGTGTTCCAATGTTCCCATTTTGGCATAGGCAGGGAGGATTCTAGCAAAGGTTGTGGAGTCTGGCTTTACACATGCTAGTAAAGGTTGTTAGTTTTTTATTGATAATGTTCTATAGATTTTTCATTATGGTCCAACTGGGAAAACTTAAAAAAAAATCATTGATCGAGTACTGAAAACTATATTTTTGCTTTGTAGGTCCTCTCTTTGTTGTTTAGAAGGACAGTCTGTGAAAGAGCTTCTAGCTACGCATGAAGAAAACCTACAAGTGATTGTCAAGGGTTAGAGATTCATGCAAAAGATAGTGATCATGCAAACATTAAAAGATAATCTTAGAGTCAATGAGAAGAACTATGCAAAGGTTACAATCTTGTTAGTGTCTCAAGAGGCATTTAAAGGGGTAAGGAGATAGCCTTCTAGTATGTATTTGACAGTGCCAAATCTCATGATAGTCAAGAGTCTTCATGTTAGATGCATGAACACCTAGGACAGTACCATAGAGTTGGTATAAGTGAGTAGCGACAAGGTTGAGGGTTATCATGAGCTATCTGCCAAAACATAGATATTTTGCAACAACAATATCATAATGGGATGTTGATTTCTATATTAGAGGTGATGATATGATATGACAGTTGTTCATGATAGTAATGTGATAAGTGATAGGACCAATGATGGACTATGTGAACTTGTAAGTCTGGCAGATGACATAGAGTGCATACCTAGGTAACAGTAGTAGTGATGAACTATTTTCAAGGAATTTGGAAAAGATACTGTGATGTCAGAGGTAGTCAAGGCATTCAATAGAGGGACAATGTTCTATGTTGATGGGAGGTAGAGTACAAGTGAAAGCATGCCAGAATAATGAGCTGGGTAGTGCCAGTCATGAGTCATTTGATTTTATAAAGGGAAAATGCATGACAATAGGTTGACAAGTGATGGGACAATGCATAGCCTAGTCATAAGGCAATATTGTTGAATAACAGTCCATGACAATTGAGGCATCCTACCAAAGATGGCAGTCATCAGAGGCATAATCATCAGAGATAAGGATAGTTTATTGCTACAGGTAACAATTCACAGTGGTAGCTTATGGACTAGAGCAAGATGGGTGCATGAGACAGGATCTCTACAGAGATGACAGTGTGATCTTGAACTAGGCCAACAGTGAGCTTCATGGGACAATCATGGATTTGTGAAGAAGACATCTATGAATGTCTTTGTGCTTCTATGCTCAGTGATACTCAAAAAATCAGTTTCTTGCTCATTCTTTGAGCTATGTATTGTAACCATGAAGGTTTTTTTAGCAAAGAGTAAGCATTGTAACTTATTTTCAGATTTGTATGCTATTTGTAAGCATTTTTGATCAATAAAACAAGCTGTTATTACCTTCTCAAAATTGTTTCATTGTGCAAGCTTTAAAATATACTACTAAATATACTAATGACTAAATGCAAGCTTCAAAATGATTAAATATACTACTAATTGACGTTAATTAATAATTAAATTGACTAAATATACTATCAATTGACAGAAATCAGTGAACAGTGAATAAATATGACTAAATATATGACCAGTGTTAAATTAGTGAATAAAAATGACTAAATATACTACCAAGTTAATCAAAATTATGATTAAAATTAATGACTAAATACACTACCAATGGATAGAAATCAGTGAATAAAAATGACTAAATAAGTGACCAATTAACAACAATCAATGACTAAATTAATGACTAAATATATCAGTAAAAAATAAATGACTAAATAAGTGACCAGATTACAATAATCAATGACTAAATCAACGACTAAATATACTACCAAATCGATCAATCAAAACAACCAATAAATGACTAAAAAGGGTTGAGTCATCAATTTGGTCATGTTATAAATGACTGGCAATAAACTACTAATGGTCATGTGACCATGTTTGGTCATTTATAAGCAGTTTTTAGTAATTTTTTAGTAATATATTGCTCTTTCTGTACTAGTGGAATCACCTGATGAAGCAATACAGAGCCCTCAAATCTAAAACTAGGCTTGCACAAAGGCCGCAAGGGAAGTGTTGTGGTTGATGATAAACTCGAAACACTAGGATCAACTACAAAACCTAAGATTTACCTTCCATAAGAGAAAAAAGAAAAGAGGAATAATTTGCACAATATTGGATGCAATTAATGAAATAGATTTATGAATTACATGTGAGAACTTGCTTTTATATTTGCAAGTTAGAGAAAAACCCTAATATGACTTAATAATAACCTAAGACTAAAATTAGCCCTAAGTAAACTTAATAAAATGTAATTAAATATTTAATTACACTAACACCCCCCCTTAAGTGCAACTTAGGGAGAAATGAAAAGCATGCAACTAATGCAAGAATGGGTCCTGGTTACAAGGCCATGTTAGGTACCCATGAACAACAAGAATCTCTCATAAAGTACAGAGAAAAAGGAGAAAAACTCAGTGGGAGAAAACTCCTCTCCAAAAGAGAGAAAATACAAGTACATGAACATGTGATGGAAGAAGGACTAACACTAAGACCCCCCAAGAACTGAATCCATCATAGAAGTACAATCATGAATGCCGCCCATAAGAGAGGAAGAAGAGAGAAGGTCTGGTGACCCCCCAGAAATGAGAAGGATGAAACTCCATGTGAGGAAATGCTCCCTCCCAAAATAGAGATGAGAAGAGAGACCATGCAACCACTCCTCAAGATGACTCCTGCAGTACTGGAAGATGCTTGACACATAATAAAGATGAAGACCCTTGAACGTCAAACAACATTCCTCCCATTGGGAAGAAATAAAACTGTAGATGTGTGCATAATGTCTTCCCATTTTAGATAGGGATATACAGGAAGAAGGATAAATGCCTCTAAACTCTGAACATGATTCAAAGACAATAATGATGCTCCTGAGAACTGCTTAAATGTCTCCAATCCACTGCAAAACTGTGACTGAATAGGAGGATGAAGAACAATCTCTGGAGAAGATGATGGTGATGCAACTCCATCAAAGCTGTCATCATAGAGGAATTGAATACCCTCCAAAGTATCTCACAAATATGTAATGTGGGACTCTACAAACAACAATGATATATCTTGTAGAAATGTATCCTAACAAGCTATCTCTGGAAGACTGATAATGTCTTGCTGCAAAGAATTTGATGTAGCAACAAGTAATACAGATGTGATCTCAATAAGAGGAGAAGGAGAACCGAGTGAAGTCTTTGTGTCATTTGAACTAGCAAGACCTGTCAAATATGCAAGCTCCTCAACTGTATCATCATCAAAAGGTATGCAATCTGCATCATCAAGGGGTATGTGGCAATCCATAGCAAGATCATCTAGGAATGGAGAGATATGAGGGTCTCCCAAATGCTAGTCCAAAGAGTGCGTGGGCCCTCAATATGTGAGATAGAACACATAGGTTCATAATCAACACTAGAATCTATCAATCCTACAATATGATCAATATAATTTCTCCATGCAGATTTCCTCCCAAGTGTATCTGGTTCAGGTATGAGTCCATAAAGATAAGGCAAAAGATTAAGCCACCTGAGATGTGTCAAGATGCCCTTTTGCCAAGACTCATAATTATCCTTACCCAATGTTACCATAGAAGGGTGAATAAAAAACCCATGATATCTCCTCAAATAAATCAGATCAGAGATTAACAATCTAAATATGTATCAATGCTGATTAATGAAGTCCAACAAAACAAACAGAACTTCTCCATGTACCAAAATGTCCAGAATATCAAACAGAAGCCATAAAACTAAAAAACTAAATAAATAATACCTAGGGCTGAATCTAGAAGAATTTAATAGATGGCTATGTAGAGCTCCTCAATACCTTTCCAATTCTGCAAGAATTGCAAAAATTGGAGATTGTGGCAAAAATATACGAGCTCGGAGGCCAAAAATTGTATCTAGACTTCATGCAGAAATAAATTATACCAATCTACAAAATCTAGAAAAAATACCTAGACCAATGGATTATTCTTGGAACCATCTTTCCAATGCCTATTCATTTTCGAAAATCCGACTTCGTATGCTCAAGATATGCTCGATTTACCAAAACTGCTCCTTTAGGGCAAAGAGGCAAAAAAAGCACTACTGAAGCCCCTGGATGCCCATGTGACCAGGGGTTGAGTCTCTGGGGGCTGGTGGCTAGGGTACTGGTCACTCATATGACTAGGATCTAAGAGCATGGGGGATGGTGCCTAAAAGCTAAGGGCTGTGCACATAAATCAAGACAACACAGAAATCTAGGCGACATAGAAATCGAGATGACACGCAAATCGAGGCAACTCTAAAATCAAAATCAGCTCAGATCATAATGGCACATAAATTGAGGTGGCACATAAATCAAGGTGTCATACGGCTGTATGGATTCTGTACAAGTCGTATAGATATTGTAGACCTAGATTTCTTGAAACCCCCAAAAAATACACAAAAATTTTCTGCTACCAAAATATAGAGTGCCTTATATGAAAATATGGGTTTTTGGGCCTTCTGAGCACAATGGTGAGGTCTGTTTTGATAAAAAATGCATCCTGCAAAAGCTCTTGTCTAAAATTTTCCTAGACTTGAGAAGGGGCTTGTAGATCTGGAGCTTTGATACCATGTTGTGGTTGATGATAAACTCGAAACACCAGGATCACCTGCAAAACCTAAGATTTATCTTCCATAAGAGAAAAAAGTAAAGATGAATAATTTGCAAAATATTGGATGCAATTAATGAAATGAATTTATGAATTACATGTGAGAACTTGCTTTTATATTTGCAAGTTAGAGAAAAACCCTAATATGACTTCATAATAACCTAAGACTAAAATTAGCCCTAAGTAAACTTAATAAAGTGTAATTAAATATTTAATTATACCAACAGGAAGGACTCCAACGGGTAGGAAAGAGTCTATTCAAATACGCTCAAAACTCATAATTATTTTTATTTTAAAAGAAATAAGAAAATTTAATTTATAACTAAAATATTATTCTTATAATATTATAATGTTTAATTTATTTGACTTATTTTATTATTTTTTTGTTTATATACATTTTATATTCTAAAAACAATTAAAATGACGATTTTATAATTTTTCATATCTTCAATTTAAAAATAATTTTTAATTAAAATAATTATTTTTATGTTAAAAGAAAAAGAAAATTTAATTTATAACTAAAATATTATAATTATATTATTATAATGTTTAATTTATTTGACTTATTAAAAAAATATGAGATTGGTTTATTTAATTTACTTTTTAAAAGTAATTTAATTATTTTTACACACTAAAAAAATAATGAGATTGAGTTATTTAATTTTATTTTTTAAAATAATTTAATTATTTTTATTTGTATTTATTTTATTTTTTAAATCTTCTTGTCATTTTATTATTTTTATTTATATATACATTTTATATTCTAAAAACAATTAAAATGATGATTTTATCATTTTTTCTATGTTATATTTAAAAATATTTTAATTGAAATATTATTTTTATGTTAAAAGAAATAAGAAAATTTAATTTATAACTAAAATATTATACTTTAAATATTATAATGTTTAATTTATTTGACTTATTTTATTATTTTGTTTATATGCATTTTATATTTTAAAAATAATTAAAATAATGGGTTTATTTTTGTATCTTATATTTAAAATTTTTTTTTAATTAAAACAATTATTTTTATGTTAAAAGAAATAAGAAAATTTAATTTGTAACTAAACTATTATATTTATAATATTATAACGTTTAATTTATTTGACTAATTAAAAAAATTATGAGATTGGTTAATTTAATTTATTTTTTTAATAATTTAATTATTTTTATTTGTATCTTGCCAATGATCTCCATCCCCCCAAATTATGAGATTGATTGATTTAATTTTATTTTTAAAATAATTCAATTATTTTTATTTGTATTTTTTTAAAATTTCATTTTACTTCTTAAAAATAGAGATTTTTCTTTCAAACAATTTTTAATATTTATTCTTTTCACTCTACATAAATAAAAAGATGGCTATTTCTCTTTTAGTTAATTTATTTTTAAAAAGCACTTCAAATCAAAGATGGTTGAAACCAAAATTTAGTGCCATTGATTATTAAAGTTTGTAAAGATAAACTACACTTCGTAGTTTATTAAGATAAATTGGAGTGAAAGAAGTGCATGTAAATATGGGAAATAGTGGAGACAATATTGTTGATAACTTATAATTATCTTTATTTGTGCAAATAATTTTGTGGATAGATTATAATTATCTCTATTTGTGGGTTGTTTAAGAGAGTGCTATACTATATATACTTTTGAGTTGGGAAGCCTTTGCCATCCTTGTATTCTTCTCTATGATTTAGGCCTATTGGTACATTACAAATTAAATTAATTATTGTATTTGTATCATGTGTTGGTTGGTTAGAGAGGTTAGATAGTTATTGTGTTTTATAATTTTTTAAAATTTGGTGCATTGTGCTTTATTGTTAGGATTGTTTTGGAATCAAATGCATATGAGAATTCTGGTTAGATTTTTTTGTGAAGGAAGGATGGAAGTGTTTTTTAATAGTGTACATAAATTGTTACTCTTTTTTAATAGTGTATTGATTGTTAGAAGTGTTTTGAAATTGATGCATGAACATCCGGGTGTATAAGCAATGTTGTGTCATCAAAAAAATATATGTTTCCTACATTTTTGGTTTTCTTTTGTGATGTTTCTTTGCAGTGGGTTGATATTTGTACCTCACAGTTCCATTCATTTGGCCAAGTGACAACTAATTTTGAAGCCTTTGTGTTGACCACTTTTACAGTTCACAAGTTGTTTAGTTCACCGACAATGCAGTTTGCTAATTTGGTGTTCTACCAATGAAGCAGTTTGTTGATTTGGTGTTTTGCCAATGAAGCTTTCAGACAAATACTTGGAAGAAGTTTCTTTTGTCATTGGAGAGATGGAAGGCTTCAAAACTTGTATTTTCGTTGATGAAGAATTTATTTTCTTTGTTATCGACCGACATGTTGGTTTGCAAACTCATAAGTTTGCCGATGGTGTTTTCTATCAATAAAGGGGATCGAAAGGTTGAAGTTTTCTTATTTCACCAATTGATATTCTTGGTGAGAGGGCAAGTCTTACAAAGTTCGTGAGATTTCAAAATCACCGATGGGAATGTGTGAAGGAGCAAGCTTCTTAGTTCGTGATGACATCATTTCACCGATGGACTTTAGTATCAGCGAACTTCTAAGATCGCAAACTCATAAAATCGCTAATAAGGAAGTTTTGAGTTCATTTCATTCGTTGATAGGTGAAGTGACTAATGGAAGGGATTATTGCATAGGTGCAGAAAAGAGAGTTTAATGAGATTCATTCTTTCTGATATAGAGCTGCCAATGGAAAAGTCAAAGTATGTTTACTCTGAAACACCATGAGAAGCTGCTAATTAGAGTAGTAAACATTCTAATGTTTATTTTGATGGAGGACACATGGAAAATGATGATTCCTTAAGGATTTTGACATGACAGTTGAACTACTCTTTGATGGTTGAACTGCCAAGCACTTAATTGTATATAAAGGGTAGACACCCTTTTAGTTGGGGTTCAAAGGTTCAAAGATTGAAGCACATTGAAAGGGCATATTGGCATAAAGTTATTGGTTTGTGGAAGGAAGATTGTTGCTGCTTATGAAATTGTACTCCTACATTTATTGAATTGTTGTAAATCAATAAAACCTTCATTGTTGTTCTATGAAGTTGTTGTTGTGTGTCTATATAATCTATTTTGCTTCTCATTCTGATGGTCTGATAAGACCCTTAGAATTTAACCTACACCAAGTGGTATTAGAGCAGGTTTCCTATGGAAACTATAGATATGTCATAAAGAAGGATTCAAAGAATTTTGTTGTGGGTAGAGAAGAAGAGTGTAGGCCTGCAACTGCAAAGAATCCGGTGGAAACATGGCACAGAGGGGATGTGGTAGAGGAAGAGCACCACGAGTTGGTGACCTTGTGATTGCAGAGATGCTAAGAGGAATAACAACACGGTTAGATGCTATGGGGATGGCCCAACATAGAGGAGTACACGTTGAAGTTGTAAGTGAGGATGAAGAAGAAGTAGAAGTCAGAGAATATGATGCAAATGAAGGAGACAAACTAGAAAGGCAATTTTTGTGAGCAATGTCTAGAATAAGTAGTAAGCCTCATTTGGATCCTCTGAGTTATAATGATAGTTTAAATCCAGAAGAATTGTTTAACTAGATTTCAGAATGGATAAGTATTTTTATTTTGAATCAACTAAAGATCCCAAGAAAGTAAAGTTTGCTTGCACGAAGTTGAAGGGTCATGCCTCCCTATGGTGGGAACATGTTCATATAGACTATCAAGGCCAAGTTTTTACCAGTAGACTATCAAGTTAGTTTGTTCAAGAAATTGCAAAACTTGAAGCAGAAGGAGAAGAATGTCCAAGAATATACCAAAGAGTTTTATAGGTTAACTATTTGGGTTGGTCATGTAAAAGATGATGCTAAAAAGGTTTCTAGATATATCAATGGGCTACACTATTCCATCTAGGATGAAATTATAAGCATGGTAAGAATCACAAGTGTTGAGGAAGCCTATCAATATGCCCTATAGGCTGAAGACAAACTTGCAAGGAAACAAAATAATATGAGAGGAAGGGGTAGATTTTTCACGTGGTAGAGGATAGTCTGGTGGAAGAGGATATAAAAAAACAAGGAAAAGCTAGTATGTCTCAAGACAACACCCAGGAAAATAAAGGAAGATGAGATTACTCTCATGGAAGAGGAGATTATTCTTGAGGCAAAGGGTTTTTTGGAAGAGGTAGAGGAAGAGGATTCAATGGCACTTGTTTTCAATGTGGAGAGATTGGGCATCAGACATTTGAATATCCTCAGATACAACAGAGTAGTGGAAAGGGAAAAGAGGCAAGAGTAAATGTGGATCAAGATGATTGTGAAAGTGTGGCTTCACTGAAATGTGGAGAAGATCCCAAGGATGGAGAATTCTTGATGTTGAGGAGGATTTTGTTGAATTTAGAGAAGAAGAAACCTAAATTAGTTTAGAGGAGGAACTTGTTTTGAACTAGATGTAAGGTGGGTGGTAAATGTTGCAAAAAAGTCTCAGTCCTTGTGCTATAACAACAATGTTGACACCCAAGAAGGATGGAGAATGGAGGATGTGTATGAATTCAAGAGCAATAAACAAGATAACAATCAAGTATATGTTTCTATTGCCACAAACAGATGATATGATGGATTGTCTAAGTGGAGCCAAGTACTTCACGAAAATTAATTTGAAGAGTGAGTACCATCAAATTAGAATCAGAGAAGGGGATAAGTGGAAGACAATCTTCAAGATGAAATAAGAAAATTTAATTTATAACTAAAATATTATAATTATAATATTATAATGTTTAATTTATTTGACTTATTAAAAAATATGAGATTGGTTTATTTAATTACTTTTTAAAAATAATTTAATTATTTTTACACCCAAAAATAATGAGATTGATTTATTTAATTTTATTTTTTAAAATAATATAATTATTTTTTAAAATAATATTATTATTTTTATTTTTATTTATTTTATTTTGCTTTTTAAATCTCATTTTTCTTCTTCTCTATCATTTTATTATTTTTGTTTATATATCTATGTAATTTTATTATTTTTGTTTATATATACATTTTATATTCTAAAAACAATTAAAATGACGATTTTATCATTTTTTTTCTTATATTTATAAATATTTTTATTTGAAATATTATTTTTATGTTAAAAGAAATAAAAAAATTTAATTTATAACTAAAATAATATACTTATAATATTATATGTTTAATTTATGTGACTTATTTTATTATTTTGTTTATATGCATTTTATATTTTAAAAACAATTAAAATAATGGTTTTATCATTTTTTTATCTTATATTTAAAAATAATTTTTAATTAAAATAATTACTTTTATGTTAAAAGAAACAAGAAAAATTAATTTGTAACTAAACTATTATATTTATAATACTATAATGTTTAATTTATTTGACTGATTAAAAATTATGAAAGTAGTTTATTTAATTTATTTTTTTAACAATTTAATTATTTTTATTTGTATCTTGAGGATTATCTCCATCCCCCTTCATGCTTCCTCCCTGGTGGATTTTTGGAGTAGTCTAGGTAGACCTCCTTCTATGGCCTCTTTCTTACAAGATGTGTGGTATGTTGGGCCTTCATACTATGGCAAATTTGGTTGGAACGGAATCGAAGAATATTTCGAGGTGAGAAGCTGTTGATTCAACAACTTTGGCACAAAATTATGGGTATGATTCGGGAGACAGTGGAAGCTAAGTGTGATGTAGTGCTCCCTTTAGAGAAAGGGGATGCTGAGCTGGTGGATAGATTAGGTATTCAGGGGTTGTCTCCAGCTTCTGCTTGTGTCAGGAGAGGAAGGTAGGTCAAAAAGAAAGTTCAAAGGGTGGGGAGTTGGCTACCCCCTCCGACTGGCATTCTGAAGCTCAATACTAATGGTTCTTCAAGGGGCAATCCTGGGCCTGCTAGGATTGGTGGGGCTAGCAGGGATTTTTTAGGATCGGTGGTTTTTTTCTTTTATGTTCATGAAGGATCACAGACTATCAACCTTATGGAAGTTTTGGCGATCCTCTACACTTTGGAGAGGGCTTATGCTTTGGGATGGCGCAAGGTTATCTGTGAGTCTGATTCACATGTTTTGATTAATTTGCTGAATAAACAGAAGGTATCTGATGTTAGTTGGCAGTTGGCTATGATGGTGCAACAGATTTTGCAAATAAGTTCTTTGATGGAGATGGTGTCTTTCGTCCATATTCCAAGGGAGTGGAATAGGGCAGCAGATTGTTTGGCTAAGTGGGCTTCTGAGCATTTAGATGGATGGAAGATTGATGAGTGGGAGCAAGTTCCTCATGAGCTCCGACATGACTTGGAGAGGATTCTTGCCGAGGATGGGAATGGTATTTGTGAAGGATGATGTTATCTCATGCTTTGTATGACTGTTTCTTATGGATTCCCAGGGCCTTAGCCCTGTGATGTTTTGTAACGCTCTTTTTTGAATTTCAATAAAGTTTTTACCCCTTTTTATAAAAAAAAAAGGATTATCTCCATCCCCCCAAATAATGAGATTGCTTTATTTAATTTATTTTTAAAATAATTTAATTATTTTTATTTGTATTTTTTAAATTTCATTTTACTTCTTAAAAATAAAGATTTTTCTTTCAAATAAAATTTTGATATTTATTCTTTTCACTCTACATAAATAAAAAGATGGCTATTTTCTCTTTTAGTTAATTTATTTTTAAAAAGCACTTCAAATCAAAGATGGTTGAAACCAAAATTTAGTGCCATTGATTATTAATGTTTGTAAAGGTAAATTGCACTTCTTAGTTTATAAAGATAAATTGGAGCCAAAGAAGTGCATGAAAATATGGGAAATAGTGGAGACAATATTGTTGATAACTTATAATTATCTTTATTTGTGCAAATAATTTTGTAGATAGATTATAATTATCTCTGTTTGTGGGTTGTTGAAGAGAGTGCTATACTATATATACTTTTGAGTTGGGAAGTCTTTGCCATCCTTGTATTCTTCTCTGTGATTTAGGCCTATTGGTATGTTAAAAATTAAATTAAATTAATTATTGTATTTGTATCATGTGTTGGTTGGTTAGAGAGGTTAGAGAGTTCTTGTGTTTTAGAATTGTTTTAAATTTGGTGCATTGTGCTTTATTGTTAGGATTGTTTTGGAATCAAATGCACATGTGAATTCTAGTTAGAGTTTTTTGTGAAGGAAGGATGGAAGTCTTTTTTAATAGTGTATTGATTGTTAGAAGTGTTTTGAAATTGATGCATGAGCATCTAGGTGTATGAGCAATCCCGTATCATAAAAAAAAATCTGTCTCCTAAGTTTTTGGTTTTCTTTTGTGATGTTTCTTTGCAGTGGGTTGATATTTGTACCTCAGGAGAAAGTTTCATTCATTTGGCTGAGAAACAACTAATTTTGACTAAGTTTAAAGCCTTTGTGTTGACCACTTTTATAGTTCACAAGCTGTCTAGTTTGCAGATAGTGCAGTTTTCTGATTTGGTGTTCTGCCAATGAAGTAGTTTGTCAGTTTGGTGTTTTGCCGATGAAGCTTTCAAACAAATACTTAGAAGAAGTTTATTTTGTTATTGGCAAGATGGAAGGTTTCAAAACTTGTATTTTCGCTAACATGTTGGTTTGCGAACTCATAAGTTCGCTGATGGTGTTTTCTACCGATAAAGGGGATTGAAAGTTTGAAGCTTTCTTATTTCACCAATTGATCTTGTTGGCGAGAGGGCAAGTCTTACAAAGTTCGCAGGATTTCAAAATCACCGATGGGAATGTGTGAAGGAGCAAGCTTCTTAGTTCGTGATGACATCATTTCGCTGATGGACTTTAGTATCGCCCAACTTCTAAGTTCACAAACTCATAAAATCAACGATAAGGAAGTTTTGAGTTCCTTTGGTTCATCAATAGGTGAAGTGACTGATGGAAGGGATTATTACATAGATGCAAAAAGGAGAGTTCAGTGAGATTCATTCTTTTTGATACATAGCTGCCAATGGAAAAAGTTAAAGTATGTTTACTCTGAAACACCATGAGAAGCTGCTGATTAGAGTAGTAAACATTCTAATGTTTATTGTGATGGAGGACACATAGAAAAGGATGATTCCTTAAGGGTTTTGGTGATACAGTTGAACTACTCTTTGATGGTTTTACTGCCTAGCACTGAATTGTATATAAAGGGTAGACACCCTTTAGTTGGGGTTTAGAGGTTCAAAGAAGGAAGCACATTGAAAGGGCATATTGGCGTAAAGTTATTGGTTCATGGAAGGAAGATTGTTGCTGTTGGTACCCATTTGGCCTAGAGGTTGAGCTTGCATGTTGGGGGGTTTCTTCATTTAAACCCTAGGTCTTCTTGTCCATCGGCAAGAGCTTGGCCTATCGGCGAGCTATTTTTTGTTCCCTCCGATGTGTTTGGTTTGGCCGATGGAAATGCCATCAGTGTGATATTCATCGTCAGTAGGCTTCATTTGTGTTTGGCCGATGGATGTTATCGGCGTGTGTTGTATTGTCGGCGTGAGTGTTTTGAGTTCTGCCGACGATGGGGGGTTTGGCTGATGGGACCAAGGAGGATGTGTCTATCGAGGTGACAAGTTCTATCGGTGTAGGCATTTTGTTGTTCGCCGATGGCTTTGGTCATACCGACAGGCGAGGAATGTGGAGACTTCATCGGTGAGAGTTTGGTCCATCGGCTGGGGAGCTTTGGGTTTGGCCGATAGTGTTGATATCGCCGATGGAGGGATTTGGAATGAGCATTGGTGTGACTTTGTGCGATTGGTCGAAGAGTTTTTGACTTGCCCTATGGTGTATGTCACACCGACGGAAGGAGGAGGCCAGGGTCCATCAGCGTGAGTTGTGTTGTCGGTGAGCATCTTTTTTGTTACGCTGATGGTCTATGTCTTGGCGATGGGCGTGTTTGGAGTGAACCATCGGGATGACTTAGTATGTTGGCGAGGGAATTTTGGGCTAGCCCGATGGTTGTTGTTTGGCCAACGAAGTATGTTTTGGTGGCCATCGGGGAGACTCGTATTGTCAATGGGAGTCTGGAGAGTTAGCCTGATGGTCAGTCTCTGGCCGATGAGGGGAATGTAGTGAAACGGTCGGCGAGACTGTTGAGGTCAGCCAGAGGATTTTTGGATGCTCCGATGGAGGGAGTCACACCGAGGGGGGTGCAGAGTGTAGTTTGTGGTCATCGGCCAGACTATTGATGTCGGGATGAGTTTTGTGGAGTTGGCCGATGGTTCTTCTCTGGCTGATATGGAAGTTGTAGGCTTTTGGGAGGTGTCGTCGGTGAGACTTGATAGATCGGCAGGAGGATTTGGGAGTTGGCCGATGGCCTGGGTCTAGGTGATGGGCTTTTGGGTGAAGGAGCGTGTGTCGAGTGTGGCAAAAGCGCTCGACACCTATTATGCAAGTGACTATGCTTTTAAACTACTAAGGTGGTCTCTGCACCATGCATGTGGGATTAATCTCCCTGCATTATTTTGAACCTGTGGTAAATGCATTTTGGCAGGAACTTCATTTTGATTGCTGCGACTGATTTCTCGATGGCTGCGGGTGGTTGAGCCATCAATGGTGACTGTAGCAGGGATATGGGTGACGGTACAAGTGATTAAACTGCTTGATTGTGAATGAGGACTTCCATACGGTGGCGCAAGGCTCGAGGCCTCCCTATCAACTCTCCTACCTACTGCATTGATAAATTCTGAGCGCCATTCCTTTGAAGGATCTGTATCCGGCAAATTTTGATATTTTGTCATGTAATTAATTGCTGCAGGTACACTTTCTAGCCAATATAGGCAGATGGTGTTACCATTTTTGCGGTTGTTGAAAGTTGAACATTTGGCTCTGTAATACAATACAGCTGATTTGGTTGCTCTGTACAGCAAAACCTGTGAGTTTATGTATCTCTTGTTGTACGTTTTTGCATGAATCCACTGATTTCATGGTTAATTCTATATGAGAAATGCTATGTTAGCATGTGTTTTGTGAATTTTGTCTCTAGTATTGCATGTATCTTTCTTCTGAGTCTGGATATTTAACCAATGTCTAAGATTCTAGAACATAGAATTCCTGTGTTGAATGTCTGATCTTTTAACTTTTGCTCAAGGGGTAGATTAAACTATTTTCAGATTGAACATTGGGAAGGGTATACTATAATAGGGATGCCATAAGTATAGATCGCTTAACACTCTGTATTGGGAGATATCTGTAAGGCAGGTATCATATGTATCCCCCTGAAATCTAGTTTTAGTTGTTCATGCATATCATTCACAGGTGTATGTCTACTGACTCCAGGCCCTGGATAGGCACCAATCTTGCTTTGTGTTTGTGTTACAACCATGTCCAGCTTTGCATCCAAACTTAAAATCAAAATCAAACTCTAAAACAACTATTAGGACATTAGAATTAGTTTTAGGATCCTCAATCCTCTATCTACAACTGCAAATAGGCCCAAAGCTAGCCCCTTTTACTCTTATCTTACAGTTTTGGTCTACTTACAGGAGGACTTATCTGCTTTCTGTTAGCATCCCGGCCTTGTATGTATATCCTCATGGATGTTGAGTAGGGAATACCCCCCTAGGTTTTGCAGAGCTTGAAGAAGAAGAGGAGATAAAATATAGAGTCTATCTCCTACACTGTTGGCCCCTGGCCCAGAGATCCTGTTGATCATTGATGGCTACCTTGTAGGGAAATCTGGGAATAAGCATCCAGTCTGGGAAAAAACCAACAGAAATTGGCAACTCCGCTGGGGAGATCAATGTCATATCCATGAAAGTTTGAGTCTATGAGATTAAAGAATTAGGCCTGGATGTGTTTGTTGCAGCAGAGAAAAAGGTTGTATATGTGACTCTGCTGGTGGATGACCTAGAAAGAAAGAAATCAATTTGCAGCTTCATCTTGTTTGAAGCTCATTCCTCTTCAAGGAGGTGGTGACTCTGCATCAAAGAACCTGATAAAAGAACAAAATCAGTCAGAGAAGAATTTGCAGCTCCTGCAACATATCCAGGTATTTCATATTGTTTGACAGACTCCCTATTTGGTGAGATAGCACTGGTTAAAAGGGAAACATTGGTGAAAGCAGAGCTTGCATGCTTTTATTAGAACTTATTCTGTATTTCAAAGGGTATGCAATGTTGCTAAAAAGACTCATTTAAAGGACTTTAGGAAAGTTTGAAAAAATAGTCTAAATTTTGAGTGCCTAAAGTCATTGTTTGTAGAAAATCTGAGTAGAGAGGAGGGTTGCAAAAACATAAAGGATGTATTATCAGCCTATGCACCCTTGTGAAGTGTCAAGTGCAAAAATGTATAGTAATCAATCCCAACAATGTAATAAAAGAAGTTTCAACATAGACAGATATAAGCCCATAAATTTCAGTGGCATTTGTGGCTATCCAAATGCTCTTCCACCTAAAATCAGAATTTTTTTGCCTAAATTTAATGGTATAAAGGATGAATCAGCTGAGAGACACTTGCAACAGTTTATGAATGTGATAGATGACTTTGAGATTGACCATGAGGATGTGGTTATGAGATTATTTGTTCAATCTCTAGATGAAGATGCAAGGGACTAGTTTTCCTACCTTCCAGCTCACTCTGTCAGCGCTTGGCAGGGTTTTAAATCTGCATTTCTAGTACAATATGGTGAAAGAATATCTGAATATGCAGTTATTAGTAATTTTATGTACATCCATATTGAAGAAGGTGAGTTGATACTAGCCTTTAACCTCAGATTTATGAGGGCATTGAATACAATTCCAGAATGCATGAGACCTAATGATGCACTGTGCTTAGTTGTCTATTTGGGAGCTTTTGATAAGAAAATGAGTTACAGATTAAGAGACAAGGAGCCCACCACATTGCATCAGGCACATTAGTTTGCAATAGATATTGAAAACAATTGGAGGTATGGAATACAAAAGGGTTATTTTTCTGAAAATTTTTGTTGTCCTGCAGCCCTCGATGTTAATGAAAGATTTAATTCAGGAGTTGACAATGAATGTCAAAGTATTCACACCCTTGTTGTCCCAATTTTTGCATCATTTCAAGTTGATGATGTTTCTGTTATAAAGGAGGATGTCTTGTTTTGCCCAACAAATGAAGTTGAAAACAATGGTTTTTCAAGTAATATTTACATACCGGCCCTTATCAAAGAGCCATCATGTTTAAATGATCCAGTTGTGCAAGGTTGTGATCATGTGGATCAACAGTCAGTATCAGTTTCATCAGGAAGTATTAGAGGGATGGAGAATGATGTAGATAGCTCAACTTCAGAATGCATTGAAACAACAAAAATCTTGTATATGGGGCAATCAGTTGATAGAAATGATATCCATGATCAATTCATGGATCAGGTTTGTTCTTCTTATGACTCTGGATCTGATAGTACTAAAGAAGAATTGGAGTATCATGAAGAAGAAGCAGAGGCCTTTGCAGTGAGTGTTAATCCCCTTTATGATGAGTCTACAGATGCCTTTGATGCTGTGAATCTTGACTTTCAGTGGTGTAGGATTAATCCTCTTTTTGAGGATGATGATGAATATAAGGAGACTGTTGACCTTGGTGTTACATCAGTTTGTAAGTGAGGGGCATATGAATCAGATATCTTCAGTTCTTGTGAAGATACTATGGATTTGCAAACTGTGAATGATGGATGTTCATCATCACCTGGTTTAGATATGTGCAACATTGGGTGTGTGGATCGGGATTTGTTTTCAATATCAGTAGATATTGGGGGTCTCATTTTTTCTGAGTATTTTGAGTTTTTGGATTAGCTGGATGAGTGCCTGATGGTGTGCAGTAGCCAGATAAATGATGAAGACTGCCAAGAGCAGTATGATGTACCATCTGAAGAGTATAACATGCATATGTTGCTTAATGCTGAAGGATTTTTTTAGCATGTATGGTTGCATGTTTGATTTTGAAATGTAGAGTGACAGAGGCAGTACTACAAGTGGCAAGCTGTCAAAGGTGGTGGAATATCTAATTGAGCAAATGACCTTATGGACAAACTATGCCAATTTTTTCAGTTGGGATTGGGATCTTTCAGTTTGGAATCAGGCATTTGGCAAGAAAAAATTTTGGTTCTTCCTTTTTGGCTACCCAGGGCCACCCAAGTGATGACTAAAATATAGTTTTTGTGCAGGTTGGTGCAATGATTGACTCTGTTGCCCAATAGATATGGCCCAATCTACGAAACCAGAGATTCTGGGGTCCTCGCTGCAGTTTTGCACCTGCACGTCCCCAGACAGAGCCAGTGTTGGTACCCATTTTGGCCTAGAGGTTGAGCTTGCATGTTGGGGGGTTTCTTCATTTAAACCCTAGGTCTTCTTGTCCATCGGCAAGAGCTTGGCCTATCAGCGAGCTATTTTTTGTTCCCTCCGATGTGTTTGGTTTGGCCGATGGAAATGCCATCGGTGTGATATTCATCGTCGGCAGGCTTCATTTGTGTTTGGCCAATGGATGTTATCGGCGTGTGTTGTATTGTTGGCGTGAGTGTTTTGAGTTATGCTGACGATGGGGGGCTTGGCCGATGGGACCAAGGAGGATGTGTCTATCGAGGTGACAAGTTCTATCGGTGTAGGCATTTTGTTGTTCGCAGATGGCTTTGGTCATACCGACAGGCGAGGAATGTGGAGACTTCATCGGTGAGAGTTTGGTCCATCGGCTGGGGAGCTTTGGGTTTGGTCGATAGTGTTGATATCGCTGATGGAGGGATTTGGAACGAGCATCGGTGTGACTTTGTGCGATTGGCCGAAGAGTTTTTGACTTGCCCAATGGTGTATGTCACACTGACGAAAGGAGGAGGCCAGGGTCCATCGGCGTGAGTTGTGTTGTCGGTGAGCATCTTTTTTGTTACGCCAATGGTCTATGTCTTGGCGACGGGCGTGTTTGGAGTGAACCATCGGGATGACTTAGTATGTCGGCGAGGGAATTTTGGGCTAGCCCGACGGTTGTTGTCTGGCCGACGAAGTATGTTTTGGTGGCCATCGGGGAGACTTGTATTGTCGGTGGGAGCCTGGAGAGTTAGCCTGATGGTCAGTCTCTGGCCGATGAGGGGAATGTAGTGAAACAGTCGGCGAGACTGTTGAGGTCGGCCAGAGGATTTTTGGATGCTCCGATGGAGGGAGTCACACCGACGGGGGTGCAAAGTGTAGTTTGTGGTCATCGGCCAGACTATTGATGTCAGGATGAGTTTTGTGGAGTTGGCCGATGGTTCTTCTCTGGCCGATATGGAAGTTGTAGGCTTTCGGGAGGTGTCGTCAGTGAGACTTGATAGATCGGCAGGAGGATTTGGGAGTTGGCTGATGGCCTGGGTCTGGGCGATGGGCTTTTGGGTGAAGGAGCGTGTGTCGAGCGTGGCAAAAGTGCTCGACACCTATTATGCAAGTGACTATGCTTTTAAACTACTAAGGTGGTCTCTGCACCATGCATGTGGGATTAATCTCCCTGCATTATTTTGAACCTGTGGTAAACGCATTTTGGCGGGAACTTCATTTTGATTGCTGCGACTGATTTCTCGATGGCTGTGGGTGGTTGAGCCATCAATGGCTACTGTAGCAGGGATATGGGTGACAGTACAAGTGATTAAACTGCTCGATTGTGAATGAGGACTTCCATACGGTGGCGCAAGGCTCGAAACCTCCTTATCAACTCTCTTGCCTACTGCATTGATAAATTCTGAGCGCCATTCCTTTGAAGGATCTGTATCCGGCAAATTTTGATATTTTGTCTTGTAATTAATTGCTACAGGTACACTTTCTGGCCAATATAGGCAGACGGTGTTACCATTTTTGTGGTTGTTGAAAGTTGAACATTTGGCTCTGTAATACAATGCAGCTGATTTGGTTGCTCTGTACAGCAAAACCTGTGAGTTTATGTATCTCTTGTTGTACGTTTTTGCATGAATCCACTGATTTCATGGTTAATTCTATATGAGAAATGCTATGTTAGCATGTGTTTTGTTAATTCTGTCTCCAGTATTGCATGTATCTTTCTTCTGAGTCTGGCTATTTAAGCAATGTCTAAGATTCTAGAACATAGAATTCCTGTGTTGAATGTCTAATCTTTTAACTTCTACTTAAGGGGTAGATTAAACTATTTTCAGATTAAACATTGGGAAGGGTATACTGTAATAGGGATGCCATAAGTATAGATAGCTTAACACTCTGTATTGGGAGATATCTGTAAGGCAGGTATCATATGTATCCCCCTGAAATCCAGTTTTAGTTGTTCATGCATATCATTCACAGGTGTATGTCTACTGACTCTAGGCCCTAGATAGGCACCAATCTTGCTTTGTGTTTGTGTTACAACCATGTCCAGCTTTGCATCCGAACTTAAAATCAAAATCAAACTCTAAAACAACCATTAGGACATTAGAATTAGTTTTAGGATCCCCAGTCCTCTGTCTACAACTACAAATAGGCCCAAAGCTAGCCCCTTTTGCTCTTATCTTACAGTTTTGGTCTACTTACAGGAGGACTTATCTGCTTTCTGTCAGCATCCCAGCCTTGTATATATATCCTCATGGATGTTGAGTAGGGAATACCCCCCTAGGTTTTGCAGAGCCTGAAGAAGAAGAGGAGATAAAATATAGAGTCTATCTCCTACACTGTTGGCCCTTGGCCCAGAGATCCTATTGATCATTGATGGCTACCTTGTAGGGAAATCTGGGAATAAGCATCCAGTCTGGGAAAAAACCAACAGTTGCTACTTATGAAATTGTACTCCTACATTTATTGAATTGTTGCAAATCAATAAACCTTCATTGTTGTTCTATGAAGTTGTTGTTGTGTGTCTGTATAATCTATTTTGCTGCTCATTGTGATGGTCTAATAAGACCCTTAGAATTTAACCTACACCAAGTGGTATTAGAGCAGGTTTTCTATCGGAACTATAGAATGTCATAAAGAAGGATTCTAAGAATTTTGTTGTGGGTAGAGAAGAAGAGTGTAGGCTTGCAACTGCAGAGAATCCGGTGGAAATATGACATGGAGGGGATGTGGTAGAGGAAGAGTACCACAGGTTGGTGAACTTGTGATTGCAGAGATACTGAGAGGAATAACAACATGATTAGATGCTATGGAGATGAAGCAATATAGAGGAGTACACATTGAAGATGTGAGTGAGGATGAAGAAGAAGTAGAAGTCAGAGAAATGATGCAAATGAAGAAGGAGACAAACCAGAAAGATAATTTTTGTGAGCAATGTCCAGAATAAGTAGTAAGCCTCATTTGGATCCTCTGAGTTATAATGATAGTTTAAATCTAGAAGAATTGTTTGACTAGATTTCAAAAATGGATAAGTATTTTGATTTTGAACCAACTAAAGATCCCAAGAAAGTTAAGTTTGCTTGCACGAAGTTGAAGGGTCATGCCTCACAATGGTGGGAACATGTTTATATAGAAAGGCAGAGAAAGGGGAAGGAGAAAATTAAATCTTGGGAAAGAATAGTAATCAAATTAAAGGCCAAGTTTTTACCAATAGACTATCAAATTAGTTTGTTCAAGAAATTAAAGAACTTGAAGCAGAAGGAGAAGAATGTCCAAGAATATACTGAAGAGTTTTATAGGTTAAATATTTGAGTTGGTCATGTAAAGGATGATGCTAAAAAGGTTTCTAGATATATCAATGGGCTACAATATTCCATCTAGGATAAAATTATAAGCATGGTACGAATCACAAGTGTTGAGGAAGCCTATCAGTATGCCCTGAAGGCTGAAGACAAACTTGCAAGGAAACAAAATAATATGAGAGGAATGGGAAGATTTTTCACGTGGTAGAGGATAGCCTGGTGGAAAAGGATATAAAAAATAAGGAGAAGCTAGTATGTCTCAAGACAACACCCATGAAAATAAAGGAAGAGGAGATTATTCCTGAGGCAAAGGGTATTTTGGGAAGAGGATTTAGTGGCACTTGTTTTCAATGTGGAGAGATTGGACATTAGACATTTGAATATCCTCAGATACAACAGAGTAGTGGAAAAGGAAAAGAGGCAAGAGTAAATGTGGATCAAAATGATTGTGAAAGCGTGGCTTCACCAAAATGTGGAGAAGATAGGATGGAGAATCCGTGATGTTGAGGAGGATTTTGTTGAATCTAGAGAAGGAGAAACCTAAACCAGTTTAGAGGAGGAACTTGTTTCGAGCTAGATGTAAGGTGGGTGGTAAATGTTGCAAAAAAGTCTCAGTCCTTATGCTGTAACATAAATGTTGACACCCAAGAAGGATGGGGAATGGAGGATGTGTATGAACTGAAGAGCAATAAACAAGATAACGATCAAGTATAGGTTTCTGTTGCCACAAACGGATGATATGATGGATTGTCTAAGTGGAGCCAAGTACTTCACAAAAATTAATTTGAAGAGTGGGTACCATCAAATTAGAATCAGAGAAGGGGATGAGTAGAAGATTCAAGATGAAATAAAAAAAATTAATTTATAACTAAAATATTATAATTATAATATTATAATGTTTAATTTATTTGACTTATTAAAAAAAATGAGATTGGTTTATTTAATTTACTTTTAAAAAATAATTTAATTATTTTTACACCCAAAAAACAATGAGATTGATTTATTTAATTTTATTTTTTAAAATAATTTATTTATTTTTATTTTTTATTTATTTAATTTTATTTTTTAAATCTCATTTTACTTCTTCTATGTCATTTTATTATTTTTGTTTATATATACATTTAATATTCTAAAAATAATTAAAATGATGATTTTATCATTTTTCTATCTTATATTTAAAAATATTTTTGTTTGAAATATTATTTTATGTGAAAAGAAATAAGAAAATCTAATTTATAACTAAAATATTATACTTATAATATTATAATGTTTAATTTATTTGACTTATTTTATTATTTTGTTTATATGCATTTTATACTTTTAAAATAATTAAAATAATCGGTTTATCATTTTTGTATCTTATATTTAAAAATATTTTTTTTTATGTTAAAAGAAATAAGAAAATTTAATTTGTAACTAAACTATTATATTTATAATATTATAATGTTTAATTTATTTGACTAATTACAAAAATTCTTAGATTGGTTTATTTAATTAAATTTTTTAATAATTTAATTATTTTTATTTGTATTTTTTAAATTTTATTTTACTTCTTAAAAATAGAGTTTTTTCTTTCAAATAAAATTTTAATATTTATTCTTTTCACTCTACACAAATAAAAAGATGGCTATTTTCTCTTTCATTAATTTATTTTTAAAAAGCACTTCAAATCAAAGATGGTTGAAACCAAAATTTAGTGCCATTGATTATTAAAGTTTGTAAAGGTAAATTGCACTTCTTAGTTTATTAAGATAAATTGGAGCCAAAGAAGTGCATGTAAATATGGGAAATAGTCGAGACAATATTGTTAATAACTTATAATTATCTTTATTTGTACAGATAATTTTGTAGATAGATTATAATTATCTCTATTTGTGGGTTGTTTAAGGGAGTACTATACTATATATACTTTTGAGTTGGGAAGCCTTTGCCATCCTTGTATTCTTCTCTGTGATTTAGGCCTATTGGTATGTTACAAATTAAATTAATTATTGTATTTGTATCATGTGTTGGTTGGTTAGAGAGGTTAGAGAGTTATTGTGTTTTAGAATTGTTTTAAATTTGGTGCATTCAATGGAAAAGAGTTTCCAAAGATTGAAGGAGAAAGTGATTGAACAACCAATGTTAGCATTGCTTGATTTCATAAAGGTTTTTCAAGTGGACTGTGATGCAAGTGGAATAGTCATTGGAGGATTTTTAAGTCAATAAGGGAGACCAATTGCATACTTCAGTAAGAAGTTGAATTAGTCAAAACAAAAATATTTTGTGCATGATCAAGAATTTTATGCAATTCTACATGCACTCAAGAAGTGGAGACATTATTTTCTACTGAAGGAGTTTGTACAATATACTGATCATCATGCTTTGCAGTTCATAAACAACCAATGTAAGTTGAATCAGAAACACATGAAATGGGTTGAATTTTTGTAGAGTTATTCCTTTGTTTTGAAACATAGGAGTGGAAAGTCTAATAGGGTAGCCGATGCATGGAGTAGGAGATGTCTATTGTTGAATGAATTGAGAGTGAATGTAGTTGGTTCTGATTCTATGAAAGAGTTGTATGAGATAGATTTAGATTTCAAAGAAGCATGGGTTGCTTGTATGAATCTAGTAGAGAAGGATAGAACACCATGGCTGGAATATTTTCTTTAGGAAGGCTTGTTGTTCAAAGGGAAATGGCTATGTATGCCTCAAGGGTCAATAAGGGATAATTTGATGAGAGAAAAGCATAGTGGTGGATTGATTGGACACTTTAGTGTTGATAAAACATTGACACAATTGAATGAAGGTTATTTTTGGCTTGGTATGGCTGCGGATGTGAAGAAGTTGGTACAAGGTTGCAGAGTTTTCCAACATGCTAAAGGAGTCAGGCAGAATACTAGTTTGTATCAACCATTACCTATATCAAAGAGACCATGGGAACAAATCAGTATGGATTTTATTTTGGGATTGCCTTGAACACAAAGAGGTAATGATTTTATTTTTGTTATTGTTGATAGATTTTTAAAAATGGTGCATTTATACCATGTCAAAAAAGTAATGATGCTTCCCACATTGCTACATTATTTTTCAAAGAGTTAGTTAGGCTACATAGTTTTCCTAAGAGTGTTGTTTCATATTGTGATGTGACATTTGTTAGCCATTTTTGGCACACCTTGTGGAAGAAAATGGGTACACATTTAGGTTTTAGTTTAGTGTACCATCCTTAGATTGATGGTCAAATTGAATTTGTTAATAGGAGTTTGGGAAATTTGTTGAGATGTCTAGTGGGTGATAAGTCTAATCAATGGGACTTGATACTGGCTTAGGCAGAGTTTGCATATAATAATTTAGTCAATAGGAGTATAGGGAGAAAATTCATTTTCATGTTGTCTATGGATACAGTCCAAGAGGTGTTTATGAGTTGAGGGATAGTGTATATTTACATAGAAAGAGTGCACTAGCTAAATATTTTTCTGATTACATCCATGATTTGCATAAGGAGGTAAATGAAACTTTGGAGAAAAGTGCCATCAAATACAAGGAGCGTGCTGATATGCATAGGAGAGAGCAAGAGTTTCAGGTTTGTAATTTGGTATTGGCACATTTGCAAAAGGAGAGGTTCCCATATGGAACATATAATAAATTGAAATGGAAAAATATTGAAGCTTGTAAGGTCTTGAAGAAGTTTTCATCCAATGTTTATGAATTGAGCTTCCAACAAGTATAGATATTTCACCTATCTTCAATGTTGCTGATTTATATAAATATTATGAAGGGGAATCAAGTACACAAGGGAATTCCAATTCAGATTTTCAGGATGCACATAAGTGGATACATCAATTGCCTAAGAAGAAGTTTAAGAAGATTGATAGAGTGATTGATTCCTAAGTGGTTAAAAGAACAAGGGAAATGGAATACATGGAGTATCTTGTTCGATGGAAGGATAGACTAGAAGATGAAGCCTTTTGGATGTAAGCTTCAGATTTGGTTAAGTATGGGATACCTATTCCAGACTTACCTAAATGTTCATGTGTTTCAGCCTCATGGAATATTTCACTTACCCATCATGTCTGATGCAGGAGCATCCAAGTGTGAGCAATCCTGTGTCACCAAAAAAATATTTGTTTCCTAAGTTTTTGGTTTTCTTTTGTGATGAACTTCTTTATAGTGGGTTGATATTTGTACCTTAGGAGAAAGTTCCATTCATTTGGCCAAGTGACATTGAATTTTGACTAAGTTTGGAGCCTTTGTGTTGACCACTTTTACAATTTGCAAACTGTCTAGTTCACCAATAGTGTAGTTTGTTGATTTGGTATTTTACCGACGAAACAACTTCCTAATTTGGTTTTTTTAAGAAGAAGCTTTCAGACAAGGACTTGGAAGAAGTTTCTTTTGATATTGGTGAGATGGAAGGTTTCAAAACTTGAATTTTCACCGAAGAAGAATTCATTTTCTTTGTTATCAGTTGACATGTTGGTACGTGAACTCATAAGTTCACCGATGATGTTTTCTGTTGATAAAGGGGATTGAAAGTTTGAAGTTTTCTTATTTCACCAATTGAGCTTCTTGGCGAGAGGCAAAGTCTTACAAAGTTTGCGAGATTTCAAAATCATCGATGGGAATGTCTGAAGGAGCAATCTTAGTTCTTGATGATGTCATTTTGCTAATGGACATTAGGATCATCCAAATTCTAAGTTTGCAAACTCATAAAATCACTGATAAGGAAGTTTTGAGTTCCTTTGGTTCGTCAATAAGAGAAGTGACTGATGGAAGGGATCATTGCATAGATGTGGAAAGGAGAGTTCAATGAGATTCATTCTTGCTGATACAGAGCTACCAACAAAAAAAATTAAAGTATGTTTACTTTGAAACATTATGAGAAGATACCAATTAGAATAGTAAAAATTCTAACATTTATTCTAATTGAACACATGTGGAAAAGGATGATTCCTTAAGGATTTTGATGTGCAAGTTGAACTACTCTCAAGCGGTTGAACTGCCTAGCACTAAATTGTATATAAAGGGTAGACACCCCTTAGTTGGGGTTCAAAGTTTCAAAGATGTAAGAACATTGAAAGGGCATGTTGGCATAAAGTTACTAGTTCATGGAAGGAAGCTTGTTGCTACTTATGAAGTTGTACTGCTACATTTGTTTAATTGTTGCAAATCAATAAAACCTTCATTGTTGTTCAGTGAAGTTGTTGTTGTGTGTCTGTATAATCTATTTTGCTACTCATTTTGACAATCTCATAAGACCCTTAGAATTTGACCTACACCAGAAATCAACTGCTTATGAGAGTTAGTGGGTCACATTATGAATATTGCTACTTAAAAATTTAGTTTGTCTAATTTTATTAGATTGTTAAAAGATGTTCAAGAATCAACTGAATTGTTGACCAAAATATCCCTATTTAATCCCCCATTTCTAGGATTAGATTGAAGTTAAAATGAAAGAGATGGTTTTAATATTTTTTAAATTATTGCATTCTATTTGTTAGCAAAATCTCTCCCAATATGCATTTAAAATCTCACGTGAGAAGTAGAGAAGAAGATAGTAGATGGGAGAAAATAGAAGATAACAAAAATGTATCTCTCCATAGGGAAATGGATGCATATATTTGCTTAAATAGATAAGAACTTAAACTATAACTTATATATATATAATGTCATTTCCCTATTCCAAAAATAGTAAGTCCTAAAAATAGTAAATAGGAGCACCGTTAACCCATCAAATTTTCCTATGGGTTAATTGGGAAAATTAAGAAAAATATTCTATTTAATATTTATTTTGTCTTAGCATATTTTATATCCATCAAAAAATAAATATTAAATTTAATAAATTAAGAGCCCAAGGGGAGAGTGGGATTCTTGAGTATCACGAGCATTAATTGTAAGGGGATTTTGAGCATATTTGACTCCTATTTCGGGCTAGGAGCATCTATGACAGCTATGACACATCTATGACAACTATCATTAGCTATTCTTGGCATGAGCATCTCCAAAGAGGCATTGGGATTCTTGGGAGCCCATTTCCATGGTTGTAGATATTTAATTTACAAAATGATTTTATTTGGCTTGTTGACAATTTGATATTTTTCTCTCATATTAAAGGTTTGAAACTCTATAATTTAGTGGACAAAAACCTATTGGAGAGGGAATCTTGTGGAAGAAAACCCATGAGTTTCAGATGATTAGAGAATGAAAACCCTTTGGTCACAATGATTAATTCCATCTAGGGATTGCATTGAGCTTCAAGGTATATGCACAAAGATGAGGGACCAAAAAGTCGCCACATAACTTTTTGGTCCCATACAAGTCATAACGCGAGCACATTAAAGCACGCTTGCATTATGGCTCGGTGTTACCGAGCCTATAATGTGAGTGCATTTTGCAAAAGTAAATCTCTCTCTCTCTCATTTAGGGGTTAGGGGTCACAGGCATTATTTAGGGTTTAGGGGAATTATTTAGGGTTGCTCAAGTTTAGGGTTTAGGGGTTTAGGGTTTCTCATGATTAGGGTTTAGGGTTTAGAAAGAGATAGAGAGAGGAGACCAATAGAGATTGAGAGAGATAGAGGAGACAGATGGGAGAGATAGGGAGATAGAGAGTGAGGGACATGTCTAGAGACATAGGGAGAGAGATTAAGAGGTAGAGGGACGATAGAGATAGGAAGATAGAGGAGAGATATGGAGATAGAGGTTTAGGGTTTCTTAGGTTTAGGGTTTAGGATTTAGGGTTTAGGAGTTTGGGGGTTTAGGGCTTTGTGGTTTAGGGTTAGGGGTTAGGGTTTAGTGGCATTATTTAGGTTTTATGGTTTAGGGGTTAGGTGTTAAGGTTTAAAGGTTTAGGGTTGAGGGGATAGAGAGAGAGAGGATTGATAGGGAGATATAGAGGAGACCGATGGGAGAGATATAGAGATAGAGAGTGAGGGACATGGCTAGAGACATAGGAAGAGATATTGAGAGGTAGACGAATGATAAAGATAGGGAGATTAGGGAGAGATAGGGAGATAGAGGTTTAGGGTTAGGGGTTAGAGTTTAGAGGCATTATTTAGGGTTTAGGGGTAGAGAGAGAGAGCGGGTTTAGGGGTTAGGGGTTATGGGTCAGGGTTTAGGGCTTATGGGTTAGGGGTTGGGGTTTAAGGTCTAATTATTTAGGGTTTAGGGTTGCTCAGGTTTAGGGTTGCATGTCATACTTTTCTTTTTTCCATTTCCTTCATTGATAAGGGAGAGCGAGAGATAGGGAAATAGAGGAATGATAGGGGAGGAGGTAAGAGATATGGAGATAGTGAGAGATAGATAGGTAGAAAGAGAGGAGATAGATAGGGAAAGATAGAGGAGAAAGAGGGGAGAGATCGGGTGATAGAGAGTGAGTGAGATGTCTAGAGAGATAGGGAGATAAGGGAGAGATATGGAGATAGAGGTTTGGGGTTTCTCAAGTTTAAGGTTTAGGGGTTAGGGGTTATGATTTAGGGGCATTATTTAGGGTTTAGGGGTTTAGAGAGAGAGACTACTTTTGGCATGCAACCCTAAACCCCTAAATCCTAAATAATGCCCCTAAACCCAAGCAACCCTAAGCCTCTAAACCCTAAATAATTCCCCTAAACCCTAACCCCTAAACCCAAGAAACCCTAAATCTCTATCTATCTATCTTTGTCATCCCTCTACCTCTCAATCTCTCAATAATGCCCCTAAACCCTAAACCTAAGAAACCCTAAACACAGGTCTCTCTCTCTCACAACCCCTAAACTCAAGTAACCCTAAACCGTTATCTCCCTATCTCTCCTTGATCTCCCTATCTCTATCGTCCTGCTACCTCTCAATCTCTCTACCTATGTCTCTGGCCATGTCCATCACTCTCTATCTCCCTATCTCTCCTCTTAGTGTCCTCTATATCTCCCTATCAGTCCTCTCTCCCTAAACCCTAAACCTCCAAACCTTAACACCTAAATAATTCCCCTAAGCTCTAAACACTAAGCCCTAAACTTGAGCAACCCTAAACCCCCCCACACAAAACCCCAAACACCTAAACCCTAAACCCAAGAAACCCTAAACCTATATCTCCCTATCTCTCCCCTATCTCCCTATCTCTATCATCCCTCTACCTCTTAGTCTTTCTCCCTATGTCTTTGGACATGTCCCTCACTCTCTATCTGGAGAGAGAGAGGTGTTTAGGGTTTCTTAGGTTTATGGTTTTGGGGCATTATTTAGGGTTTATAAGTTTAGGGTTGCTCAAGTTTAGGGAGAGAGATTGAGAGGTAGAGGGATGATAAAGATAGAGAGATAGAGATTTAGGGTTTCTTGGGTTTAGGGATTAGGGGTTAGGGTTTAGAGGAATTATTTAGGGTTTAGAGACTTAGGGTTTCTTGGGTTTAGGGTTTACGGGCATTATTTAGGGTTTAGGAGTTTAGGGTTGCTTAGGTTAAGGGTTGCATGTCAAAAGTAGTCTATCTCTCTCCCTAAACCCTAAATAATGCCCCTAAATCATAACCACTAACCCCTAAACCCTAAATCTGAGCAACCCCAAACCTCTATATCCCTATATCTCCCTTATCTCCCTATCTCTCTAGACATCTCACTCACTCTCTATCACCCTTTCTCTCCCCTCTTTCTCCTCTACCTCTTCCTATTTGTCTCCTCTCTCTCTACCTATCTATCTCTCACTATCTCTATATCTCTTACCTCCTTCTCCCCTATCATTCCTCTTTTTCCTAGCTCTCCCTCTCCCTTATTGATGAAGGAAATGGGAAAAAGAAAACTATGACTCTCTTTCTATCTCTCTCTCTCTCTCTCTCTCCCTATATATCACTTTCTCCCTATCTCCCTATCTCTCTCTTCCTCTCAAAGAGAGGGAGAATGAGAGTGAGGGAGAGGGAGAGGGACAATTCTTGTATATCACTTTCTCCCTATCTCCCTATCTCTCTCTACCTCTCAGAGAGAGAGAGAGAGTCCCTGTATATCACTTTCTCCCTATCTCTCTCTGCCTCTTAGAGAGAGAGAGAGAGTCCCTATATATCACTTTTTCCCTCTCTCTCTGCCTCTCAGAGGGAGAGAGAGTTTTGCTTTTGCAAAACGTGCTCACATTATAATGTGCTCATGTTTTGTGCATTCACATAACGCAAGTCATGTTATGTGAATGCACAAAATGCGAGCGCGTTATATGCATTGCCTTGATAATTTCCAAGCCTAAGGATTGGATTTGTCTTGGGCTTCCAACCCAAAGTCTTGGACTGTGTTTAGGACATCCAAAAATGTGTTTTCCAGATTGTATCAAAAACCACATAATCTGGAGCGTCCTCCCCATTAGGTTTGCACTTATTTTGATGAAAACTCACAAAAAATACCACCATAATCTTAATCTCTCTATTAGCTATCTAACCATATAATTTTTTTCACATTTTGAGTACATTAAGGGTTTTATCTTGAATTTCTTTTGTTAGTGTGTCCATTTTTTGTCAAAACCAATGTCTAGTATTTTTTACTTTGTTTTTTAACCGTTCATTGAAATTTGAAATAAGTTACATTTTTAGAAACTAGACTCCATTCTACACATATTCAAATTTTTTATTTTTTATTTTTGATTAGTTTTCAAACATTTTAGGGGGGAGCATGCTCAAATTTCTATTTTTTAGGATGTGTCCACTTTAAAAATTACTAAAAAATCAATTATTCATGAAAAAATTATTAAAAAAAAGGGATAAACTACATGGTGTTAGCTAATTTCTCACCGGAGCGATTATTGAAATATTAAAAAAAAGTTAACATTTTAGGGGGAGCACACCAGATGCCATTTTATGTTTTTTTGAGAAAAACATGACCAATTTGTGTGCTCCCCCTTTTTGAACCCCTTAATCTCAACCATTTTTGGAAAAAATTAGTAGTTTAGAAACTAGATTTAGAGCACTACGACTCATGTTTTTGTTCCATCTTCAAATTTTGAGTGTAGCTATCTTCAATTTCTCATCCAACATCAATGTTTCCTGATTTCAGAAAAAAAGTGGCATCTTAAGACCCCATTTTGGTCCCTCATCTCTGTGCACTTACCCTTCAGCAGTTGTGCAGTTTCAATAGTTTGGGCAGTGTGGTGTTTGCAGGTTAATTTGTTACAGTTTTTGGCAATTCCAAATTGTTGTGTAGTGTTCCTATAGTGTTGTGGAGTGTGTTTCTATTCCATGGTCATTTGGAGTCCATTCCAAGCATCTAGTGGCTGTCCTTGTCAATTGGGGTTTGATTTTGTGTTGTTTCCGACAATTTTCAACGGTGTAGATTGCATAGTTTGTGTAGTTTGCAATAGATATTAAAATAAACTTGTAGAAGTGTGCTATTGATGTTCATCAATGTTGTAGACCTATTTTTGGTCATTTTATATCATAAAAATCAAATAAATTAGTTTATGGTGTTTCCATCAAATTTAGGGTTCATTTATTGTTAGCAATTTTTGTGGGTTTTGATTGTATTTTCTCTAGATTTGAAGTTAATGTTTTTGATAAAGATAAGAGGCAAAAATAGGGTGCCAATCCCATTACAAAACAACCCCTAGGGCACACAAAATAGACCAAAAATTCTAGAACATAAACACTAAACAAATTGAAATAGAAGACCAATGGAAACAATAGACTGACAACCAACAGACAACGCACGAACCCCCCAAAAATAGCAAAGATCAAAACACACCAGACTAGTTGAACAACTGGCCCCAATCTTTAGTCAGGAAGTGGTACATTTATTCGTAGTCCTTGCACTTCTTTTTACCCATGGCGTGTTTGTTCAATTCTAGATCTTGCAAGATAACCAGAGTGGTTGTCAATCGATGCATAACTTTCGAAGTAAACCAGACAAGGATTTTGAAACTTTTCTCAAGTTCCATGATTCTAGCATTCATGGCCTCCATCGTAAACACCTCCTTAGAACTAGTTTCCCCTTCCTTGTTGATTTAGGTGTCCTCCATCTGCTTGGTAGACATATCAGTCTCTAAATCTGACAAGTTTATCTTTGAGAAAAGGCTTGGGCCTTCCACATCCATCGTGCCTCCCAACTCTAAATTAGAGTTCTCCTCCCCCTTCTTAGCTTTTTCCTAGTTGTCGATGGTATCCTCCTTTTTCTTTGAGTCACTGGTTACCACATGCTCCTTAAGGGAGGGGGTGGGCTTAGCTACAAGTCTACTAGACCTCCTAGTTGTGGGCATTCTAACTTTTCCCTAGGGAGTATATTTCCCCTCTTCCTGAGTCTCCTCACTATCTTCATTATCACCACCTAAAACCTCCACCACCTTACCTTTCTCCAGCTCGGGCTCCTCTTTCTTTAGAAGCTCACCCACATTAACAAACTTACAAGTGTCCTTCCCATCCTTGGCTTTCATTTTAGTATTATCTCCCTTGTCATCAACGATGACAAGCTTTCTTTTAGTAGACTTCAGACTCGAGCTAGCGCTGTCAATTTTTTGAGCAATTCTAGCCTCAAGCTGGTCATGAGGGTGAATAGCCAAATTGGGGGTTTTCACTGGACTAGTTTTAGCGCTGAGTTTTTTCTAGAAGTAGAAACCCTAGGGTCTATGGGGTTATCCCTCAGTTTCTCAGGCGTGAGTTTAGTAATCACCACACCATGATTCTGGTTAACTTTGTATGCTTAGAAATAGCTACAAGGGGACTATCTACCAAGCTAGTCGTAATCTTCTTAGGTGGAAAAAGAGCCAAATGAAACTTGTAGAAGCGGTAAATCAGCCCTTGGTGCAAAGGTATCATAGGCTTATTGGGGTTCTAGGCATGCAAGTCTATAACAACTTTGACTGAGGTTTCTAGAGATGAGAGAAGGTAGAAGGGAAAACTAATCAACTGTTTTCTTCTAAAATGATTGAGGAGCATGAAATGGTAATGGTAGAAGCATCTAAACCTACCTTCTAAAGTAAAATACTTCATCACAATATAACATACCTCATCCTAAGGTTTGGGCAGCCTCCCATGGTCAAATCTGCCTTGCAGGTTGTGGAGCTCCTCACCCTTCTTCAGGAACATGGCCATGTTCTTGGGGTCAGATATTTTGCTCTACCTTTTTTATTTCACACCCTCAATGGACATTCCCGTAGCCATGCCTATAACTTCCTCCAAAATCTCAAACCCAACTCCACCAATCTAGACCCTTCTGTTGTTCCACAAAGTCGCACACTGCTTTGACAAATTCTCATCATGCCCCTGCAAGCATTTGAGATAGGGAGCCATGCCACCCTCACAATAAATGTGCCAAAGAGTTTCATTTCTCTTAAATTATTTGCAAGAGATCAGTTCCATTCTGGTTCTCTCTCCCCCCATCGTAGCAGAAATATAAATCTTAGCAATTTGCAGAGCAAAAATTGGCAAGACTATAAACTATGAGACTTTGTAAAAGTTTGTTCTTATTTTTGACAGATAACCAACTATGCATTTATCAAAATTGAGGACCTTGTTCATCACCATGCCATCTAATGAGAATTATTTATCTTTGGGAATGAGCATTATGTTTGTTCGCTTAATCTCTTTAAGCACATTCTTGAATTTCCTCGACTCCTCCACAGTAAGAAAAATGTCTTTCCCTACCACTTCCCAACATTTTTGGAAAAAAATTCCCAACCATCCATCCAGTCCATGGGCTTTATCACCCTACCATCTATTGAGCTAATTTACCTTTGGGAATGAGTATTATGTTTGTTTGCTTAATCTCTTTAAGCACATTCTTGAATTTCCTCGACTCCTCTACAGCAAGAAAAATGTCTTTCCCTACCACTTCCCAACATTTTTGGAAAAAAATTCCCGACCATCCATCCAGTCTAGGGGCTTTATCACCTACCATTGAAAAAACCACAGCCCTAACCTCTTCCATTGTAAACTCCTTCATCAGCTCTTCATCCTATTCGCTTGAGATTAGATTTGGAATTCTACCTGTAGTCAGATTGGAACGATCCTGGAAATCCTTAGAAGTAAGTAAATTTTTGAAAAAATCTCTAGCTTCATACTTGATTTCATCAATCTTTCTAGTCATGGATCTGTTTGCCTTACTTATGGAGCTTATCGCATTTGATTACTTGTGAATCTTCAAAGAGAGGTGAAATTTTTTTTTATTGCTATCTCCTTCTTTGAGCCATGATACCCTTGACTTTTGCCACCAAAAGACTTCCTCCCTTAAAATAACTTCCTCTAAATCTGCCCTGAGCTTTTTCTCTAAGCCATACCTCGATTCATCCATGCCATGTCTGGGAATATCAAGCTCGACAGCCTGTAGTTCCTTTGAAATTCTAGACTTTTCTGAGAAGATATTCTTGAAATGAGATTTATTCCAACCTTGGATCTTTCTTCACAACCTTCAGCTTATTAACCAACTAAAACATCCTAGACCCTCTAACAAAAGGTGCTGACCGCCACCACAATTCAACATGCTGAAGAAAACTTAGATCCCTCAGCCACATTTCTTGGAATTTAAAATAACTACTATGCTTCATTTGATCATCTCCAAGACATAGAGTGACTGGGAAATGGTCGGAGACTGAGAAAGGGAGAATTTTTGAACCATACCTGGTGTTCCCTTGCAAGCACTATGAAGAGATGAGAAACCTATCGAGGTGTTCAACTATCTTTAAAAAATCCTTCCTCCTATTGGACCAGGTGAAACTGCCACTGGCTAGCTTGCAATCTAAAAGGTTATTTGTCAACACAAAATCTCTGAAATCCACCTGCACCCGCGGTTGAACTAAGATACCACCTGATTTTTTAGAATCATCCAACACTGCATTGAAATCTCCCATAGAATCACAGTCTCATGTTTGATGAATCTTAGCAAACTACTCAAATGATACCACAACTACAATTTTTGTGAAGAGCCTATATCTTTTCCATGAAGCAAGCCTAAAAACTTACCCAGTATCCAATTTTCTCTGTTACCTACCACCTCCATCTTGGGAAGATGTTTTCTCCATAGTATGGCCAAACCACCCGATGCTCTAGCCCTTGGATGAGTTACAACTTCCCAATTCATCCACTTTTCAAAGATTAAAGGCCCTTGATCTGCGGTTAGCTTAGTTTCTTGTAGAAAAACAATATCCGCACCAACCCCATCAATTTGAGATTTGATGAGGCGTAATTTGTTAGGAGCATTTATGCCCCTAACATTCCACATTACGAACTTCATGGCTCCCAAGGAGAGCCATCCACTCTCCTCTTCTTGAGTGCCATGTCAATAGTGGTATGAATTCCCGCATCAATCTCCTTTTGGATTTTTTACTTTCTTTGCCTTGTGCTTCTCTTGGACAGGGTCAGGGTATCAGTGCACCCTCTTTATTCAAAAGGGGTTGTAGTAAACCTAGTGATTTACAAGCCCCCTCAACATCATTTTCTTGGAGGACTTCATCTTCTAATTCATCACAAATAGTTTATGTGATCTTACTTATATAGCCTCTTCCAACAAGGTCTACAATTTAACATCTCCTGAGTCCTCCAGACCCTCAAACTCCTCTTCCTCCCTATGGGAGTTGCATACATCCATGCCTTGGTCTCCTTCAGCCAAAAATCTTTCCTCTGTGGAGAAGGCGTTATCAAAAGAGCCTTCTTCACCCATTTGATAGTCACCCACATTGTCCACATTATTCACATCCAAAACCGGGTCCTTGTCTATGTTTAAAGGAGCATCCTTTATAGATGGAGAAAAAATGACTTACAGGTCAACCACTGTCATTTCCTTTTCTTTCTCACCTTCTCCAGTCTTTTCCTTATCATCTCTGATCATAGCATCAGACGGTACAATAAAACCACCAAAAAACTCTTCTGGGTAGGCAGGAGTATCTTTCTCCAAATTTTTCCCCCCTGAGTGTCTCACAAATTTGTGATCCAATGGTTATATCACTACCCCGAAGGAGAGATAAACTCTCATCACCTTTTGTGCCTTCCTCTTGCTTCTCACTGTTCTGCACCGGAGCTTCTGAATGACCAAGATTTATTCCTAGAGTAAGGGACAAAAGATTTTTCTACACGACCTCATTACCCAGTAACCTATTCATTCTAATGAGGTCATCTTCCTTGAGGCCTTCTACAAAGAAAATCTCTTACATCCATTGGCCTATTTCCATTTACAGCAAAATATGCTTGGGTAGGAGCTCCTTTATTTCTAGAAGAATGCAAATTCTTATAGAGGGGGAATAGAGAGGATCAGAGCTAATTTCAAACTCTTGAAAAACACCTAGAGCATTCCCAATACTTTCTAGTGAATTAGGCTCCCTGTACTCAATTGGTAGAAAAGGAAGCTTTAACCAAATTTGGTTTCCATTCCTGATAGAACACTGTTGTATTTTCAAACTTCCATAACTTTTTTATTAGAGAAAGTGAAAGAAAAGAAACCATTGCCCATCACTCCAAATTCCTTCAACCTCACGCCATTTCATTATGAACCAAGCTATAAAATCATCATCAGAAAAATGGGGAGATAAAACCTTACCAATGAGAGCTCTATCCTGTAAGATTGAAATCCTTTTCCTTAGACTTTTACCATTGAGAGATACCCTAAACAACTTCTTTTCTTCCTTGTTACTTTTTTATATGTGGGTTTGGGTACCCAGATTTCCTTCTGTGATGGTCTTTCTCTAAACTGAGGTGCCTTACTCAGGTTCTGATGGGGATGTTTGTCCTTCCTTCTTGCCCAAGTTCTAAAGCGTTTCTGATGCCTCTGCCTATGGAAAGACCTCCACTTGGGTGGTTGAAAATTCTGGGCTCTTGGAAGAGAATTGCCTCTGTTTTGAAAATCTTCAAATGCCTCCTGCTGAGATTTCAACGACTCTCTAGGAAGAAAAAAACTCTTGTTGACGTATTGATTTCTCCCTCTCTCTAGAACCATGACTATTCTCCCCTCATGTAAAACTGAGAAACTTCCTTGAAGGGATATTCCTCTGTGAGAAGCCCATTTTTGTTTGCAGGTCACCAATCTGGTATCTATATTGCCCCTAAGTCAGGTTGGTTTACTTGGAACCGATCCCTAAAAATTAATTCACACCCAAGATCTAGAAAATCAAGATCTCTCACAAACTTGATAATGGTTTCTTCACTTGTTTCTGCTGTTCAGAGATTTGTGCATAGTTTCCTTCTCATAGATACATTATTATGGGTTGTGTGAATGTTTTTCCTCTTAAGATCGAACACTTTCACCTGTCCAAGAATATAGAACTTTGCATTAGTAAAAATAGCAATTGATTAATAAATGGCCTACATGGGCAATCATAGAAATGTAAGCCACTTCATAGAGTAATAAAAACTGTTTGTTTGGATTCTCTCTAATCATAAAAGATAAAACATGTAGCATTTAAGGAACTACACCAAGGCTCTTGGTAATCCTCATCCTAGGTTTCCCCAGGTAGCATTATTCTCATGATAATTCATCTGCTTCATAGACCTCTACCAGTAAGACATCAGGCTTCCAAAGGGCTTCACACAGTTGTGCAATTTGCCAACAGAGCTCTGGCAAAATTATCACCCCTTGAAACTACAATAAAGAAATGATTGGCTCTCTGGCAAGAAGTTCATCTCCAATCAGAGGAAAACTAAATGTGGTGCTGAAAATAGGGGAGTCGTTACCCCATTTCTTCAAACTTGAGAGTGTAGCCAAAGTGGCAATTGCACCTCTATTGGAATGGTTTGTGTTGGTAATTTTTCTCGAATCGGCAGAGGGTTTGCCAGTTCCTATGCACAGGTTGATTTAGCCAACAGAAATGGGAGGTTGTGTGAGCTGCCTCCCCTTCACTTCTGGTTCTGCCGCACCAAGGGGGGTATCCCTATTTGATAAAGATGTAACATTTACTCTCCAAATGACAGAAAGATTTAACTTTGTGATAACAGGCAGAATACTCTCATGTGTGGACCAAGATTTGTGTGATAAATCACAAGGTTAGCAACATTCTTGGACATATTTGTCTAGTTAGGTATGAGAGCATGCAGGGGGTTCCTAATCCTACTCCTACAAACTAACAGGTTGGGATAATGGAATGATTGGTTTGATGGATTGGATGCAAGACAGGGGTTTTGGATCATAACTACTACACAAGAAGCATACCTGTGCCTATCTCAGGGCAAGGAGTCAACTAGACATATACATGAGGATGGCTTGCAACTGGCATTTGAGTTTCAAGGGGTTAGGACTGATGCTTGCCTTACAAACATCACCCAAGGATGGGTATTTAACTGTTCATACTTACAAACATCCCAGTTGACATACATTCTTCTTCAGATTTAACCTAAGACAAATTTAATCCACTCCTTGAATGGAAGTCAAAAGATCAAACATGCAATACAGAAGCCTGTATCCCTGAATCTATGAAACCCTTAGCAACCAGATTCAAAAGAAGAAATTGCATGCAACAAATGGAGACAAACAGACAAATACATGCAACAATGCATTTTTCATATAACATTAACACTGAAACTAAACATATGTGCAAGATACATCACAGATGCAACACATAAACTCCAAAATGAGATCAAGCAGACAGGAAATGCTCTGTATTTCATTATTTTTCCCCCAAAATTGCCCAAGTCTTCAACAACCACAAAAGAGTAACACGGTTTGCTTTTTATAGCAAAACCATGAACTCAGCAAAATTAATTACAAGGCTAATCAAAAATCTGCCAGATACAATGCATGAGAAAATGGCACTCAAAAATATTCAATGCTGCAGAGAGATAAAGAGGAATGAGCAGGTGGAATCGGGATCTGCACCGCCGCCTAGGGATTTTCTTCATCAATCAGGTGGTTGAACTATCCTTTCTGTAGTCCACCCTCTGTAAATCCACCATCAATGCTTCATCTACCCGTGGGATGCAACAATAGATGCATCTGGAGATTTTCCTGCTCAAAAATGGTCGCACATGCTCAGGAAAAGCCATCGCTGCAGGAAAATACAAAACAAGCCGTCGATCTATTCCCATTGCTGAGATCCATGGCTCAAAATCGCATTGACTAGTCATCAGCCAGTGAAAACGTGCCACGTAGGTACCTCACATTTCTATCGCTGGCCTTTCGCTTCTTCATTTTGCCTTTCTCGCCCCTGAATTTCTTTGTATATGCACTCGCATATACATGCAATGGCTACTGACACGTGGCAGCTCGTGAATGGTTCTCTGTCGCCATGCATTTTGTCCCCCATCGGCCATCAGAGTAACCTTGGAGCTGTCCGCCAATGAAAACTATCCCACCGATGACCCAATGCATTCACCTTCGCCTTTTGAAACTTGTATATGCAATTGCATATACATGCAATTACCATATACAAGGAGGACCCCATACTGTTTCTCCATTGGATTTGAAAAACCTTCAAATTTGGGCCTTGTATCTCTTTTATTGCACATCGGCTTGTATATCGGCATATACAAGCGCTTTATACAACTCATGGACCTGAAACTTCATTCACTACATTTCATTCCTCCATCGCGTCTGGGTTGCATGTCTTTGTTTTGCATATTTCAATGTATATCTTGTTTGTATGAACCTGTGGCGGGCCCCACCAATTGCATCTTCTGCCTTTGTATGCCAAATATACAAACTTGTTTGTATATACCCGCAGGCCCTACCACATGTATCTCCCCCACTGCATTGTTCATCTTGCATGTCACGGGCCTTTGTATATCCACAATGTACATTCCCTCGCACATACAAATAGGGAATCTTTAGAGAATATGCCCGCAATGTATGCTTTCCTTTGTATGTTGCATATACAAACCTGTTTGTATATACCCGCGGGCCCTACCATATGTATCACCTCCGCCACTGGAGCAAATGTATATTTGTACCTTTGTATATTTTTTAATGCACCTCCACATGCAACCCGATATACAAAGCAGGAATATTCCTGGGAATTTGTGAAAGATTCTCCCTTGTATATGTAGCCCGATATGCATTTAAAAATGCATACAACTCATTTTTCACCATTTTTTGAAGGTCGATGGAGATTTTTGCAAGCCCGCCAATGTACATTCGACCTGCATGTATATACAAACACCCTTGTATATACAAAGACACTTGCACCTTAACTGATTTTTGCATTTTTTAACACTATAGAGGCCAAAAGACATACAATTTTTGGATTTTTTTGGAAGGGACATGCATATTTAAATGCTTAAAACCTAATTGCTTATGCAGGCACCACCAGGTTGCAAACAAAACAATTTTACCTGTACTAAGTTTCTCTGCAATCTTAAAAACAAAGTAGGAGTTTGATCAATTCCTACTACAAAACCATATATTCTTAAAGCAATTTTTTTAGACATGAATACAGGCTGTATATTCAGGTTTAGGAAAAGATCCTATTTACTACTATTTAAAATTACCAAATTTTTTAGGGGAACCACCTACAGAAGATAAATTGGAATAGTGGTGCTCCCTCCATAAACGAATGCAAACACAAAATATTGTTCCTTTCAAAACCAGTAAGATAGAGTTCACTTTTGAAATATAGTTCAAGTAGAATCATTAGTCATTCCAACATCTACTAAAAAGATAATCACAGATAATAAATATTCACACAAATTATATGACTTTAACAAGGAATGCAAAAACAACCTAAGGAAGCGGTCCCATTGAGGGTCCTCCTAAATTATCTCAGGTGTTGCTGAATTTTTTTGGCCGATAGGCCATTATATGTGTACACATTTTTTAGCAATAAAAAAATTTGGTAGTCCCAATTTTTGGTCGTTCAATTGTTAAAAATAAATTTGGTAGTCCCACAATTTTTTGGTAGTCCAACAAAAACTATGGAACCAAAAAAGAAATTGGGAAAAATAAAAAATAAAAACTAAAAAGGAAATTGAAATAAGAAAATAAGAAAATCACAAAAACTATGGAACCAAGAAAAAAAATTGGACAAAATAAATAATAAATAAAAACTAAAAAGGAAATTGAAATAAGAAAATAAAAAAATCACAAAAACTATGGAGCCAAAAAAGAAATTGGAAAAAATAAAAAATAAAAACTAAAAAGGAAATTGAAATAAGAAAATAAGAAAATCACAAAAACTATGGAACCAAAAAAGAAATTGGACAAAATAAATAATAAATAAAAACTAAAAAGGAAATTGAAATAAGAAAATAAGAAAATCATAAAAACTATGGAACCAAAAAAGAAATTGGACAAAATAAATAATAAAAAATAAAAACAAAAAAAATTGAACGAAAAAGATAGAAAAATCACAAAATCCTTTAAAAGTTGCATGAGTGTAGTCCAAAAAATAAATTGGAAAAAATAAAAAATAAAAACAAAAAAAGAAATTGAAAATAAGAAAACAAAAACTATGGAACCAAAAAAGAAATTGGAAAAAAAATAAAAATAAAAACCAAACATAAAAATTGGAAAAAATAAAAAATAGAAACTAAAATAGAAATTGTAAAAACTAAAAAATAAAAACCAAAAATATTTGGTGATGGTTAATTTTTTTAGTTCTTTAAAAAAATAGTTTAGTTAAGATTTAAATTTAATCTTATTTAGTTTGAAATTGGTTTAATTTATTTATTTAATTTATAATTGATCTTTCCAATTTTCTAAATTCAACTTTTTCCTCCATCATCTATCTTATCATTATCTTTTCCATTATTCTTCTAAAATTAAATAAATTTTCTAAATTTATTTAATTTGATCTTTTCCATTATTCTTCTAAAATTAAATAAAATTTCTAAATTTATTTAATTTGATCTTTTACATTATTCTTCAAAATTAAATTAAATTTCTAAATTTATTTAATTTGATATTTTCCATTATTCTTCTAAAATTAATAATAATTTTTTTTAGTTCTTTAAAAAACAATTTAATTAATATTTTTATTTAGTTTGAAATTAGTTCTTATTTAATTCTATTAAAAAATATAGAAGATTTTACATTGATATATATGAAAATAGTATTTATTGATATTAATATTATAATTTTTTTTAGACTCTAGGAATCGGGTAGCCCCCTTATAAACTGCAGTGTGCCTAGTAAACTTTTTTCACATGGCCGGTGATGTTGACACGACACACCCTCTGGTACCATGGGGATGAGGGGGAGACTAGACCTCGTGACCTTCTTTACCGCAACGGAATTTTTTAGCTAATCGAGCCAGGGTCCCCGCCCCACATTATAATTTTTTTTAGTCCTTTAAAAAAATTAATTTTTTTTAGTTCTCTTTTATTTAGTTTAGTTTGAAATTAGTTCTTATTTAATTTTATACACTGAAGTTACTTTTTAAAATTGCAAAACTATGTTAAGTTGATTTATTAAATATATATCTTTTATGCACTAAAGATACTTTTTTAAATTGCAAATTTGTGTTAGGTTGATTTATTGTATTCAGAAAGTTTTTTTACAGATTTCTTTTTTCAAATATAAAATATAAAATAAATTTTATTATAATTTAGAAAAATTTTAATTTTAATTTAGTACTTTTTAAAAAAATATTTTTTTTATACACTAAGTTACTTTTTAAAATTGCAAAACTATGTTAGGTTGATTTATTGAATTTTGTGTACTCCCTGGGTCACCATGGCTGCCTGCCTCATTAATTTCTATAAATATATGAGATTTTACATTGATATATATGAAAATAGTGTTTATTTATTAATATTATAATATATTTGGAGAGATAAGGAACCCTCATATTTAAAAATGACTTCAAATGATAAAAAAATTTATGTGTTTATTATCAACTATTTGATTCCCTTTAATGAATCACTTGCTTGAATACATTATCAACTCTTTGATCCCCTTTAATGAATGATTTGCTTGAATCTTGCAACAAACTACTTTTATGTTGCTTATTTTTCTCTCAAAAAATACAAAAAAAAAAAAAAATTATTTTGAAAACCCTTATGATATTATGATTCACTCAATGAATTTCACTATGTCTTAATTATTAACTTGATGTGATTTTTATGTAGTGTTAATTGATAAGAGTTGTAGTCATATGTGAATGTAAAGTACAAATACAAATACACACACTAGACAAAGTGAATGTCCAAATTAAATTTCACACACACAATTCATATAAAATGAATGTCAAAGTTAAAGCATACACTTCACACATAGAAAGTGAACATGTGCCAAATTTTAAACATGCTTCATGCACAAAGTTAATTGAAAGTAAACACTCGAGTTGAAATATGCCAAAGAACAAATACACACAAACTGAATGCTAAAGTTAAAGCATACTCTTCACGCAAAGTTAGTTCAATCACTTCATACATAGTTGATTCAAACACACACTTCATGCATATTGTTTTTTAAAGTTATTTTGTGCAATACTTAGTCAATAGGAAATTAGTAACATGGATTTTTATTATCCTACATTATTTAGGTACTGCACGGTTTACATAATCTCTTGATTGCTAAGAATTTATTTAGTTCATTCACGATTTACTTCATGTGCTTATTCATTTAATACCACTCCATTATTTTTATTTGCGAAAAAACAATTGAATTTCTTATAGTATTTATTATTTAGTTCATTCACGATTTACTTCATGTGCTTATTCATTTAATACCACTCCATTATTTTTATTTGCGAAAAAACAATTGAATTTCTTATAGTATTTATAGCCTTGTCTACCAACAACTACATGTAATGACTTTCCATAAAAATAAAAATATAAACTATTTAGTGATAAGCCTATAAATATTTGTGCCTATCGGCCATTTGATAGCGCCTTTGGTGCTTTTACTAGTTTATAAGGGTATTTTAAAATAAGCGGTCCCATGAATTTTGTACTTGCAGGTAGGCTTAAAATTTTAAGCTAAGAAATTTATGGAAGCTGGTGGTCTCGTGAGATTTTTAGTAGCAGAGATTTTTTAGGACCTACAAATAAAAAGATTAAAAATCATCAAATAAAACATTTTCCCTCCAAAATATTTCCAATGCACTGCTCAAATCAACCATTTAAACAATAGCTGCTCCTATTTTGGAGGAAAAGATTTTAATTTTATGCAGTAGCAATTTTTCTTGGGATTTCATGGGACCCTTGCTCCACAAAAATAGATCATCTAACAACTCCATGGGACCCCTTCCTAAACACCTCTAGATTTAGAAGACATGAAAGTGGATCAGTCCTAACATAGGATTATTTTATGGAAATCTTATCACTCTTGGCCAATTACTTTTACAAACCATAACTTAACCTCAGTAAAAACTGAAAAAAGGTAAGCATTCAAAGACCCATTATTCGTATGTATGTATGTTCATCCCCACTATCATTATAGAGCTTATCTGAAAACTGCAAGTTATGCAAATTTTAGCTCTAGTGAATAGTAACAATACAATCATTGTAAACTATCACACTATATATATGGAGCATTTCTATAGAACTTGCTAAAATTTGCAGACAGCAAATACCATTTTAAAGGATTGATTCAATTTAGTAAAACAAAATTGTGAACTCTTGGGATGGTTGTGTTTTGTCACAGGAATATCCTAGAAACAGTAGCCCATTAAACATAGGGAAGAAATTTGCAGTCATAATCAAACAAGTAAAACTCTGTTCTTGCATTACATTGTTACAAAGATTCAACAAACATAAAATGACAAGATGTTAGATAGTTAACATGCATTTTACAGTTTAACAGAAACTGGTAGTTGAGTGAGTGTCATTCTGTATTTCCTGGACATCCTTGTCCCTGCTCCTTGCAGGATTTGCAATCTACACTAACACCAACTTTCTCCTCCACTCACGACTCTGCCTTAGTAGCTCTTTCCATTGTCAATAACTTTGAATTTATTCTTGTCAATAGTATTTTCTTCGCCTTGTACTCCTCTCTCAGCTGTTCTACTCCCAAAGCAATGTCAGATATAAGTACCTATTTACTATTTAGTGTTAGGCGTCAAAGTAGAAGTATCAACATATATGTATCTGTATCCACTTTATAAATCTGTCATCATTATTTCAGTAAAACTACTTTCAAACCACAACCAACTATATACTAGGGAATTTTCTATACGAGCTTTTTATATATGATTGTGTAAAGATGCTTGCATTTGTCATCCACTCACTGTCACATCCCCCATGAAACTAAATAAGCAAATTTAATTCATAACTAAAATATTATAGTAAGACGAAATTGCCAAAATTAAAATTCAAGCAATCAAAGGTTACTATCACCACATCCAACTGGCAGGTAATACTGAGATTAAGTAGATTGAGAAATATTATATTTATAATATTTATAATTTATTTGATTTATTAAAAAAATTATGAGGCTGGTTTATTTTTTTTTTTAATAATTTTATTATTTTTATTTGTATTTATTTATTTTTATTTTTTAAATCTCATTTTACTTGAAAAAAAATAGAGATTTTTTCTTTCAAATGTTTTTACTTTATATATATATATTTTCTCTTTCAGTCAACTTATTTCACTTGAGATAAAAAATGGTTGAAACCAAAATTTAGTGCCATTGATTATTATTTCACTTGAGATCAAAGATGTTGAAACCGAAGTTTAATGCCATTGATTATTAAAATTTGTAAAGATAAACTGCACTTCTTCAGTTTAGGGAGATAAAGTGAAGTGAAGAAGTACATGTAAATATAGGAAATAGTGGAGACAATATTGTGGATAATTTCAAATTATCTTTATTTGTGCAGATAATTTTGTGGATAAATTATAATTATCCTATTATATATACTTCTCAGTTGGAAGCCTTAGCCATCGTTGTATTCTTCTCTGTGATTTAGCTTGGTACGTTACAAATTCTGTATTGTGTGCTTGGGAGAGTTATTGCATTTTAGAACTACATGGTGCTTTATTGTTAGGATTGTTTTGGAATCAAAGATTGATAATTTCAGATCTAACTCTTGGGTCTATCAAGTATTATCAGATTGAAGTTAAGATAAAAAATAGTTTTAATAGTTTTTTTTTTTTTTAACTCAGGTATTGTGCAGAGGATCATGGCAGGCATCGGCATTATGGATTGGAAATGCTGGGTATGTGCAATTGTTGTAATTGCAGTAACAGCAGCGAGGTGTGAAGCTGAAAGTTATGTGTGTGATCAATTGAAGTTTGATAAGATGGGTAAGGATATCAAGCAATATACATTTTGTGATTCAACTTTGGGATTTGAAGAGCGAGCAAGAGACTTGGTGAGTCGCATGACCTTAGCAGAGAAAGTTGGACAGATGGGCAGCAGTTCACCTGGAGTGCCTAGACTTGGACTTCCAAAGTATGAATGGTGGTCGGAGGGGTTGCACGGTGTTTCGAACACAGGACCTGGTGTTGTGTTTGACAAGCAGGTCCCTGGTGCCACTAGTTTTCCTCTTGTCATTCTCACTGCAGCTTCCTTTAATGAAACTCTTTGGAGAGTCCTGGGAGAGGTAAATAATTTTGATAAAAGTTTGATTTTTTCCTAAAAAATTCATATATTCTTATGATACTAATATAATTTTGATAAAAGTTTGTTTTTTCCCTAAAAAATTCATAGATTCTTATGATACTAATAGCCCCATTTATTAGATCTTATAAATGGTATTAAAAAATAAAAATTAGTAGTTAAACAGGTTACAAAGAGTATTAAAAGAAAATTAAAAATTAATAGTTAAATAGCTGATTATATGTTATAAATCTTCTCTTAAAAGTTAAAAAATTTGATAAAATTTGATAGCTTATGGGTATACTTCAGAAGTTTTTGATAAAATCTGATAATTTTTATTAACACTGTATGTGTAGACTGTGTCAACTGAGGCAAGGGGCATGCACAATTCAGGAAGTGCAGGGCTTACCTTTTGGAGTCCCAACATAAACCTTCTAAGAGATCCTCGATGGGGTCGAGCCCAAGAAACTCCAGGAGAGGATCCCCTTGTAGTTAGCAGATATGGTGTCAACTATGTTAGAGGCTTGCAAGATACTGGCAATAGCTCCTCAAATATGCTTAAGGTTGCTGCCTGCTGCAAGCATTATACTGCCTATGATCTTGATGCTTGGGAAAATATGGATCGTTTCCATTTTGATGCACAGGTAAGTCTAGTTGATTGCGAATTTAACAACATTGTAACTATAAAATTTATAGTTGTGAGACAGCTACTATAATATCAGTTTTTTTAAGCATTCAGAGCCAATTCTTGATAATCTTTTGGGTTCAATTGCACATGTTAATCTACATCTAGTTGCAACTATATAGTTTCAAAATCTATTTATTGTACTTATCAACCCAGAATATTATTGCCTATTGCCATTTTTACACTGCAATTTAATTTTGAATCCAATATTAACTGTGGGGTTGTGAATGTGTGTTGAATCCTATAAATCGAACTTCAACAATAATTGTGAATGCTATAACTATGTCGTTGTGAATGTGTGTTGAGAGATACAGGTGACCCAACAGGATATGTTGGATACATTTCAACCACCATTTGAGGCTTGCGTAAAGCAGGGTGCTGGCAGTAGTGCCATGTGTTCCTTCAATAAGATCAATGGTATTCCTTCTTGTGCAGATCCCCAACTCTTGAAAAACACCATCAGGGGTGAATGGCAACTCAACGGGTTAGTAAGATCAATGTTGACCTAATTATGGATATAGTAATCTAGTTTTTTTGCAATAATTATATTAGATTTACAGAATAGTTGGGATTATTGTTTTCTATTATAATTCATAGCTGAGCATGGGATTATAATTTATTGTTATTGTCTATTTGTAGATATATTGTTGCAGACTGCGATTCTATACAAGTATTATTAGAGAGGCACCTGTATGTTCAAACCCCTGAGGATGCAGTAGCATATGTACTAAGATCAGGTGAATTTAGAAAACTTTTGTTTTTCTCTAACTTATAGGTCTTGAAACTATTCTTGTTTTTTGGGGGAGGGGGAGGCTGATTAGTCATGTTGTTTGTGATACACCAGGGTTGGACTTAGACTGTGGAGATTACTACACAAAATATTTAATACCTGCAGTTATAAAAGGAAAGGTGAAAGAATCAGAAATAGACAGAGCTCTTGTATACACCTATACTACTTTAATGAGACTAGGTTACTTTGATGGAAGTCAAGAGTATGCAAGCCTTGGGGCTAAGGACTTGTGTACACCTGAGCATCAAGAGCTTGCAGTGGAAGCAGCCAGAGAAGGCATTGTGCTTCTTAAGAATGATGGATCATTGCCCTTGTCCACCTCCAACATAACAAGGTTGGCTGTAATTGGACCCAATGCAAATGCCACCACAGTTATGATAGGCAACTATGCAGGTAATCTACCACTTAGAGCTTAAGTTATCAAGCTATAATTGACAAAGTTTTAAATTTTATTTTAATTGTATTTATAATGATAATCTAACTTAAAGCCATTAACTTGCATTTGTAGGTATTCCTTGTAAGTATACATCCCCTATTAATGGTTTGGAGAAATATGCCAAGGTAGACTACAAACCTGGCTGTTATGATGTTCATTGTGAGGATACTAGTTTAATACCTTCAGCAGTGGAGGCTTCAAGGAAAGCGGATGCTACTGTGTTAGTGGTGGGATACAATTTAACATTTGAGGCTGAAGGACATGATAGACAAAGCCTTCTCTTACCTGGGCGTCAAGAGGAACTTGTGGCTCAAGTTGCAGCTGCTTCTAAGGGCCCTGTTATACTTGTTGTCATGACAGGCAGTGCTGTTGACATTTCTTTTGCCCAAAGCTCTGACAAAATAGCAGCGATCCTATGGGTGGGATATCCAGGGCAAGGAGGAGGTGATGCCATTGCTCAGCTCATTTTTGGAATGAGCAATCCAGGTAAACTAGATCAAATATTATAATTTTTGGAATGAGAAATCCAGGTAAAGTTGCACTTTCAGCAGAAACATAAAATTCATATATATAAGAGTAATTTTAAAAACATTTTGTTAAATCTTCTAGGTTTAATTGTGTATCATGTTTAATTTCTTACATTTAGTATACTTTTTGGATCTAATTGTGTAACTATGGACATTCTTGGTATTTATGTTCAATGTACATTGTCCACTTACATGAATATGTTGTCCTCTTACATTTAAATTCAAAAGTATTGAATAGAGCAATACACTGCCAACAAACCACTTATAACAAACCACTTATAAAACATTTTTACTTAGATTTTGTGTATTCATTTATAAAGCATATTCACTTAAAATTTTGTATACTCATCTATGCAGGTGGTCGTCTTCCAATGACATGGTATCCCAATAAGTATGTGGAGACAGTGAATATGACAGACATGCACATGAGAGCCAATCCAGTAATAGAATATCCAGGACGTACTTATAGATTTTACACAGGAGACACATTGTATCCATTTGGCTATGGACTCAGTTACACTAGCTTTGAATATACCATCAAATCTCATTCTTCCCAACTCCTCAGATTGCACTTGCCTAAAAATAAAAAATGCCACACATTATTCCAATCTTTAGGGCAACCCATTTCTGACTGCCCTTCAATTCGTTTAGAGGATGAGTCTTCTAAGCAACTGTGTAAGGACTTGGAATTTGAGGTACAAGTTGAAATAAAGAACAATGGAACTAGAGATGGTAGTGAAGTAGTATTGCTATATGCTGTGCCTCCATCTGGGTTGGGTGGAGCTCCTCTGAAACAACTTGTGGCATTCCAAAGAGTGTTTTTAACAGCTGGAAGCAGTAAAGTTGTTGTAATGAAAATCAATGTTTGTGACAGCTTGGGTTTGGTGGACAATGCAGGTTACAAGATATTGCCAGAAGGAACACAGACTTTGATCATTGGAGATGATTCTACTAATTCTATTCCTCTTATTACCTCTTTCCTCCCTTCTTCTTCTAGTAGTGTTGTATGATTCATTCCATTCTATTCGTCTTAGTAGCTCTTTCATCTTGTTTCTTCTTTTAATGCTATAATTCATTCCATTTATGGACTGAACAGAATTTCCTCTCGTTTCTCCTTCTAATGAAGTATAATTCATTCCATTTATGGACTGAACAGAGATACATATATATGTAAGCACAGCCATTATTCGGTTCAGCTTTTACATAAATACAAATAAGAAGAGGAAATGATAAACCATGTTCTTTTTCCATTTTATAGCTTGTTTCACTTCCAAACTATTCTTCCCATGTAAAATAAAATTAATTCAAATAAAATTATAAAGGAATATTTTTTCTAAAATAAAATGTCGATTTTTCTTTAATTTTATATTTTCATATAAACATTTATAATATTGTTTGTATTTTTTTTGCCCATGATACCAAACAAAAGAAATAAAACAAATAAATTTATGACAGTATTGTGTTATTTAATTATCTCCGTGGGTGTCTTCTCTACTTGTAACTGCTCCACACTGTAACTTGCCTATGGTATGAAGATAAATATGGCAAGGGTGATGTCTCTACTTATCACTATGCGGTATGAAGATATATTCATAAGCTATGCTTTAATGAGGTATGAAGATATATTCATAATATATGCTTTAGTATCATTAACTAACAATAATATGACTATACATGTTGAGCTTACTTTAGAACCTATACACACTACTATACATGTTGAGCTTACTTTACAACTTATACACACTTCTTATAGGATTAGATTTATGTTCATGCACTGTATATCACATTTATTAAAGTGAAACTTTATATTTGCCAGTGGATTTTCTACTTCTAATATCTCTTTGTTACAATTATCATTCTTATAAAGTATTAGAGGTTGATCTAAAAATTGAGACAAAAGTTTTTCATTATATTTATGTAGATTTTATAAAAAAATAGGTTCACATTTTGAACAATTATTATCAATCCTACAATGAATTTTTTTTAAAATAGTTAATTAATTGTTATCTATCTCATCTTTCCAATAGATTGGATTATATAGATGACCCCAAAATGTAGATTGTAAGGTTGGCTATAATAGATATAACTTGTAGAAGGATATGTAACTTCTATAAAATTATCATTTACAAAGAGAAGAACAAGAAGCTAGTGCAGGTTGATCAGACACACCACACTTGAGGGCTGACCAGAAGTTAAAACCTTATTTTTCCACTTTTAGGTGAAAACTAAATTTTAAGAATTAGAACAAGGACACTTAACTACATAATGAAATATACAATTCTATCCTATTATGTATTATTAGTTGTGCTATGTACATAGAAACAATCTTTAGGCATTTTAAAGGGAGGTGACATTTATGTCCTCAACTTAAAGCTTCACAAATGACTTTATGACTACAACAACCACAATTTTGCTCAATTGCCACCTCTAATAAACCTAGTAATAATAACAAGATACAAACCTAGCTGAATAAGATTCCTACATAGATCTTTATTGTTCATAAACATAACATAATTTTATTGTATTTGGTATTTGCATTACCCATTATATTACATATATTTGAGAGACCCTTTAAACACTAAAAAAGGGTTAGTATTTCAGATTTGCAAACATGGTTAAACTCCTATCTTACATACAATATTAGGGTAAGATTTTAGTGATATAATAAAGCTTTCTTCAATTTTAACAAAAGTAAGATTTTAAATTTTATATTGTTTGCTCAAGCTTTGTAAATAGTTGAAGCACATAGGTCCATATTAGAGTGGAATATATCATCATTGGAAAATTGATTCATTATACATTAGATGTTGGTTATCATAGACCCTTCTTCAAGGAACCAACCATTGTATGGTAAAGGCAAAATCATTGTTATTATTATGAATGGGGAGATCACAAGGAACTGAGACAGACTTATATCACATGTTTTTTAAAGTAGAAGTGACTATGAAGTCATTATACATCTTTCTGAGGAGAATGGGGAAGATTTTGTGCAGCAATTAGATGGAATGCCTGAATTATTTGTTTTGTTCCCGCCTGAAATGTTTCTAAAGATAAATTAGAAAAATCATTCCAAAATGAGCATGCAGACAACAGTTTATTCAGTAGATAGATGGGGCAGTTAAGTTGCTGAGTTCAGTTAACTGCATATAGAGTTGAAAGTTAATGGATCGAGATGACAGCAGTAGAATCCATTGACAGCAGTTTCATTAGCTTAGATAGACGGCCAGTTAACAGGTCGAGTTGTAATATATTTATGGGTATGGCAGGCGCAGCGTCTATGGGCATGTGCATCCTGAATGCTGGATAGACACTGGCCATTAAAGTTATCCACTCATTTTCATGGGATGATTAAGGGGATATTTTACAACAATTGTATGTTTATATCAAACTGATCAAGTCGATTTTGCTGGCTATCAATTATCACAATCACGGTGAGGCTAGGTATAACTGAAGTACTGCTTGAATATTCAATCTTGATGCTAAGACTGCTTCTTTATGCTTATTTATTAAAGCTACCTGTTTTCCATGAGAACATAGATCAAATCTTGTTCTTGATTTATGTCTTTTCTTTAACCATTTAACACATATATTTTTGGACTTGTTTTGTCCAAGTTGATAACCTTTACAGAAGTCCAACGTTATTCATTTGCAAATGATAAGAATATGCTTTGCTCGGTATCTATTTTGTAATTCTGCCTGGAAAGAACCTTATTTTTTAGCAATTTGCTGTCATATTTACATTTGAGTTTGGGGATACTTGTATTTTCTCAGTAGCCTAGTGCATTCAAAGAATAATTTAGGTTTTCAACTTGATTATAGTGATTTAATAACAATTAAAGATCTTGATAACTAATTTTTCCTGTTAGTTAAGTTTTTCTTGTTATTTTTGTTGGAAAATTTTTAATCTGAAGCGGGCAATTACTCCACCTACCCCATTAGAGATTTTTTTGGGATCTATTTCCTGCCGTCCTGACCAAACAGTTAATGCCCTTTGCTGGCATGACAAAAAACAGTGAATGCTGGTCAGTTTCATTGATTAAAGGTAGGTGAGTTTGAAATTATTTTTTTGAGCAGTCGATTTTTGGGAAGTCAAAGAATAGACAAAAGGAAAGAATGTGAAAATAAAGAATAATTAGAAGAGAAAATTGTATGCAGCAGCAGAGGGAAGATTGGCTGCTGCCCGAGAATATAGGAGAGAGTGCAGAGAGAATAGAGCTCTGGATTGTAGGCAGCTCTAGGCAGCTTCAGACACGCACATGTTGTAAGTATGGGCCTTGTAATGCCCTGCCATGCCATGCCATGCAACCCTATAGATAAGTCCAACTAAAGCAATAAAAAGGTAGAATTTTTTTTTTTAAAGAAGAAATGATAATAAAACATAACATAGACTAATAGCATCAAGTTAAACTATATAACTGCATTATTATAATTTAACAACAATCAACAATGTACATAGTTTAATCAAATAAACCAACTGACCCAAACCAACGTTTTTAATTAAGACATCCAAAAACATCAAGAATTTTGCATTAAAATTACAAGTACAAAATAGTATATCTTACAAGAGGAATTACATAGTTTCATTGGTTAAGGCACGCTCAGACCTGTTAATTCAAGTGGAGTCGATGCTTGGTACCTGCAGCCTACAACAAACAACACGGTCGCACATGTACATATATATGCAATCATGTAGACATACACACAGTGAAAGGGAGTCGCAGTGTAGCAAGGTACTCATGCATGAGTAATGTGATACTGTTCCTTTCACCCACACATCAACATGAAATCACAACACACACATAGCAACCAGTTACTGAATGACTAAGTAAGAACCATCATCAGATAGTCGCATGACACTCATAATATGATTGATCCACACAAAACATCATAACATCCTATGATATAGAATCAGTCGCATAAAACTCAATTCTAACATATGACAATTATAATAAAATCAACATCATAATCACCAAATGCAAGGTAATGTCAGAGCATGTGAATTATCAGTATTGTAACAAGGTTAATTGATAAAATATAGTAACCTAAGTATTCTGATTATTTACATTCATCTTCACACTCCTTACTCTGACCCCCTGTACATCCAAGGTGAAACTGAAGGGGCACTACAGGCCTAACCGGTGTTGTCATTGATGTCAACATACTCATGTTGCATTGATGTCAAGGATTTGATGAGTTGTGTGCTGAGGATATTGAGAAAATTAGCCCCATCAGAAACAAAGAAGAACAATGAAGACAGGGAAGTTCTATGAAGTGAAGATCCCATCCAGATGAAGATCAGAGTATGCACATCAAAGGGTTTATGGATATGTGTCTGAAGATCCTCCAATCAAGATCTGAGAGGTCCGCAGGAATATTTGGAGAAGTTATGGCCATATGAGTAAAACCGGTTCTGGCAGCTATTCAGAGGTAACATAGTGACACAAATAGGTATGGTGAGATTCGAAAATGCAATATTATGTTCTATAGATTTGATGGCATGTTTGGGAAGCTAATGTTCATTGACAATTCAATTGGTTCATGGTTTAGAGGTCCGCAAGCAATCCTTCTATTATGACAGTGATGATTGACTATTTTCTTGAGGTTTTGGGTGAAGATGTGATTGATTACAGTAAGCAGAAGTGGTGCGGATGTTCTTTGTGATTCAAGTAAGCTTGTGGTGGTCTCTAGATTGTGTCTAGTTCGTGTTGGCGGTCCACATTGAAGATTGAGCTCGCGAATGAAGATTTACTTTTGGACGTTGGTGTTCTTCCTAGTTTTGGCCGACCGAATGATTTGTGCATAGTGCAGATGATCTTGAAGATGTTTTGTGAAGCATGGCATGTTCCTCAAAGATGATTGAAGTGCTAGCTGTGTGTGGCTGACATTGTAGTGATGCATATGAAGTTTTTTGTAATAAGTCAAGTTGTATTTTTGTAATTGCTCTGTAATAAAATAAATGTATGTTGTGCCGACTTTGATGATAATTCCAAATTCGATGTCATGTATAAATAAGAATTATGAAGTCATTCAAAAGTATCCTAATAGTGATGAGAAGGTGGTAAGGAAGAAGAAAGAAAGGCAGAGCAGAGGTATTGGGCTTAAATGGAACTGACTCAAGCATAGTGAAGATGCTGATCTCTAGTTCAAGTATGTAATATTTATATTATTCTATAGACAGTGTGTCTCCTGTAGGCAGTGGGCCTCTTGTGAGTAGTCTACTCGGACAATGAGCCCTAACTGGCAAGTGCCATTTTATTCATCCTTATTCTTCTAACAGAGAATACAATCTTGGGTTAATTACCCCATAGTTTTTCCTTCACCGAGTTTTCCACATCAAAATCTTGGTGTTATATGTGTTGAATTTGTTTCTGCTCTTGAATTATTGCATTATGCTTCCTTGATTAATCTTTGATATGTTGTTGAAATATAAGAAGGCTTAAAGTAACAGAGATTTTGGTAACAACTAATTCACCCCCCTCTCAGTTGTCTGTCATAAATCCAATAGCACAATGAATAGTTAGAGGAAAGAGCAGCAAGCAATTCCAAATAGAAAGGGACAAGGCAATATTTATAGGGATAGAAGAAATAGAGTTGTAGCTCTTGTGTTTGTATTATTACATGTAAAATATATTTGCATAGTACAAGAAATCTTTGTTTGTGTTTTTTATTTGGGTTAGGTCTCTCTCTTGCTTGTTCTTGTCTTCTCTCCTTTATTAAATGGTATTAGTGATCAATGCTTCCAATAGGTGGTATCAAAGCCAAGGTCTAGATTTTTTTGGGTATTGAGGAAAAGCCCTAGATTTTTTTGGGTATTTATAGTCTCCCCTGATATAGAGAAATGGCTGGAGGAGAAAACAAGAGTTGACAATAGCCACCAAGTTTTGATAGGAAAAATTATGATGTTTAGGCAAAAAAGATGAAGACCACCTTGGTTGCAAATGATTTGTGGGAAATTGTGAGCAATGGGTTCATATATGTGACTAACCCAAATGCCTTTGCAGCCTTGAAAAATGCCCAGAAGAACTAACTAAAAGAAATAAGGAAGAATGATGCACAAGCCCTCAATCTGATTGAGGTAGCCTTAACAGAGGTTATTTTCCCCGGAATAGTAGTGGCTAGTTATGCAAAGGAGGCTTGACAGATCTATTCTTGAAAATAGTTATAAAGGAACTGACAAGGTGAGGCAAGTAAAGCTGTAACTCCTTAGGAGAGATTTTGAAACCTTACAAATGAAGGATGGTGAGTCCATTTCAAATTTTCACACAAGGGTCTCCACCTTGATAAACTAATTGAGGGTTAATAGAGAAACCATAGAAGAGCAAAGGATTAACGAGAAAATCCTTAGGAGTCTGCCCTTGAAGTTTAACCATGTTGTCATAGCAATAGAAGAGGCCAAGGACCTCTCAAAGATGACAATAGATGAGTTGATGGGTTCACTACAAACCCATGAGCAATGATTGAACATATTTGCTCCTTCCCTAGAGAAAGCCTTCAAATCTCAGAGCAATGTGGAAACAATACAAGAAAAGGTGAAAGGGGCAGAGGAAAAAGCAACTCTAGAAGAGGAGGCTCAAACAACCAAGAGGAGGCAAGTACCTTATAGCCAGACTCCCAAAACAAGAAGGGCAACAACTAAAACCAAAGGTATGATAAGACAAATGTGTAGTGTTACTACTGTCACAAGTTTGGTCATTACGCAAATGAATCTAGGAAGAAATAGTGGGACCAAAGGACTTAGAATGCTCATGTAGCAAATGAGAACATGGCTGAAAATAAAAAATCGTCAAAGGTGATATTGTATGTAACTTTGCTCAGCAAAGTAACGCTGAAGTATGGTACTTAGACAACGCGTGTAGCATCCACATGAGTGGTAGCAAAAAGCTATTTCCCTCTATAGATAACAACATGAAGACTGAGATCATGATGGGGAACAATGAAAAAGTTCCTATCATGGGAAGAGGCATTATCATCATCTTAACCAAGCAAGGTGAGAGAAGGCAAATCCAAGATGTCCATTATGCCCCAAGAAAAAAACATAACCTATTGAGCATTGGACAGATGGTCCTGTAGACACCTAAATTTTTCCACTCTTCATGTCATCCCTAAACATCCCTAATTCATCTCTAAACTCCTCTAAACCATCACTAATCATCTCTCGACACCCCTATACTACATTTTCCCCACAATTAACTAAATAAGCACATGTTTAGATAGTTATTGATCAAATCCCCTTCAATCCATGTTTTTACAATATTTTATTGTCAAAATCACTATTCATATACTTTCTACTATTCATTTGTACACGTATCTATACCTACATTGGTACTTATCCCTAGCCTAAATGATTTATTAATCATTTATCCACTTCCTCTATAGTCCAAGCATTAGATAAATTTCTATTTATCTAATCCCCCTTTCCTATTTATTTAATTCCCCTATTTTCTACACTTTTGATTAGGTAACCTAAACCTAATTAATTATCTAACCTCCTACGTGCACATTCCATTATCCTAACATAACCCTAGTCAAATCCTCCTCATCCCTCCATGTGTACAAAGGCATGGCCCTTTGTACAAGCCCACATGGCCTTCTTACAAAAGTATGGCCAAGGTCCTTTGTACAAAGGTCCTTTCATCCCTTTTTGTCCTCCTTCAATCTTATCCATCCCCTTCTTCCAAGACCACCTTTTCACCATTGATTCTCCCTCGATCCAAGGACATCACCCATCCACCAATCTCATCATGCCACTTGGTAAGCTCTCCTTGCTTGAGAGCTCTCAACAATCCTCCACCCTTGATCCTTCAAATCAATCTTAACCCTCATCCACTATCTAAAAATCCTATAGATTGAACCTCAACCCAAGAATATCCAAGACTCCATGTGAAGTAAAGTTATGCTGCTATTTTGAGGAGTCATCCACATATCAAAACATATTAAGAGCACATCCATGTATCAAGGTTTGTATTGACTTAACTGTTTAACTTTATTTTACATTCCTTTTGCTCTATCTTGAGGTCATTTTAGGACTTGCATGAAATAGGTCAATATTGCATTGGTTTGTTTCTTTTTTGTGTGCATTTTCTACTATGATACATCTAGCACGCGTGGTGGGACCCTCACCACCTAATGTAACATTTTTGTGAGTTTCTTGTTTAGTGTTGTCATGCAAGTTACAATCACACCTACACCCATGAATCAACACTTGTGATTCTGGTTATAGCACATGCACTCTATGATTCAGCGCCTACGCCTCTATTGTAAGCACTTGTGTCCCAAATTGTAGTGCCTATGTTTACTAATATAGTTTGTTTTGCAGGTTACTCCCATTTTGGCGCCTATGTTTTGTCAATCAACGCCTCTATTTTAACATCATTTTGACTATTCCATGTTTTTAAATTCCACATATAACGGTTATAATTGATTTGATTTCATCTCTTATAATTCCTAACATGATGTTTTGCAGATTTAACACTTTGTTTTGTAGGTTGCTCATCTGGTTGCAGGTCACCCATCATCTCAGCATTGGATCGGTGCATGTGCAATCGAGTTCAGTGCCCCTGCACCCAAGTATATTCTTTGTTCTAGTGCATACACTTGTCATATTAGCACCTACATCATACATTTTAGTGCTTTTAATTCCTAGTTTGGCACATGTATCTACCAATTTAGTGCCTGTGTGTTAGGTTTTAGTGCCTGTGCAAGCATCTATCTATGTCTACATAGCCTTTGTTGGTGCATGTGCCTGTTCCAATTCTAGTTTTTGAACTAACATCTTTTCTTGGACCAACTTTTGTGATTGTATCATTTTTTGATTATCCAAGATATTTCTAAGACTAATAATCATTTGTGGTTGTAGCCCCACTTGTCGAAGGACCTAACATCTTTTTTGCACCAAATCTAGGAACATTTCTTTTAGGGGTTAAAAAGAACTTGTTTGCTTTGTTTGGGATCCATAAAGGTGTATGGTCTCCCTTTGCACTTCACGTGATCTTGGGGATCAAAAACCTTGATTTGATCTAATCTTTGTTATATTTTCTCATCCCAAGGTCCTTGGTGTGTATGCTCTCTCCTCATGCCATTTGGTGATCTTGGAGATCAAAAACACCTTGGATTCTTTCCTCTAGGGGGCTTGCCTTGGATTTCATCACCAAGGGGATGACCTCAACCCTCATGTTCCAGCAGGGTATACAAATTTGGAAGAAAATCGAAAGACTCTTCCGTTGGTGGACATTTATCATTTGGGAGAAGCTTGTAATAACGTTATACCCTCGCAAAGTGAAGGAGGAGAATGGGTTACCCTCTTACACCATGCCATTAGACATACCCCTCACTTTGTGAATATAGGCCTCATGTACCTTTTGTGTATCGAGCATATCCCCCAGAAGCCCTACATCCTAGATTAAGACCCTTTGGCCACATAAGATTGTAATGCACCAGACACTAGTTAGGCTCTTGAAGTTACTACACAAGGCACATTGACTTTATCAATAAGTGCAAATGCCCTCTAAAAATGGGTATGTAAGCTGTGTATTCTATCCCCTTGCACCATAGAGTGCTCTAGGGTGATCAAAAGTGGTTAGCTTCCTCATCATGGGACTTGCATGTTAGGCCTAAATAAAGGCAATGAGGTGGGCTTATGACCTTATACACACCTATTTTACTAAATCTAGGGTGTCGGTGTGTTTGGCATGTCTTCATCATCGAGACCCATGAATCCCCTTAATCCAAATCAAATCCAAATCCTTTGTAAGAATTTTGTGTGTATGTGTGTGAATTTTATTTGCAAAGTTGCCTAAGTTTAAGCACCTAACCATCCTTAATCACCTCTTAACCACCCATCTTAATGCTCATCCAAATCATCCATTTTCCTAATCCAAATCCAAATAATCCATTTTCCTCTTAATCCATATTAAGCTAATCCAATTTCATCCTAATCCACCTTATCTCAATCCAATTCCTCCTAATCACTCATTCATTTATCCAATTTCATCCTAATCATTATCCTAGTCGTCCAAATCATTCTCCTAATTCATCATCATTGGACCCTAATCCCAATCAAATTGCCTAATCTAGTCAAGGGCCTAATCCTAGTCCATACCTATCCACTTAATTACTTCCTCATCATCATCATCATTATCCTAATATAATCCCATCATTAGATCTTATTTAAATCCCCTCTTTGAGCTTAAATATATTCATCATCATAATCACTCCCTAATCCATATCTTAATCCACTCATTCATATCCTAATCCATTTATCTAATCTTAATAACCCCATAATCCTCTTACTCCCTTTTCATCCATATTCTAATCTATTTTACTAAGTATTTTATCCTAATCCAATTCTCCATCTCCATACTAATTCAATACTAATCACTTCCTCATCCTCTTAATCCAAATCCCTTATCCACATAATCCCAACTGTCTTCCACATCTAATCCAATCCATTGTCCTAACCATCTTATCCTAATCATCTATCCCTCTAATCCTACATCCATTATCCACCTCATCCATTTCCCAATCATTATCATTATCCTAATCATTCCCATCACTTGAGCTTAATCCAATTCATTCATTTGAACTTTATCAAGTTCACCCATAATCCACTTAATCCCCTTTCATTGCAATCCTAATCCAATCCACTTATCCCCCTTCTCAAATAAATCATCCATTATCCATTATTCCTCTAACCATCCTTCATCATAATTCAATTTTATTCCTTAATCCGAAAACCATCATTTGCAAATCAAAATTTGGTTAAGGACTTAACCTCTTTCAACCCTCTCCAAATCCTAATCATTTTCCTCCATATCATCATCCAAATCACTATCTAAGGTCCCTTGGCCTAATCCTTAATCCAATCCAATCCAATCCAAATATCAAAGGGCCCTTGGTCTAATCCAAAATCAACCCCAATCAATCCAAATCCAGTCAGGTGTCATATATCATTGACCTTGACTAATCAAATCAAATCAAATCCATCTTAGTATCAAGTGTCATATATCATTGACCTTGATCAATCCAAATCCCAAATAAATCCAAAATCATCCAATCCTAATTAATCCAAATAAATCCCCCTCTAATCCAAAATCAAAATCAGTTTCATCAAGTCATCCTACATCGCATCATCCTAAATCAAAATCTAATCAAGACTTCATATCCTTTTGATGATGATGTTGTTGACCAAGCTAAACTCGAAATCCTTGATGAGATCATTGCAAGTAAGCTTGCCATAAATCACTCTCACCTATCCATAAACACGCAAGCACCTTGTGACCATGCATTCTCTAGAAAAAGCTACACCCCCACACCTCATTTCATATCCTATCATCATCCTTATGCTACCCTTGACAAGGGAAATCCATTCTATCTACCATCCCCTAATCCATTACACCCTTCTTATCCTTCCCTTGCTTATCCACTTATTGGACATATTCTTATCCTTATTCCACTTATACAAATCCATCCTCTCCTTATCCAAATCCATCATATCCCTATCCACCATCTCCTTATCCACCAACCCAGCCATCTTACTTCATCATCCAATACACCATCTACCCCATCGTTAAATTCTACTACTAAATCCAAATCATCCTTTCTCCAAGGACTCCTCACTAAGAGTGTTGAGAAAAATCATGAAAAAAAAGTTGTGGAGTCATGCCATCCCACTCCTCCACGAACACCTCAATGTGTGATTAATGATCCCATCATCCACCTCACACCCATCAAAACAACATCACCATCCTCCTCCATTTCATCCAAAATCCTATCCAAAGTATCATCCTCTCCTCCATCTACCCCATCCAAGGAGCCCAGTCAAACTACATACTCCTCCCCCACCACACCTGGCTATGTCAAGAGCCTAGTCCAAAGCATGTCGAAACATCCATCCCCATCCTACTCATGTTCCAAGCCTCTCAACTCATCCTGATCTCACACCATATCCTATTGATCCCCCATCCTCCCCCATTAATCCTTTACAATCTCCCATTGATCCTTTACCATCATCTACCGACCCCATCCCAAATCCATCATACTATCCTCTTAGTCCCACTACCTTTCTCTATGGTTGTTCTCTCATAGGAGAGGAACAACTTTTTTCTACCACTCATCCCCCTCTATCTAGTAATTGACTCGCATCTTGTTTCTGTTATGTGTGAGAAAGGTGAATGATGAAAGCTAGCATGCACACTAGATCAAACCCTCTTTCACAATAACAATCAAGGACAAGACCAAGCCAAATCACTACCAAATGGAGGTGGACTTAGCTACAAATCTTGTACTCGGGAGTACTATGGAAATATCTGATTTAATCAAGCCTTTCTATCAAACCCCACGTCAATTATTTAATTAACCCTAGTTCTATGATGATCTGATTATAATAAAAGATGTACAACAAATCTCTAGAAACCAAATTTACATGGATGATCAGGAAGATGACAAACCCTGTGTCCTAGATGTGGAGGTGTCAAAGGACTATTTTGGAACTGCCCAAGTCCTGAATAGTTGAATCTTCAGAAACTATAAATTGGAGAAATGTTGTAGAGACTACCCTAATGCCAGATCTGGAGTCTACTAGGGTAGAAAGACTAGGGCGCCACCACCCAAGTCTTGCATAGAGGAATATTCTTGAACTACTGTCAGATCCTGAAACCCTAATCCTTGCTTAGTCTTCCTATATCTTTATATTTCCTGGATCTCACACCTGTAACTTAAACATAAGAAGAAGAGAAGGGGTTTGGGGGTTAAGGTGTCTAGGGACTTGACTCAGTCAAATCTTGGGATAGCATTCAAGCTTCCCAACACCATTGATAGATAAAGAGAACATGCCCTTACTAGGTAGAGGCTAAACATAAAATCAATATGATGAATCAAATGATGATGAACAACAATGATATCACCTATGTGATGAAACCCTTAGGAGAATGAAGACTCTTCAACTCATAAGGAGAGATAGATTATAACTTCAAACCTGCAACAACACACACAATGACAATACAAATTTGTTCTATAATCACAATGAATGCTTTGAATGCTCTTTTCTCCAATGCTTTAAGTTGGCTATCTCTATCTAGGTTCATAACGAATTCAAAAATACACTTATATATGCTTTCCCGCTAACATTTGTCAAATTAAACCAAAAGAGCCGACAAGGAGAAACCTTTTTAAAGGTCCTATGCCAACATGCAATTAAATGCTCCCCAACCAATTAGGGAAGACTTGGGTGGTGGCTCCCAAGTCTCGAGGCTCCTTTTTGGTCTGGGGTAAGATAAAATATGGGCCCCTTGTTCCCAATTTACATTGGTTTTAGGCAATTTTGCATCGGGATGAATATTTAGAATGTATAATGTAATCATGGGGACCTAGGAGCTAAACAAGGAGGTAAAAGTATATGTGGCCACTTTTTACTACATAACAATTTCCAAAACAACACCCATTCTATCGCACAACATATGGTCCAAAACATGAAGTATCAAGATAAAGGCCTAGGCCTTTATTAAAATGACATTTTGGAGTCCAACCATGTCAAAATCCATTCATGTGCACATGGCCTTGGTTATACATCCCAAGGAAAACAATCCAAACATGTTGGTAGCACCCATGCACCTCCCAAATCCACATCTTCCAAACCCAAACCCGGTGCATCTCATCGCACTTCCAAATCATATCTTGCCATCTCTCCTCCTTCATCTTATTTCATCCATCAATCCCAAAAGCATGTGACCATACATCTTCCTAAATCCACACTTGCCCCACTACTCCCAACTCCTAATGTCCCCATCCTCGAATCCCCTTATTCCCCCATCCTTAATATCCCCATCCATAAATCCCGATCCCCCAAAGTTCCTAATCAAAATCAATGAATGCACAAATCATCCAAACATGAAGCTATCAAACACCCCATGGGATTCAAAAATAATAATTTGGATGCCTCCCAACATAAAGCAGAAAATCCACAAAAGCCTAAAGAGTATCATGTCAACAACATCTAAGAAAAATCCATCTAAAAAGCTACATAAGCCCACACCCCCAAAAGAAAAAAGAAAAATGGTGTGGGTCCCTGTTGGTCATGATGTTAGTCATTCGCAAACATAGAATAAAAGTTACACAACAACCTTTACTCATCTTGAAAGATACGATGAATTCAAAGAATTCATGATCCCAAGTCTCCGTTGATTAGGTCTTAATCTACTGACGTTACTCAGTGGTTGATGTGTGTTGCTGTTTTCCATTCAGGGGCCTTACGTGTTTCTGCACTGTTCATCATCATCATCTTCAAATATCCTGCTCTGGATGTTCGCTCTGCATAAGCCTCCAACAATTCTACCTCTGCACTGTAAATTTAGTCAAATAATGTGCATACAGGCTGATATTTGCATGATTTCTATCATTATTTATGATTCTTTGCATGATATTTTCAGTACTACATGCATTTAACTCAAATATGCTAAGGATCTTCAGTTACCTACGGGATTTCAGCATATTTCACTGTTTCTGCTTGTTATTTATCATGATTTGCAGTTATGGTGATGAATTAATGAAATTGAAAAAAGGAAAAGGGTTAGAGAGTGAGATTCCTAAAATTACTGGACTTAGATCACTGATTCACATACAAGCTCCCATACTTGCAATGAAAAGAAGGAAAACTAGAAATCATACTTCACCAGGACATTCCACAAATCCGCATGATCTAGTGCAAAGCTTCAAAGGAAAGTTGACAACAACATGTAATGAAATGAAAGCGCTTCCAGTTGAACACAGCATTCACCAGTACATATCCAGAAATCAACAGAAGATTACGTAAAATTTACAATCAAGATGTAATCTGGAACTTCATCTTCATTCAGTATGCTCAAGAACAGGTACATTTACAGTGATCTGAAGAAAGAACCTTGACATTTCAACAATTCTATCCTCATTAGTCTCAGTAATCCGATCTCCTAACTTATTCTACAGTAATTGACTCTTTGCGCCAGATGCGTCTGTGTATTCTAGTGTATTTTTCCCTCTCTTAAAATGACAAGCTCTGGATATTATATAGAACAACTGCCAGAAAACGGTTACAATGATCCAAGGATCAGGATCCTCCCATAACAAACAACGGCCCAGATGAAAAGCACATGCTTCGTCAGTTGGCAAATGTACAGCTGGCACAGAATATTCCAGCATCTTCGACTTGATTCGGTCTCCAGCTGGCAAACAGCATATTTGACAATATCCTCTTCATGTCTGGCCTATGTTGCCTCCATGCGCAACTTTGTAATGCTCAGCTTCAGCAACAGCATCATGACTTCAATGTTCAGCTTCAGCAGCATCATGACTTCAATGTTCAGCTTCAGCAGCATCATGACTTCAATGTTCAGCTTCAGCAGCATCATGATGATTTCCTGCAAGTAAACAGACAAACATTAAGTTCGTCATCATCATGATAAACAACAGGAAGTAAACACTTTATTAAACATACCTCCCCATGTGCAGCTACAGGCAAACAGGTCTTACCTGTGAAAATATGCACTAAATGCATAAACAGCATGAAAACAACCAGGTCAACCCTCGTTGACCAAAATCAGGTAGTCGGGCTTTCAAATTTCTATCGCTTCATGTTTTTGCCCATTTTCTTGTATATCGGGTTCGAAATATGATGATGATGATCACAGATTATACAAAGAAATAATCGCCTTTCAACCATCCTTAGAATCCGGCTTTGCATCATCATCATATTTGCATCGGCGTGACTACATATGATCAGGGTGACAATTTTACCTTAGGCCGACGGCAACAGTTATACCGACGCCAAAAAATCATGATGATGACCAACTATATGCCTTCTGTCTGTCCGCAGGATATCACAAAATATGATGATCCTCCTTTCCTAATGCTCTGATGAAAAGCACATCAGGATGTTTTGTTTTTTGCATATTCGGGAAAGAAAGACATCGTCATCATCATCATGATGAAGACAAACAGGAGGACTTGGAAAATGATCCTGCCGCTGAGGAATATCATGATGACGTCATCGTCATCATCAGGCTTCAATAAAATGCAAAGGGATGACGTCACCGTCATGTTTCGTTAAGAGCAGGAGATAAATGGAATATCGGGTCACCTCCAAGGAAGATGACCGCATGGATGAATTGCAATATGACCCTTTTCGGCCAAGGCTATCCGCTCGAAAGATCAGGATGATGAACATCATCATCATCATGTCCGCACTGGGTAATCCAAAATATGATCCTGCCTTGAAAGATCCTGATGATGATGATCACCAGGATATCCGTGGCTTGTGTTAATCTTCGAAGATGACGTTATCGTCATCATCATATTGGCGAACAGGATCATACCCTGGAAAATATCCCGCCGAAGGAGAAGGTGATGATGACATCATCGTCATCATTATATCCGCAAAAGTTTATGCATCTCGGCAGGAGGATATTGCGAAATGTCGGGTAGAGAAAGATCATGATGATGATGATCTTGTTAACAAGGCAGGAATGAAATAACACCCTCCGCTTCGGAAGATAAGGTGATCATCATGATCACGCAAAAGGAGATCAGGAGGATGTTTCGGAATGCGATCCTGCCTTGAAAGATCCTGATGATGATGATCACCAGGACTTGGTCGTGCGCGCGCAAACTATGCAGATGGCGGGTTTCTTAAGCAAGGTGATGATGATTCATCAGCATGATATTATAATATGCTCGCGATGTTGGAATATCATGATGCTCGCGAGGTTAGAATATCATGATGCTCGCTTGACGGGTAAAACACACTAGCATTTAAGATTGACGTCCGGATGTTTCGGGACTGCTTGATTTTTATCAGGTGATAGAGTAAGATCATGATGATGACCTTTGGCGATACAAAAGACCGCCCGACGGGAAAGGATACTACGACTTAAACTTGACGTCCGGATGTTTCAACCTCAGGATATTATCGGAGAGCTTTTCAAATATCATGATGATGATGTTCATCATACAGCAATTATCAGGTTTGACCAAAACTTTGACTGCTCATAACTCTCTCATATGGACGAATTTTCAAGTGATGTAAAAGGCAAACCTGCATGGAATTTCAAGCTCTTTCTAACTATGAAGTCATAGAAACAAAACATGAACTTTGAGAAACTAACCTCATGATGATGACCTACCTCATCCTGACCTTCATGATGATGATGCACCTGACCTATTTTTACCAAACCGCCAGAAACAGACAACACAAGCCAAAACAAAAGTTGGGTCCCTGTTTTGCCAAGTCAAAATGGGGCGTGTTGTGTAACCACACAACAACTTGCCACCAAAGAAAACAACAAAATTCAAATAATTCAAGTGATATGATCATATTCATCTATAGTATTCTAATTCTGTCTAAGTAAATCATCATGATCTTTGAATGATAAAATTTTATTATGGTGATAAAGCTAACAAAGGATCAGGTGTGTGCAGATGATTAATTATCCTCATCTTGAAAGCAAGTTGAAAACATAAGTAACTGGTGTTAAACTACATAGTTGGAGATCATCCCTCATAGCCAACCTGGATAGAGCCTTGCTGCCAGCAGGTGTCTATAACCCCGGCAAGGTTATCTATACAATCTCCCTAAGTAGAGCCCCACTGCCAGCAGGCGTCCATAGCCCCGGTAGAGTTACTTAGATGGCCTAATTTTATTTCATTTCTGATTTTCCTTTAAAAATTTAAATTTGATATCATCATGTCTGCTCATTTGTACAAGGTGTAGTCACTTGCAGCTTTAGGTTGGAGATTGTATTGGTAGCAAGGGAGTCCCTTTAGATTTTTCACTTAACACCTATACTCATATCTTCAACAAACCCAAGGCTGTTAGGTGTTTCATTGTGTTTGATTCACTTTGGACAAGAAAAAGTACCCTGATGAAAAGACATCATAAACCTGATCATGAGTATTTATCAGAATGAATTACAATCTATATCTAAATCTGATCTCATCACTTGAATCCTAACAATTTAGTTATTTTCTTAAGGTGATGAAGTGCATCATCCTGACTTACCAGAACAAGGTCCCAACCAACAAACAACAACAACAACAGAAACAACACCATACAAACAACTAACCTACAAAAAGGAAACAACAGGAACAGAACAAGAAAGCAAAACAAGCAGACTATACAAACAACTAATCTACAAAATTATATACAACACACTACTAGGCAAACAAAAACCAGAAAAAGACCTAAGGACACCTGCATTTGCATACTTCTTTTGATTGTGCAGGAGCATCAGGGTATTAGTTATGGTTCTCAACCTAGCAAATTTATCTTTATATTCTGAAGAATATTCTGATATTCTGAATTCACTGTATTCAACAGAACAACTCTTGATGATCAGCAACTGAGGAAGCTCACCATGTTCATGATTAATCCATATGCATGTCTTATCTTCTGAATTTCCATAATCAAAATAGTATTCAACATCATTTACTGTGGAAAGGAGAAATACAACCTGGTGTATTTCTGGCTTTGCTGGACATGCTTCTTCATTGGCAGTTGGTCTTCCATTTGTCATTATATTTTCACTGCTTGGCTCAGTGCCTGGTCCCTCTTCAAATTGAAGGATGTATGACTTTTGATGTACTAATTCTTCATCTTTATCCAGCCTTATCCCTTCATTCTGGATGTTCAGATTATCCTCCAGTTTAGGAAACTTCTCAGTATTTTCTTCAGTTTCCTGCACATCAGCATCTAAATAAGTATCTTTATTATCACAACCTGATATACAGAAATTTATCATTTCTAAATCATTTGACTGTAAAGGAGAAACAACTTTCACTTGATGAGGACACTCCCCTGTTTCATTTTCTAAATATTTCTGGAGTGACATCTGATTATGCACAACAACTCCAAAGTCTTCTACGTCTTCATCTTTCAGGAATTGTTCATTGAATAATTCACATCTTCTATCTAGTAAAGGATCTGGTTCCATTAACCTGCAACATTCTTGCATTTGATCATTTAATTCAAAGAAGTCAGGTAATAAATCAGCATTTATTTTCTTCTCTATGACTCCCTGAGTTACCATCATAGGAACTTCATCATTAGGAGTGCATTTAAATTGTTCTACTATCTGTTTACACTTCTCTTTACCATAGAATGACTCCAGGAAAGATGTTTCATCTTCTTTATCAAAAGTATTAGGATCAGAATCAAAAATATTATCCTGATGAGTGATTTCTTCTCTAAAATTTTCACAAGATTCATACCTGCATACTGACTGATCCTTACTTGTATTAGGAAGTAGAGAACTCCTATCAATCCCACCATAAAATGAATCCAGGAAAGATGTTTCCTCTTCATTACCTTCTGGAACTGACTCAGCTATTGTATTTTCTAGAATCTTTTTCAACATGACCAAGCAAGGGTAGCAATCTCTCTCTGAATGCTCTTCATCATGTAATCTACACCAGCTTTCAATCAAGACATCATCAATGGGCAAACCTAATATTTGACTACACTGTATATTTCTAGACAAGTATAATTCAAAATCTTCAGAATGATCTACTTCAGTGTCTGGACAATTAATAACTTCTGGTGCTGCATCTGCTTGTTGCTCCAGAATTTCTTCATTTTCCTGGCGGATTTCTTTATTTTCCTGGCAAACTTCTTCATTTTCTTGGCAAATTTCAACCCTGAACACGTCCAGAAAGAATATTAGTCCTTTCAAGTATAAATCCAACCTTGTGAGGAAAGTTAAACAATTTATTTCACTGTGTTCTGTAGTCTGGTGTATCTTGCAACAGGTAGATAAACCAAAGTTAGACAAATTGTGAGGGTAAATCTGTCCATTCAGAGTTTCCTGAAATAAAGGAATGTTAATTTGACCATTATTTTCATATACATCCATCAAAATGAGACTCTATTCTTCAATTTCTTTTTATTTTGCAATTTTAAGGAGATCTATCATATCTCAGACTAAAACTTTGAAAGTCCAGAAAATCAAACAAATTTTTGATGCTTTGGGCTAGATCTTTGCAAAGGTGCAACCAAAACATCTCAGGTAAGAGATATTTGCAGACATTTAGCTCAAATGCTGAAATATTTATGCAATATTTGCAGAAAATCCAAAAATTCGTAGCTCACGCCCTGCCTTCTCGAAAATTGATGTTGCGTTAAAAGCGAGGGGCCTGCATAAACGTTAGCAAGATTTAAAGCGGGCTGCTAAACTGAGGCAGGGGATATCACTTCAACTGAACACGATTTATTTGCTGAGAAACGGCTCATGCCCTCCTTCTAGCGCCAATTTATGTTGGTCATGATGTTAGTCATTCGCAAACATAGAATAAAAGTTACACAACAACCTTTACTCATCTTGAAAGATACGATGAATTCAAAGAATTCATGATCCCAAGTCTCCGTTGATTAGGTCTTAATCTACTGACGTTACTCAGTGGTTGATGTGTGTTGCTGTTTTCCATTCAGGGGCCTTACGTGTTTCTGCACTGTTCATCATCATCATCTTCAAATATCCTGCTCTGGATGTTCGCTCTGCATAAGCCTCCAACAATTCTACCTCTGCACTGTAAATTTAGTCAAATAATGTGCATACAGGCTGATATTTGCATGATTTCTATCATTATTTATGATTCTTTGCATGATATTTTCAGTACTACATGCATTTAACTCAAATATGCTAAGGATCTTCAGTTACCTACGGGATTTCAGCATATTTCACTGTTTCTGCTTGTTATTTATCATGATTTGCAGTTATGGTGATGAATTAATGAAATTGAAAAAAGGAAAAGGGTTAGAGAGTGAGATTCCTAAAATTACTGGACTTAGATCACTGATTCACATACAAGCTCCCATACTTGCAATGAAAAGAAGGAAAACTAGAAATCATACTTCACCAGGACATTCCACAAATCCGCATGATCTAGTGCAAAGCTTCAAAGGAAAGTTGACAACAACATGTAATGAAATGAAAGCGCTTCCAGTTGAACACAGCATTCACCAGTACATATCCAGAAATCAACAGAAGATTACGTAAAATTTACAATCAAGATGTAATCTGGAACTTCATCTTCATTTAGTATGCTCAAGAACAGGTACATTTACAGTGATCTGAAGAAAGAACCTTGACATTTCAACAATTCTATCCTCATTAGTCTCAGTAATCCGATCTCCTAACTTATTCTACAGTAATTGACTCTTTGCGCCAGATGCGTCTGTGTATTCTAGTGTATTTTTCCCTCTCTTAAAATGACAAGCTCTGGATATTATATAGAACAACTGCCAGAAAACGGTTACAATGATCCAAGGATCAGGATCCTCCCATAACAAACAACGGCCCAGATGAAAAGCACATGCTTCGTCAGTTGGCAAATGTACAGCTGGCACAGAATATTCCAGCATCTTCGACTTGATTCGGTCTCCAGCTGGCAAACAGCATATTTGACAATATCCTCTTCATGTCTGGCCTATGTTGCCTCCATGCGCAACTTTGTAATGCTCAGCTTCAGCAACAACATCATGACTTCAATGTTCAGCTTCAGCAGCATCATGACTTCAATGTTCAGCTTCAGCAGCATCATGACTTCAATGTTCAGCTTCAGCAGCATCATGATGATTTCCTGCAAGTAAACAGACAAACATTAAGTTCGTCATCATCATGATAAACAACAGGAAGTAAACACTTTATTAAACATACCTCCCCATGTGCAGCTACAGGCAAACAGGTCTTACCTATGAAAATATGCACTAAATGCATAAACAGCATGAAAACAACCAGGTCAACCCTCGTTGACCAAAATCAGGTAGTCGGGCTTTCAAATTTCTATCGCTTCATGTTTTTGCCCATTTTCTTGTATATCGGGTTTGAAATATGATGATGATGATCACAGATTATACAAAGAAATAATCGCCTTTCAACCATCCTTAGAATCCGGCTTTGCATCATCATCATATTTGCATCGGCGTGACTACATATGATCAGGGTGACAATTTTACCTTAGGCCGACGGCAACAGTTATACCGACGCCAAAAAATCATGATGATGACCAACTATATGCCTTCTGTCTGTCCGCAGGATATCACAAAATATGATGATCCTCCTTTCCTAATGCTCTGATGAAAAGCACATCAGGATGTTTTGTTTTTTGCATATTCGGGAAAGAAAGACATCGTCATCATCATCATGATGAAGACAAACAGGAGGACTTGGAAAATGATCCTGCCGCTGAGGAATATCATGATGACGTCATCGTCATCATCAGGCTTCAATAAAATGCAAAGGGATGACGTCACCGTCATGTTTCGTTAAGAGCAGGAGATAAATGGAATATCGGGTCACCTCCAAGGAAGATGACCGCGTGGATGAATTGCAATATGACCCTTTTCAGCCAAGGCTATCCGCTCGAAAGATCAGGATGATGAACATCATCATCATCATGTCCGCACTGGGTAATCCAAAATATGATCCTGCCTTGAAAGATCCTGATGATGATGATCACCAGGATATCCGTGGCTTGTGTTAATGTTCGAAGATGACGTTATCGTCATCATCATATTGGCGAACAGGATCATACCCTGGAAAATATCCTGCCGAAGGAGAAGGTGATGATGACGTCATCGTCATCATTATATCCGCAAAAGTTTATGCATCTCGGCAGGAGGATATTGCGAAATGTCGGGTAGAGAAAGATCATGATGATGATGATCTTGTTAACAAGGCAGGAATGAAATAACACCCTCCGCTTCGGAAGATAAGGTGATCATCATGATCACGCAAAAGGAGATCAGGAGGATGTTTCGGAATGCGATCCTGCCTTGAAAGATCCTGATGATGATGATCACCAGGACTTGGTCGTGCGCGCGCAAACTATGCAGATGGCGGGTTTCTTAAGCAAGGTGATGATGATTCATCAGCATGATATTATAATATGCTCGCGATGTTGGAATATCATGATGCTCGCGAGGTTAGAATATCATGATGCTCGCTTGACGGGTAAAACACACTAGCATTTAAGATTGACGTCCGGATGTTTCGGGACTGCTTGATTTTTATCAGGTGATAGAGTAAGATCATGATGATGACCTTTGGCGATACAAAAGACCGCCCGACGGGAAAGGATACTACGACTTAAACTTGACGTCCGGATGTTTCAACCTCAGGATATTATCGGAGAGCTTTTCAAATATCATGATGATGATGTTCATCATACAGCAATTATCAGGTTTGACCAAAACTTTGACTGCTCATAACTCTCTCATATGGACGAATTTTCAAGTGATGTAAAAGGCAAACCTGCATGGAATTTCAAGCTCTTTCTAACTATGAAGTCATAGAAACAAAATATGAACTTTGAGAAACTAACCTCATGATGATGACCTACCTCATCCTGACCTTCATGATGATGATGCACCTGACCTATTTTTACCAAACCGCCAGAAACAAACAACACAAGCCAAAACAAAAGTTGGGTCCCTGTTTTGCCAAGTCAAAATGGGGCGTGTTGTGTAACCACACAACAGTCCCTAAACAAAAAGTGATAAATCCAAGTGGAGCATCCACATCCCATTCCATCCCCATATCCCAAAAATCTCGCTCCCCATCAAAAAATCATAAAAATCTGAAGTCCCCAAATCAGCAATCCCCCAATCCATCATCCTAACCCCATAATAAAACATCCCCATTACTCCCCACTCCCTCTCAAAATAAAAAGCTTCAAAATACATTAGGTATGTGCAACCATTGGTCCTAATGCCCATCACGACATTCCACACATACCTTCATCCCTCCATCATACATCCCTTATCCCACATATCTCCCCCATCACACCCCTATGGTCCATGCTTTCACATAATCCATACATCCTTCATCCATCCACCATTTATCCATCCATCATTCATTCATCATTACCATGCATAAGCCACATCATAATCCACTATCACCATCCACTCCATCTCCATCTCACATTGTCTCCTACTAACATCCATGCGTGTCATTTTACTTGACATGGTCCATGTGCAACATATATCCAACATGGGACACTTCCACAGTGTACAAAAACCAATGCTTGAGTACCCCTCATCCTACATATAATCATCTTCCTCTATCCAAATCCATCCATCCCATCCAGACACCAAAAGAAAAAAATAAAAAAATAAAATAAAATAAAATAAATAAAAACAACAAAAATATCTTTAAAAAAAAAGTCAAAAAAGTAAAGAGAAATACATTCATCCAACGGTGAAAACACTTCTCATGGCACCTTGGGCAAGTACTGTGATGAAAACCCCTTGTGGTAATCATGTGCAATCCCTCACCCATTTGTACCCTACACTTGGGGGCAAATATCCGCTAGCCTATCATTTCCCCATACATCACATATCCTTATCCTATCATCCTATCCCTTCCCATCAACTTGTCCATTAATCCCCTCCACTGTCTATCAAATTTACTTTCCCTGATCCTATCCACTATGTATTCCTATCCTATCCTATCCTCTCATTCTTCCATCCTCCTTCCCCGCTTGTGATCCTAATAAGGACAGGGGAAAATATGTAAGACATGCATTGGAGACACCTTGACATACTTTCCTTCCAAGCATACCCTATAATGTGTCTCCATCCCCACCATCATAACACCTGGTCATGCATGACACATCTCAAGTGGGGCATCTTCATCTCATGTGTGACATAGTCCTTGGAGATCACCTTCGCACTCCCTATATCCACCTCTCCTCTATCCTCTATCCACCATCGACCTACCCCCTCTCCCATCTCTCATCCCCCAATCCCTTTGGTGGTTTATAGCATCACCAATTCACACCGCCAACAACTTGCCTAATTGGTCACTCTATTACATCCATCCATCATACATCTATCATCCTTTATCACCTACCTATCCTCCCTCATCTTAGGTATCCTTTCCTCCTAATCCGTCATCCCCCTATACCCACATCCCTATCTTATCTTCCCCTTGACCATGATTTTGATAGCTTGAATCTGTTTTGAGAACTCTATTCCCCCATCTATCATCAAATCACTTCATTACCTTATCCACACCATTCATTATTCTTTCATCCCTACATCATATCCTTTTACTTCCTCTCCACTATCTATTATACATTATCGCCTAGATCCATCACCCCCTTATCACTAATACATGTTATCCATTATCCATTATCCCCTTATCATTTCATCCCCATCATTGCATCATGCCTCATCGATAGATTTGGCTTTCCCTTATCATTGGTATCTAGCTTAAGGCTACCTACACACAACCCAGTGCATTCTCCTCCCAAAAATCCAAATCCCCAACTATTCAAATCTCCCAAACATCCAAAATCACAAGATCAATCCTTATCACTGCACATCTCAATCTAGCATCATAATCAAACTCATCTAATCACATCCATTGTCTTGTTTCATGCAGCCTTGCTACAAGACTTTGATCCACATCATCCATCATCATCATCGAGATATATCGTTCCCAATCTTCATGTTGTTCTTATCATCAACAACACAATCCAACACCATCCATCCATCAATCTTTGTCTTTTTAGTTTGACCAAGGGCAACATCATGTTTGTCTTTGAATCATTTTTGTGAATATGTGCTTGCTTGTATATGTGCATTATCATTTTATCTTATAGCGGTCCATATAACCTACCTATCACAATGATATCATGGTGCTATATAGCATAGGTTTCTTGTGACCTTATTGGTTGGCTTTTACACATGGGACACATTGTCAGCTTGGTGCATAACATCTCATGCTGTATCAAATAAAGATTTCTCTCATTTATTAGTGCCACATAATGCATAATTCATAGAGTTGAGAAATCAGCTTGCATCCATCCCTTTCATCCATACCCACTTCATCACAATCTTGAGCCTCTCTAAAGAGTTTCTATACAAGCTATTTCCATGAGGGTTTGGATTGACACCCTACATCCCTCGTTGGAATTCCTATCCAACATATTTTCTAGAAGGTTTGGGTTGAACCTCTCTACCACTTCCCCATCTTACATCCATCCATTTTTCCTCCTTAATCCATCTCATTAATGTCACATTAATGTATATTCTCCATCTCATCATGTTAGTTGGCATGTCATCTTCTATCATCATGGTATGGTATTGTATGTTAGGATGCTAACATGATCTCTTACGCATGTTATTTTTTATGGACAATAGTTGTTACAATCATGTAACATTAGGGACCACTATCTATGGTGATGGGACTCACATTTCCCTCAATCAAAAACAAAATCCAGCAAAAGGAAACATACTACACATCATAGAAAAAATGAACAAAACCTTTGCTTGTTGAAATACACAATGTGCATTTCAGCTTGCACAGATTTTGATCATGTTCTCTACGATGTCTTTTGCCAACATTTCTATCAAGAAAAAATAAAATCTAGTAGAAGGCATCTTAAAAAATTGCATGCCTAAGACACTATTAACATATACTCCATACAAAATAGCATCAATAATGGGACCTACAACAAGCATCTACAAAAATAGGGAACATCACATCAATGGTGGGAAAGGGACCATAGTTGGTGCAACATTGTGATATAAAACAATAAGTAGAACCCATTAAACATAGCAGTTGATTTGGGTCCCATCACAAATACTATTTTCTATGGTGAATATGCTCATGATGTCTTAGGCAGGCATGCTATTTTTTATGGAGAATAGTTGATGCCCTATAGTGATGGGACACATAATAGATGTTAACAAACATTTTTCCCTATGCCACCTTCCATCACAATGGACCACTAGTTGTGTCCATCATGGGACCCACATTTCATTTTCTATAAAAAATTCTAGGTTGAAATACACATTGTATTTTTCAACTTGTACAAGTTTAGTTCATGATTTCTAAGAATTCATGTAAAAAAAAAGCAAAAACTAAATTTTACAGATGCCTATTGTGGATCCCATCACCAATGTTATTTTGTATTGAGAATACATTCATGATGTTTTTCAACTATACAAAATCATGAACTAAACTTGTGAGGGTTGAAAAACATGATGTCTAGTTCATACTCCTTGACAATAAGGCAATTTTTATTCAACAAAAATACTCAGAAATAGACTTTTAAAACATCACACAACAAGGTTAAATGAAGAGGAGCACTAAATTTTTTAGTTTTTCAACATGAAATTACTCCACTCTTCACACTTTCAACAAAAATAGCAGATGACACAACAAGTGGTAGATATACATAACTAGTTTTTGTGGCTACAACTAGTTTTTAGTTATTGGAATGTAACAATGTCTCATGGGTTGTTAACTCCCCCCCCCCCCACCGCACAAATTGGTGATTGTATTTGAAATCTTCCACAAACTCACTCAAGTAGTCAATAGTCAGACTATTGAGAAGTCGATAGCCATGCTCCATAGGGTTTCTTATAGGTTCAACTTTAACTTTGAAAGGTAAAATTCCATTAATTCCTCGAGCTTACTTATTTATCTAATAAACAATTCCTTCCCTTGTGCACATTTACTATCATAATGCAACTTTTGGTTACAATTTAAATGTTGGTATTTTAGGGATCATGCAATGTTGTTAGAGAATATTCCAACTTTTGTAATGATGCATATCAAGTCCACCCATAAATTTAAGGTTAGGATAATGATTTATTTTCATCTTCTCTATGCTTTCTTGATGTTCCTTTCTCTCATAGGACTATTTGTACTTATACTAAGCCCTTGTAATTTGGGGTTTAACTGATTTAGGTTTTCCCTTTTTTTTACAATAATATGTATTTGCAATTTCTTCTTATCCTAATACTTCTCCATTGTAGCTAAAAGTAATTTGGGAGACCCACTAACAATATATTGCTTTGTGGGTCTACATTTAATCATTACTTTCAACTATCAACATTTACCATAGAGGATCACTTGCTATCATTTATAGTTCTACAAAAATATATCTCAAACTGTAATAAAAAAAATTAGATGACTCCAGAGATCAAGTTGAGTGGTTGTATCACAAGTTTGTAGTTCTATCAAAATACAAGAAGATTAATGTCTTCACAACTCTAGATAACTACATTTGCTTTTCAAATAATAATAACAGTAACGATAATGTTTTATATACAAAATTATACGTTGAAATACATTTTGTGTGTTTCAACCTACAATTCCTAGGGTAGTGAAATATGATTATACCAAAATTGTCTTCACAACTATATATAACTATGTTTTTAAAATAATAATAGAGATAATGATTGTCTTCCCAATTGTAGATAACTATATTCATTTTTTTAAAATAACCATAGTTTAATAATGATTGTGACTTGTATAATAAAATGCATGTTGAAAAATACATTGTGTTTTTCAACCTACATATTTGTATAAAAATTTGTGAAACCTGATTATACGACAACTATCTTCACAACTGTAGATAACTATGTCCACATTTCAAATAACAACACTGATAATGATAATGATTTAATACAAAATTATAGGTTGAAATACACATGCTCCCTTGATTTCTTCTTGCACAATAATAGTAGGAATAGAAATCGAGTGGTTCACTACGTGTAATTCCACCCACCTTGACCCTCTATTTCGTCTTGTAGAAATTGTGGGAGGTATTAACCACCCACCTGTGTGGGAGGAATGTAAGGTTCGCCTAGGAGGGTGGTTAAGTCCCCTCTTTTCTATTATTGCGGTATACTGTAGTTGTGGTTATGGTTTACTACACACATCTCTGATCACCTCTCATTGTGGTTTTCAACCTATAACTCACAAGGTACTCAAACTTGATCTTGCCATATTTATTTTTATTTTTTGAATATTTAAAAAGTTCAAACCTTTAATATTCTCGGGCAATCATTACAAAATTTTTGATGAGCCTCTTCTAACAAGGTAGTGTTGTATAGGCATAAAAGAATTTATTTGGATGTAGATAGAAAAGGTAAATAAATTGTTGGGGTTGATTATCAGGTGAGGTGGTCCTCTCATGTGCAAAAGTGACTATTCTCCATACAAAAAGGCATAACTAATACACCATAACATACAAAATAGCATATCTGATAGATCATGACCATATTCTCAATACAAAATAGCAGCAGTGATGGGACCCACTCTAGCACCACTATGTTTAATGGTTGTTACTTGCAGTTTTCTGTTAGGGTGTCCTTCTAGCCACAATCCCTTTCCCGCTAATGATGCGATGGGACCCCCACTTCACCAAAACTTTCAAATATAAATTTTTCTGTCATTTTCATTATTTTGTAGTTGAAGCACAAGTAGTCGACTCAACTTGCTTGACAAGGGATGAGTTGCAGATAACTAAAATCCAAAAATTGTTGCAACCGAAGATAACTTTAGATTTGTCTTCTCTTCAAATAAAAACAACAATAATGACAATGTTTTGTATATACAAAATTGTAGGTTGAAATACACTCTATGTGTTTCAACCTACACTTCACAGGGTCTCGAAACCTGATTATACCACAACTGTACATAACTACATTTTTTTTTCTTCAAATAATAATAATGATAATGATTGTCTTCACAATTGCAGATAACTATGTTTGTTTTTTCAAAATAACAACAACAATAATGACTATGATTTGTATAAAAAATGCAAGTTGAAAAACACATTATGTTTTTCAACCTCCATTTTTGTATACAAATTTGTGAAACTTGATTATACGACAACTGTAGATATAACTATGTCCATACTTCAAATAACAACACCAATAACAACAATGATTGTATACAATTTAATTGCAAGTTGAAATACATGCTATGGTTTTCAACTTGCAACTCACAAGGTACTAAGCCCCAATCCTACTATTTTTCATTTTTTTACTTTTTGAATATTTAATAAGTTCAGACCTTTAATATTATCCCAATCCCTACAAAACTTTTGATGAGCCTCTTTCAATGAAGTAGTTCTGCATAGGCATAAAAGAATATGTTTGGATGTAGATGGAAAAAGTAAGGCAGAGAAAGGAAAACAATATAGAATCCAAGAAATTGATAAGTATTTTGGAAACCAAATTGAAATTGAATTCCATACAGATACATTATCATCTTGTAATTTAGATCTAAACCTTTTGAAAACTTTCCTAATCCTCAATTCGTTGACTTTGAAGTTTAGAATGTTGATCAATTCCATAGAGTCAAAGACTTGGAAGGAAACACTAAAGATGACAAAGGGACTCTTAAAAGGGGATAGGTCAAGGTTCCAGGATAGGGCTTTGAATTAAGGAAGTTTTCAAGTTTGAAATCAAGCACTTGATATATGCTAGAAATGTGTTAAAGTAGGAGTCTCATCATAGAAGATACTACCCCTGATATTTGGGCTTTAACTCAGCAAGTTCTATTTTTTCTATTGGCATTCATTCATCAATATTACTCTTCTATAGATGATTTTCAAATATAACTTCATTTAAGTAAATTAGTAGTAGTTTGATTTCAGTTAATGCCTTTCCTATGGCATATATTATTTAAACTTTATACATCAATTAAATAATTGTACCTTTTAAATAATGTCAATTTATTCTATTAAGCATCATAATTGCATGTATTTCAAATAAGAAATTACAAATTTCACAAAAAGAGTTCCCCCTAATTGTATGTCACTATTCCTATAACATGATAATTGAATTAAAACACATATTTTTCTAAAATTTTAAAGAGGTAGAGCTAAATTCATGTCAAAAATAAAATAAAAATAAAAGATATATCCAATTACCTGGAACTGCATATAGAAGAAGATATTTTGAAAACCCAAAGGACCCCATCAAAGTGGTTGAGGAAACCCCTCAACCAATTTCATGAACCCTTAGGTATTCCCTTACAAATGAAGGCATTAAATGAAAATCACATCCAAAACAAGATATTTTGTAAACGTAGAGAGCCCCACGAAATTAGTTGAGGAATTTTGAATACCCATTCAACCCCATGATATCCATCATGAAATCCCTTGACCCATTTCATCCAACCCATGGGTAAACCCTAAAATTTGCTAAATTCAATAAAAATGACAAAAAATGAAGATATTGTGAATACCCAATCGGCCCCATGAAGGCCTTCACAAAAGCCCTCAACCCATTTCATCCAACAAATGGATAAACCCTTATTTTTACATTATTTAAACATAATACTTGACAATACACTCATAACGTCACACAACAAGGTTTAAGTGATGAGGAATGATAATATTTTATATTTTTGACATGAAATTACTACATTTCATAGCTTTTGCAAAAAATAGCAAATAGGTAGATATACATACTTAATTTTTACAGTTGTAAGCTATTTTTTACTATTGGGAAGCAACAACTCCTACAAAAGGATGAAAATGTCTTTTAAAACTTTTATTTTTTCATGACTATTCTCCATACAAAACTCTCCATACCACATAGAGTCATGAAGAGAAGATACCTACCCACAACACAAATGCAGTAGTTGCAACTTCTTGAAGGTCCTTGAAGCCTATTTTCAGCTAGCAAGAATTGTCTAGCATAGCTCTGCAAGCATTTTGTTGCTAAAAAAAAAGAAATGATGATGATGGTTGAAATCTCCACTTTGTTGAATGTCCTAGCTAGCAGCATGTCCTATCATCTCTGGAAGTGGCCATAAAAGTGGCATGAGGTAAAGCATCCCATTAATGTCTACTCTGTGTCCCATCATGCTAGCTAGCATGCCATATTTTATCATCATGGTATGGTATGGTATGGTATGGTATTGTATGGTATAGTATGTTAGCATGCTGATATGGGTCTTAGGTATGCCGTTTTGTATGGAGAATAGTCATTCCCCTTAAAAGGTAAGTGTTAGTGAACTAGGTAATGGGAAAATGAATGTAACTTAGGTTGTATCCACTTCCTATTACCAGATGGTCACTATGTATGTGTCAATCAATCATTGTATACATATATACTAATGGCCTCATGTGTTGTGTGTTGTTACACTTGTGCCCTTACTGGTGATGACACTAAGTAGTATGGGATGCTTGTCTCATCATCACAATCAATAGTGATCCAAGGAAAAGAATGGGACTTATGATGTTGTATGCCATGCATCAACATTCCTTTTTCTAGTTGTGATGTACTTAAATGGTAAGTGTTAGTGAACCAGGGAATGAGAAGATGCATGCAATATGTCACATCCACAAGTCCTATTACTAGATGGTCACTATGTATGTGTGAGTTAATCATTTAGTACGTGTATTAATGGCATCATGTGTTGTGTGATGTTACACTTGTGCCCTTGCTAGTGATGACAACAAGTAGTAAGGTATGTGTCAAGCTCCATTATTAACCAATACATTGATGCAAAAAGGGCATGCACACTAGTCAACAGACCAATAGATTCTCTATCAAGCAACCTACCAGTTATATAGCATGCTACATTTACATTGTCAAACTAGGGAATCATATTCTTCTTAGATGATGTCTGTACTGTGTGTACATTTAAGGATTCCTGAGTTTTAGTCTAGAGGTTGTGTAATGGAACTTAATAAAGCAAATACAATACTCTAAGTAAATATGAATAATGGAAAAGAACTAAGCTATCTAATACAATAGTAATCAAATGATTCTTTGTAACTCTTATGTAAGAGAGTAACTATCAATTGGTTCAGTCAGTGGTCACCTTGACTAAATGGACTTAACAACATGAATTACCAAAGTTGTACTACTTTACATTACTCATAACAACATACCTCAATCACATATATAAACAATCACACATATATAAATAAATAATTGGTAAACTGAACATATGAACAAGGTGGAGAAACACAGTACCTCAAGTGGCCGGCTTGAGTGGCTGTGATCCCACAAGATCTAGCTAAATCTCTTATTGAATCTATGCAGTAATTAACAAAACTCAACAAACATATTTATTTATTGAATTCTTAAGTAATAAGGAAACAACAAAATCTGATACTATATTTCTATCCAAAACTATATGAAGTAAAATCTAATCTCATCCAATCTAGCTAACCGAGATCAACATTGTATACATAAATAAATCTACTGAACAATAAATGTCATTACTGCCCATTATCCCACATCATAGGAAAAGGAATTTATTACAGAGCAACTGAAAATAGGAAACTAACTAACATGGAGTCAGAAGAGATAATACAATCCTACTCCAACTCTATCTCTTCATTATCCATGAAGAATAATCAGTGACTTAGAAACAAAACAGAGAACACGTTCTAGATTCCTTCATCATTTAGGATTGCATCATTCGTTGAAGGATAGCCATTATGGAGTCATGGATGACTCATTCCAGTTAGTTTAGGACCTTATTCCTTTGGCTATAGGTACATGTATCATCTCATGTGGCTATCAGCATCTCCTTTGGCTGTAGGTTGTCCTGTGTTCATGATATGAGCCACGCTTTTGTTGCATGAGGAGTTAGTGCACCACATAGTATTTATGCATCACTATCACTAAAATCAACATAAAATACTAACATATTACATGAATAATCAATCATCCACACATAATTAATTAACAACATATTATTTAGCATCTTCATGCTTCATTGTCTTAAGGATAAACATAGACATACTTAGGATATATATGTCTGGAAATGTCTTTGGGAAATAGGTAATTAAAGCAATAAAAACAAGACAAATCATGGTTTCATCACACCCCCCAACTAATCATGTTGTTGGTCCTCCAGCAACCAATGCCTAGATTGTACTATCGAGCAATCTCTCTATAGTCTGTAGGTTCCTCTACCCCTCTATCCTATTTGAGGTAGAAACCTTTCTACTTTATCAATCTATCCCATCTAGCATGTTTTGCAGCCTGATTAGTCCTCTACGCCATCTAATGTGGAATATGATAGAGTAGCAGAGGAGGATGGAAGACTAGTGGTAACCATGTTATCCCATGTTCCTTGGCTAACCTTATATATCTTTGTGCTCTATGGATTGCTATTGACAAATTAAAAACTGAGTGAGGCTCCTTTCTCTGTAGTGCTGGTGTCAATTCTTTCCATCTACCTTGTGAAAATCTCATAGTTTCCTTACCAATATTTTCTACCAATTTCCTAAAGTTCTGATAGTCCATAGCTCTACATTCTAATAGTTTACTTTCTACATCTTGATGCTCAATCAAGTTCACCCATTCCTTCACTATCTTCAGGGGATTTGGAGACTCTAACCTCAATCTGAGAGGAAGTGACTTCTCTCTTTCATTATACTGTTGCAGTAACTCTCCCCTCATGTGCTCATTCTAAATGAATGAGACTAAGGCTTTCAATTACACATCCCCAATTACAACCATGGGATTCCAGTGAGTGTCATAAGGAATGGCAAGTTCATGTAGGTAGAATTCACATAGTTGGTTTTGCAATTCAGGGGTTGCTTTTTGGTAAGTTGTTAAAAATAAATCAGGTGTAAATAGGGAGATAGGCGCATCACTGTATAGTTGACTAAATTGAAATCTCAGATATTGCTCTTCCAAATAGAGGGCATAAACCCTAGCAGGTGGGCTACATCTCATTGACTGAACAGTCATGTCTGCCATTCTGTCAACCTTGAATTTCAACCTCTTTATTTCTATATTTTTTATTTCAATTTCCTTACTATGTGTCTCCTTCATTTCATCTTGTTCCTTTACCAGTTTATCTATTTCATTCCACAATTGTAAGGTGACTGAAAGTTAGGTAATTGGAGCAAGTTCTATAGACTACTCTTTTGGCTATGCACAAGCTCTTGATTTCTCCTATTTAATTCAATGATGGCCAATTGGGCCAAATGTTCAAGTCTTGATCCCTATTTCTGGAAAAGATGTAACTATTCTTTTAACCTTCTAACCCTATCATTCAATCTAGTTTCTTTCTGTTGATAATCCTTCAGTTTCTCCTCCAACTCTACAATTTTCTGCATTGCCAGTTGTAACTCATCTTTCTTACCCTCTATTGTGTCCTTCGATTCTAAAAATAACTCTTCTTGAGGTTCATCTTGAGGGGTTGAGAAATCTGATTCTTCAATATCAGAGGGAGGCTTATGAATTTTCCTGTCTATTCATATATCTTCCTCATTTGACTCTACATTAGACTCTTGAACAAGTGTATAAGCCAAATTTTTCTATCCTCTGTCAACAAACATGTGCTCCCTCTCGGAGTCAGTATCAAGATCAACTACATTCCTCTTCTTAGGTTCCCCTAAAAGTTCTTTTTATTTCATGCGACTTGAATGTCTACATCATTGAGCAGGGATTTCTTGTTTGTCCTTAACTATAGAAGAAAATGATTTCCTTTTCTCGGTGGCTTTTGGAACAAAAGAGGTTTCATGGGGAGTTTTAGATGCTGGGGTTTCACATGCAGTTTTAGAGGCTGGGGTTGGTGAGCTAGAAGCTCTAGGCCTTAGTTTTCATTTTAGCTTCTTCTTTTTGTGTCTTTTGGTCTGAGAGGATACATTCTTTGATAATGGGGTTGAAATTGGTGAGACTATAGGTGTAGGGGGACTAGCAAGTTGTTCAATGGGTTCAGTAGAGCTCAGAGCTAGCTGCTCCTCAACAGATGCATGGCTATGGGTAGGAGAAGCTTTTGGGTGAGAAGTTTCTACCTCTGCCTCTTCTTCTACCTCTAGTTCAACTCTCACCAATCCTTCATCAACATGATTAACTTCAAGAAATCTTTCCCAATAAAATTCAGGGTAATGGATAGAAAAATTCTCTTTACTAATAGGACAATCAAACCATGGTGGGACAATGAGGACTGACAAATTTTCTTTTTGTATTCTACAAAAATCCTCTTTAACAAATTGAACAAAAATTTTGGGACATTAACTATCCTTCCATGATGAAGATGGCTCAAGAGTTTAAAATGAATAGTATAAAGTAAAGACTTCCTTCCATCACATGTAAGGTACTTAATTACCCAAGAAGCTACTAAGGCCCAAAACCAGGGTAAGGAAAGTTGTTTAGTACCTTAAGATGTCGATTCTAACCTTTCTCCCAGTTGTATGAACTTGGCCCTTGCAGAAATGTCACCTGCTTTGATAGGAAAATCCTCCCTAGCTGCTCATAGCCCTGTGACTTTAGCTATAGCTACTATAGTCACATCAACCCTTAAACCTTCTATTGTAGCTTCCTCATCATAGAATGCCTCTACAAACTACTGAGTAATGTCCTCATTATATTCTGTTATCCTGAGAAAATATTGCAACCATCCTACCTACTAAAAAAATGGCAAGGACTCCATGTCAGCCAATAATGCTAAGTGAATAGTAGGCTCTCTTCTTATCAGGTCACCACCTATTATGATATCTCAAGAAAATACTCAATCCCCTGCTTTCAATTTGCTATTCTCAATCCTCTCAATCCTCTGTTTGACACCCAATACTACTCACCAGGACCTTATTACCAATTGCTTTTTCCATTTGCTTGCTTTGTTTAACTTGATTGTTATGTTGGTAGATGGTAATAATTATGAAATAAGGGGTTTGGAAGTTTGATTTGAAATTTGCATGTACGTAAAATAATTCAAGATCCCCCCCAACTAAAATTTCATTTGTCCTCAAATGAGAAGACATACAATGGTACGAAGGAAGGGGTCCAAAGCATGTTGAATTGATATAATATGGAAAATTAATCATGTTCAAATAAAGAAAATCATGAAATAAGTAGCAATAAATGTTAATTAAAGTGATGATTGAGATAAATACCATTCAAAATTGGAATTATTGCATGTAAACATGATGACATGGCAGATTAAGTTGATGTACGCAATAAATGAGTTGGAGTGAATCACAATGATGTGATAGTGTGCTGACAGAATGTAGTAGATGTGGAACACGTAGCAGGAAAGTACTATCTATTGAAAAGATAGTTGCATGCACATGCCATGATAAAAGGTGTTGCAAGAAGCATTAGTTGCATGCACACAATCAAAATGTGAAATGAATAGGTCCCATATGCAATGGCTACAGGTGCAGCATAAATAGGTCCCAAGTGAATGAAAAACCTTTGGTTGTGGGTGCAAAAAATATAGGTCCCATTGAACAACAAGTTGCCTTTGGCTACAGGTCCCTTCAGTGAAGTGGTTGAACGCTAAAGGAAAGTTCTAGTGTGGAATGGTAACTAGAATGATGGAGCCCAAACTTCTTATTGGAAGATCACCTTGTTTTATTGCTATTGTTATGTGATGTGTGTGCTATGTGATAAGTTTATTTATGTACAGAGTTTGTAGAACTTCAAACTTACTGTTGAACTTCAGTCAAGTAGGTAGCTGGATCTATTACTAGAATAGTATGATCAACTGATACTTGGCTAGAATCCTCACTGGAGGTAGAGGGCTATGGAACTTCTGTAGCCATATCTATCTTTAATTGCTAGAGAAATGCATCTTTATCCAAAGGTTTCTTATACAATTTCAATCTATGCCCATTAACCATCAGAGAGAATCTAACTTGGTCAATTGTAGTTAATTGGACTGCACCATTTGGGAAAACTTCCTTGATCTCATAAGGGCCCAACCATCTGGTCTGAAACTTGTCCTTATGATCTTTATATTTGGAGTCATAGAGAAGTGCCCAATCACCTACCTAAAAGTCCTTAGTTTTGATGTATTGATCATGCCATTTGATTCTCTAGTTTTGGACTAATTCAGTGTAAAGAATGACTTCCATCCTTAGTTCTTCTAGGGCATTAAGCTGATGCAATCTTTCCTTTTGAGCTATTGATAGGTCCATACCAAGTTGGACAACTTTTCTCAATGTTTAATATTCAAACTTAATAGGAAGGATAACCTTCTTGCCATAAACTAGCTCATAAGGTGTGTACCCTGTTGTTGTCTTCCATGTAGTTCTATATGCCCAAACTGCTTCAGAAAGTCTATCTACCTAATCTTTCTTATGCACTACAACTATCTTTGTCAATATTGCCTCAAGCTCTCTATTGGTCACCTCAACTTGACCATTGGACCGTGGATGATAAGGAGTGGACTTTTTATGCCTAATTTCATACTCCTAAACAAGGCTAGTAATTAGTGCAGATGTAAACTGTAGCCCTTGATTTGTGACTATTTTGCTTGGGACCCCATACCTTGTAAATATTTCTTCATAGAGGAATGCAACAACTTTACTCTCTTTGGCTACTGTCAAGGCTTTGACTTCCACCCATTTTGTAAGGTAATTAGTGCAAACAAGTATATATTTCTTATGGTTAGAAGGTGGATCTATGGGTCCAATGAAATCAATGCCCCATTTGTCAATTGGTGTGACCACCAGTTGTGGTTTGTAAAGGCATTTCATCATTTCTTGTAGGTCTACCCAACCTTTGACAGTGGTCACATCTTCTTGTATAAAGAGTTGTATTTTTATGCAGTGTTGGCCAATAATATCCAGTATTCAAAATTTTGGCTATTGTCATCTTGGCTGCAAAGTGTCCATCGCAAGGTTCATCATGAAAAGCTCTGAGAATGTCATACACTTCATTTTTCCTAATGCACCTTCTCATTATATGATCAAGTCCTATATAGAAGAGATAACAAGATACCTATGAATAAATAAAGTTACACTCTACAAGGTAGTGCCTCTCTCTAGGTGAGAGGTGTGGAGGTGTTTTCCTTGTGACTAAATAATTTGCTATATATGCATACCAAGGAGTTTGAATAGTTAGTGCAAATAAATATTCATCTAGAAAAGAATCATCAATGACTAAGTCCTCATTACAAGTAGGGATCCTGGAGAGGAAATCAACAACAACATTGGCCTTCCTTGGCTTGTCAATAATTATGATATCAAATTCCTGAAGAAGTAGTAACCATCTAACTAATTTGCCACTTACTATTGGTTTATTCATAAGATATCTTATTGTTGCATGGTCAGTGTGAATGAAAATAGGATACCTAGTGATATAATGCCTGAACTTATTAATTGCATAAACAACAATGAACATTTCTTTCTTAGTAGCAGTATAGTTAAGTTCAACAACTTGAAAATTCTTGTTGATGTAGTAAATTGCATATTCCACATTCCCTTCTTTTTGTCCTAACATAGCTCCCACTACAAAATCAAAAGCATCTCTATGTATATGGAAAGCTATTGCCCAATTAGGTCCTTTGAGTACATGTGTCTTTGTTAATGACTCTTTGAGATGGCTAAAGGATATTTGATAATCAACTGTCTAATTAAATTCTGCATCTTTAGAGAGTAAGACAAGCAAAGGAGCAGCAATCTTACTAAAATCCTTTATAAATCTTCTATAATACCTTGCATGACCTAGAAAACTTTTGACATCTTTCTATTTTTAAGGAACAAGTAAGGTTGAAATGATTTCAATTTTGTGTGGATCCACTTGAATTCCTCCTTTGGACACAAAGTAACCAAGCACTACTCCTTCTTGCATCATCATGAAACATTTTTCATGACTAAGGGATAGATTTTGATCTTGACATATTTGCAGTAATTTTTCAAGATTCTTTAATGACTCCTCATAAGACTCCCCATAAGTGGTAAAATCATCCATATAAACTATTTAGGGTGAAAAGGGTGGAGATATTTTGGTTTAGGTTTCAAAGGAAAATCCTTCCTTCTCACCAAACATTCAAGGGCAATATCAATTGAGTTGAATCTCTACTAAGTGAGAGCAATCACCTACAGGTTGGGCTGCCACTTGGAACAATACGGAAGTTCAGATGTATCAAACAATATCTCAATTTAATTCTCAATTACACTTAAAACCCTAAATAAGAAAAACAGTAAGAAAATTAATGAATTACGACAAATCCTTTCAGACTAAGGTAAAGGACAGAGATTATTAACTCACTATTTTTTGAAGTTTAGGATGCAGAACTATCGGGGACACTGGGACTAGCACCCTAGTCCAAGGTACAATTTTCATTAGGGAATCTAAATCTCCTTTCAACATTGATCTGTATTGTATCTTCTATTTCTACCTCAGAAAAAGTGGAGACACAGGAACTAGCGCCCTTGTCCTGAAATGTCTCACACTGTCCTCTTTCTTTTAGATCCCGAATCCTTGTTGTCTGCAACCTCCTTTCTGTAACTCCACCCTACGAAACTTAGTACCTGTAACCTATAATCACAAAGGAGTGTGGGAGGGGGTTGTGGTATTTAGAGGCTTGCCTCAGTCAAGCCCTAGAGAGACATTCAAGTCTTCTGAACATCATTGTCAAATAAGAGTGCATATCCCTACATGATAGAGACAAAAATCCAAATGATAAATGATTGAAAACACAATAGATATCACCTTGAAGTGTAGATCTCATGGAAGGAATATGTTCTTCATGCTATGAGGAGATGGAGTGAAATCTGCAAATATAAACACAATAACAACAAAATACTACTTTGCAACACAATGAATGCCTTGAATTAAAATCACAAAATCACAATGCTCATCTAGTTTCCATCTAGTTTGCAAATGAAACCTAATCATGCTTGTATATGCAATTACAAATATTCCTGCTAAGAATTTCATAATTCAAACTTGAGATGTCGGCATAGGACCTAAATAACAGTCATAAAACTGACATTTAAATTTAGGGCAGACCCAAAATAGGGCAGGACTATGGCGCTAGCACCCAAGTCCACCCTACTATTTTTGTTCAGAGATTATCAAAATAGCACCCCCTAGGTCCTATTTGCCACAATACTTCAAGTTTTGTCATTGGGATTCAAAATTATCATGCAAGATACTCTAAATGCAATTTGAGGACCCGGGAGCTAAACCTTAAGAGGGAAGATCCCCCAAGGGGACATTTTTTAACATAACATTTAGCCCCCACTTTAATGTATGTATAAATGCAAGGCCAATACATGTATTAAAGTAAGGTCAACAAATGTGCAGCAAACATGCCAAGCACGGTGAAGACACGCCAAACATATTGAAGACAATAATAGGTACACAAAACATGGAGAAGATAGTTACAGTCATGCAAAACTCAATGAATACAGTGAATACAATGATTATTTCTTTTTCATTTTCTCATAAATGAATGCAAATGCAATTACAAGGAAAGTAAACGCACAACCCAAAATGCAAGAGGGACTCATTGCCACACGTCTTTAGACTGCATATGGGGCAACAAACACACAATACAAATCTCAGAGTGTAGGAGGGACTCATCGCCACATGTCTTTAGACTACACTTGAGAACAAACATGCCATACATATCACAAAGCATAGGAGGGACTTATCACCACACATCTTTAGACTATGCTTGGGAACACACAAGACATACACACGCACATGGAAGACATGGAGAAAACACAGAAAATAAGAAATAGAAGAGACCTATTTCTAGGTTTGCAACCATCTCAGGCATGCTATAGGCACACACCGACAATTGGGCTTCACCACAACAATCACCGAAGACATGCTTAAGGGTTAGGATAGTCTTAGATCTGTCTCGCCTCTATAGAGGACTTTTAGAAAATAACAAGATGTGCAATCTCTTTAAGAAATACACCATCCCCACCTCCACAGAGGGCTTAAAATAAAAGGATATGCATGATATCCCTCCTCCATAGAGGGCTTAAATGATTGCAATAGATTCAATTTTTACAAACACACTTTGCTAGTATCTAAATCAGACAACTTACCTTATATATGCCCCCACCTTAAGGTGGTTGATACCGTGTATTGACATCAAGAACATTAAGGTAGAGAGAAAACACACAAGGGAACACAAAGCCCATGCCCCCCAGAGGTGACATGTACTTTACAATTGCCAAATGTTCCCACAAACACAATTTCCTACAAGAAAAGGTGTTAGGATCCATATAATCATGATATACAACAATGCATGTAAAAGAGCTGAGGAAAGCCAGATTCAAGATAGACAAAGTGCATGGAGCAGCAGTATTGTTATGTTTTGTAAGTGCGATAAGACAACATTGAAAGATATCACACAGAGTGATTCTACTAGCCAATTGTCAAATAATATATATCAACCCCATCATCATGTATGGACTAGGTCCATTTTTTGATTTCTCGCTGAAGGGACACTAGGTCCGCATCAGTTTAATATGTTTTTCATCATCTGCCTGCTAGATAGAACCACTAGAGGAAGGGAAACAGTAAATCAAGTGTCTTAGGGACAGTCACATAGGAGGCCCCCAAGTCACCAACTACAACGCTATGTCTATCAGACACAACACCCAACAATGAAAATAGAGGAGAAGCAATATAGAAGAATGGTGATACAAATAGAAGAAGGGTCACAATAGAGGTGGTCTCCCAATAGACTTGACCTTATGAGAGTATCAAGGGTCATCCTAGGAGGCCTAAACAACACATAACACATCACGGGGGAAACACAACATGGATGTAAAGGGTTAGAAATACTTACCTATAGGGAGAACCGAACTAAGGGTTGTCATCAAGCAAATCATCCTCTTCCCAATCTTGAATGCTAGAGGAAAGAGGTGTGTAAGGTACCATAGCCCAACTTTTTGTTCTTGTTTTCAGGTTGTTCAGTGTTAAAGTTTTTCTAGGTTTTACTTAATGTTAGGTTGGATGTTTTCTTGTTGAGTTGCAATTCATTGGGCAAAAGCTTGTCTTCTCTTCCTCCTTTCTCTTGCTTGTCTATTTCTTTTTGTCTTACTACTTATCTCGTCAAAGGCATTGTCATGTTTTTCCATAGGGTTTTGCACATTAGAGGAGGAAGCCCCACGTTCAAATTTCATTGGTCTCAAGGGGATATTTTGTTGTTAATGAAAACCTCCCAATTCTTGTAAAGACGATGGGGGAGGAACCTCAACATAGATACCATCTCTCTGTGGATGAGGTGAGTTATGAAACTTTCCCTTATCCACATCTATCATGCCAATTATCTCATCATATAGTGTGTAATTCTTATATCATTTTGTCATTTTCCTTCTTCTCTAGGAGAATCTTCGAATGTATATTGTTCTTCTCTTATTATTTGTAAAAGAGGCCTGGCCACTCTAGCTAGTTGTTTTGCTTTGTATCATCTGTAGTTTAGGAAAGATTTTTCTCTTCATGGCTTAGGATCTGTGTCAGGTTGTGGCCAAAAGTAATCAAGAGTGAAGTTCTTTCTCTTAGCCAGAGGTTGGTATGAATTACGATGGATAGTACAGATCTCTCCATGCAAAGGGAATTTTAAGCATTTGTGAATAGTTGAGGGAACATCATTCATAGCCTTAAGCCATGGATGTCCTCATTTTACATGGAAGAGGTCGGATAAGGGGATAACATCAAATATCTGATCCATGAATTTATCATAAACTGAGACCAATAAGGTTATCTTTCCAAATGTATTCATCAAAGCTCCATTATGTGTTTCAATTCTCAAATCTGATGATTCATAAGAATCTTGAAATCATGTTTAAGAAGAAACTCTTTTCGTAACCACATTAGTCATGAAATTAGGGTCTATAAGCATTCCATCCACAAGTATTTCCATTATGTTCACTGTAATGTAAATAAGCCCTTCAGTATTTACCATTTCTTTGTCATGAGGTGTAAGTGTTATTTCAAGTTCAGGGACTTGTCTTTTCACATAAGGCCTAGGAGGATGCCTAGCATTATTATTACATTAAGAATCCATGTGTATGTTTTCAAATGAATTCCAAATCATATTTCAAAAGTTTTCAAAACGTAGGCAAGAATAAGTGTAAAAGTATGTATGAAAATGACTTTAAAAAAACTAGATTTTTCAACTTTTTCCAATGCAAATGAATGATAGAAGAGGTGTTGTGAAAAATTTCAGGAGGGATAGAGAATAATATGTCTAATAAAAATCCAATGATGCCAAAATATATTTCACAACATGCCTTTGATGCAAATCTAGAGTGATGACAAGTCAAAATGTAGTGAAAATACACCTAAAATATGTGATTTTTCACAAATTTTCAATGTCAATGAGTAAAGGAAGGGGTGTTGTGAGGAAAATTGTGATGGAAAGCTGATTATAATAGTGATATCAATCACCTAATTCCATGAAATCCATCACAACACTCCTATAGTGCTAATCTAGAGAGTTGACTAGTCAAACCCTAGTGAAAATATAGCTGAAATATGCAAAATTTCACAAATTTCCAATGTAAATGTCTAGTAGAAAGGGTGTTCTAAGGAGTTTGAGGAGGGGCAGCAGATAATAACCCTGAAATCAGTCAAATAATGCAGCAAAGTCCCTCACAACATGCTTGTAGTGCAAATCTAGAGAGATGATAAGGCCACATCTAGGGGAAATGAAAGGTTTTCAAACCTTAGACATGAAATTTTGCAAGAAGACCACTATGATGCAACACTAAAATTAGAACTTAGTCCTAATGAGTGTTTAAAAAGGGTAGTAAAATCTGAAACAAGATTTTGACTACAAACCCTAGCTAATGCAAAACTAGGTTTTTATGAAAAATGCACAATTTCAAGCATTTTTTGACAATTTAAGTATGAAAATGCAATGCAAATGAATAATAAATAATGAATTTATATAATTTAAATCAGATCTAATGAAAATAATAGAAATTTAATGAAATTGCATGCCAGTTAATTCAAATTATGCTAAAATACAAGCCTAAGATGCCATTTTTTTCAAATTTTTTATTTTTTTTGTAATTTTTTGAATGCAATAAATGTATGATGAAAAATAAATTTCAGATTTAATGCAAAAAAATTAGAAAATAAATTAAATACAACTAAATCAATGCAATTTATGTGAAAATACAAATCCTAGAATGTAAATCTTTTTGAAATTTTTGAAAAACTTTCAATTTTTTTGTAGTTTTTCAAATGCAATAAAATGAATGAATGCAAATCTATCACACAACAATTAGCAAGGTGCCAAAAAGTCCAAGAACATGGGTTAACCAAAATGTTTAGGGTGAAAAAGGGTGGAGATGTTTTGGTTTGGGTTTCAAAGGCAAATCCTCCCTTCTCACCGAACACTCAAGGGCATATCAACTGAGTTGAATCTCCACTAATCGAGACTCATCACCTACAGGTTGGGCTGCCACTTGGAATGATGCGAAAGTTCAAATGTATCAAATAATATCTCAATTTAATGCTCAATTACACTTAAAACCCTAAATAAGCAAAACAGTAAGCAAATTACTGAATTATGGAAAATCCTTTCAGACTAAGGTGAAGGATAGAGATTATTAACTCACTATTTTTTGAAGTTTGAGATGCAAAACTATTGGGGACACTAGGAATAGTGCCCTAGTCCAAGGTATAATTTTTATCATAGTATCTGAATCTCCTTCTAACACTAATCTACAATGTATCTTCCATTTTTGCCTCACAAAAAGTGGACACAGGGACTAGTGCCCTTGTCCTAAAATGTAGCACACTGTTCTCTTTCTTTTGGAGCTCAAATCCTTGTTGTCTGTAACCTTCTTTCTGCAACTTCACTTTGCGAAACTCAGTGTACATGTAACCTGCAATCACAAAGGAGTGTGGGAGGGGGTTGTGGTGTTTAGAGGCTTGCCTCTGTCAAGCCCCAGAGAGACATTCAAGTCTTTTGAACACTGTTGTTAGATAAGAGTCCGTATCCTTGCAGGATAGAGGCACAAATCCAAATGATAAATGATTGAAAACACAATAGATATCACCTTGAAGTGTAGATATCATGGAAGGAAAATGCTCTTCATTCCATGAGGAGATGGAGCCAAATTTGCAAATACAAACACAATAACAACAAAGTACTACTCTACAACACAATGAATGCCTTGAATCAAAATCACAAAATTACAATGCTCATCTAGTTTCCACCTAGTTTGCAATTGAAATCTAATCATGCTTATATATGCAACTACAAAGATTCCCACTAAGAATTTTGTAATTCAAACTTGAGATGTCGGCATAGGACCTAAATTTAAATTTAAGGTAGACCCAAAATAGGGCAGGACTAGGGCGCTAGTGCCCAAGTCCACCCTTCTATTTTTGTTAAAGGATTATCAAAATAGCACCCCCTAGGTCCTATTTGCCTCAAGACTTCAGGGTTTTCTCATCAAGATTCAAAATTATCATGCAAGATGCTTTAAATGCAATTTAAGGACTCGAGAGCTAAACCTTAAGAGGGAAAAACCCCTAAGGGGACATTTTCTAACATAACATAAAATTCCATAGAGTCATGAGCAAGGTCAACAAAGATGCTTAAAACAACTCTTTAAAATGTGGCAAGAGCATTGCAGAGTCTAAATGGAAAAACATAATAGGCATATGTCCCCCATGGGCATGTGAATGTGGTCTTATCTTGGTCTTTAGGGTCTATTTTAATCTAGTTATATCCATTGAATCCATCAAGAAAAGAAAATTACTTTTTACCAGCCAAGGAGTCTAGGACCTGGTTAATGAAAGGAAGAGGGAAATGATCTTTCCTAGTGGTAGTGTTTAATTCCCTGTAGTCTATACAAACTCTCCACTTACCTCCTTTCTTTGGCATTATTACCAGTGGAGAAACCCATTGGCTATTTGTTATTGGGTATATGAATCCTGCATCTAGTAATTTCTGCAAGTCATTCTTCACTGTCTCTTACTGCAGGGTTCATCCTTCATTAATGTATATCCTATGCATTCAAAGATTAGGGTCAATTCCTTTCATATCATGATAGTCCCATGCAAATGTTGTCTTATGAGTTTGCAACATTTTAATCAATTTAGTCTTCTAGACAAATATCAATTCACTATTGATATTAAGTGTTCTGCCTGGTGTAATTTCATCTGGTGTTGCTATGGACATCATAGAGGCAATATCCAAACCTAATTAGTTGAGACTACAACTATGAGGCAGTAGCCGATGAAACATTCTACTGGTGGAAGCATGGGCTGGAGTATTGATTGTAGGCAGAACAGTGTGAATGGGATAGACCATACATATTAGACATAGGTCTTGCTATATATCTATTCCATAATTATTTTGTATGACATTGGAAAGTACTTCATCTTCATCTTGAATAGATAGTAGTGGGTCTCTTTCAATTGTCATTAATGTCTAAAGAGAATATTGGTCAGGATCCCCTAGGTCTGGCCAAATGGATTGCTCCATATCGGCAAAAGGTTGAGCAAGTAGATAAAGGACAAACTTCTTTGTCACATTCCCATTGGAAATTATCATATTTCCTGACCGACATCCTATGAAGGCATCTGTTGTTTCCATCTAGGGTCTCCCTAGGATGAGTGGATATCCTCCTAAGCTAGCCTTGGGATGCAAGACCATAAAGTCTACAAGGTATTCCCATGAATCCAATGTGATAACAAGGTGTTCAATAACCCCTTCTAGCTTGACTATGGACCTATCTTCCAGTTGGAGTACTATGGGGGTAGGTCTGAGGTTATCTAGCTGAAGGTTACTCATGGTTTCTTTTGTCATTACATTGATGGTTACACCTAGGTCAATCAAGGTGTTTTTGATAAGGGTACCATTGATGTTTACATCTACCACAAGGCTTCTAGGATCTACATATTTTGGAACAACCAAGTTACCTAACATGATATCAACAAGTTGTCTTATAACATGGATTGTCTAAGGATCTTTTCTCTTCCTTCCTAGTTTCTTAAGACATAATCCCTTATGGATTTGGTATATATGGGTACATCCTTGATAGATTAGATGAGGCAAATTTTTGACACAAAAATCTTTTAGTTGGCCCATGAAATCAAAGTCAGGTTTGGATGGAGTTGGTTGACGGTGCATTTTCAATCTCTTTGGAAATGGAGGGCTTCGAACAATGGTTTCTTCTTGTAGAGAGATTTGCTCAGAAGACTTTTACTAGTTATTTAGATGGTTGTCAATGATGGAGGGTTGTTCCTCATTAGGAAGTTCTATAATGAGTGGTGATGATGGTCCAACAAGCATCTTTCCTGAGTGCATGTGCATATCACTAACTTCAATTGTATAGGTTGGATATTGGATGGCGTCATTAATATAGGCTTGCTGAATAGGCTTGTTGTTAGGGTTAGGTGCAGGTTGTGGCAGTAATTGAGTAGCTCTAGGCTAGGAAAAAGTAGGTGAGGTTGTATTTGGTATAAGGGCAGGCTGCTAAGGCAGGGTTTGTTATGGCTGCGAGTAGTACACATTTAGATTTTGCCAAGATTGGTTTCCATGCCACTATTGTGGCCATGGGTTTTGATTGGCCTGCAATTGTGGATTATAATTTGAGGATTGGGATGGTTGCTATGGCCATACCCCCTACTGCTGGGTTCAACTAGGTGGCATGGTTGCCCATTATTGTTGTGGCCAGTTATACCAAGGTGCATTGTTCCAATTATGAGAATTTGAGACAGGTGATGTAAATGGCATGGAGTAACTGGTCAAGGGGTCCTGAGGCATACCTTGTCTTTTCTACCATGGCCTTCATTGTGCAATGTAGAATACTTGACCTTCTTCATCTTCTAGATGGTTCTGAAATCTACTCTCTCATTGTTACCCTCAGAAATACTAGCAAGTTCCTTGCATCGGCATTTGGCCTTCTATCAAGAATGTGGACAATATTCACTCAAAGATGGCTCTGTTGCCTCTTGTTTCTTCTTTATTTGTAGAGTGTCTAGCTATGTTGCCAGATGGCTTATGATATCCTCTTTCATATTGGACAAGATATTTCTAAGCTCTACTTTGGAGACTCTAGTGGATGATTTACTTGAAGACAAGGTTCTAAAACATCTATTTTTCTTTAGAGTAGAGCATGAATAGTTTCTGCAAATTTGACAAATTTCATCAAATCCCAATTTAGAGATATCTCCTACTCCAATTAGATTGAGTGCATCCATACATTCTTTGCTCACACCTCTTAGGAAGACCAGCTCGAGTGACTCTGGAGAGAGCCTATTCTACCTTAACTTTTTGAGGCAAAATTGAAATCTCTCTACATAGTATTCCAGAGGCTCATCTTCTTTTTGTGACATCCTGAAGATGTCATCCCCCTTCATGTCTCTACCATGACAATAGTCCTGATATTTTTGCAAAAACTTCTCCTTCATGATGGCCCAAGTAGTTACAGAATTCTCACGCAGACCTATAAACCATCTTAATGTGCAACATCCTTAAGGGTGGCTCGAAAGATATTAAGCTTGTATGCATCTGTAGTGTAGTCATAACTCTTATAGATTACATCAAACTCAAAGAGAAATGTATCAGGGTCTTCAGTAATTAGCCCATGAAATTTTGGTAGAGCAGAAGGAGGGATATTTTTCAAGGTGTTATCTCTCTCCTAATTTGTAATAGGAAAGGAAAAGGTAACTGGTTCAACTGGGTTTTTTACTTCTTCGTCTACCATGATGCCTTGGTTAAAATCTACAATATCTTCAAAATCCTCAGTGTTCTCCAGACCAAGGGATGATTCAAAGTGTTCTTATTTTGTTGAACTAGTTGGAAGAAACCTCCCTCTATGGTCTCTTGGTAGCTGCATACAATAATGTATGAGCTAATGGCTCTATTTGTGCACTGTGTTAGTGAATATTCTGGAGATATATTGAATATCTAAGTGATCCTAAATGTTGAAAAAGTACAATTTTATAGTAAAACAAGTACAAGCATAAATCAACAAGAACTCATAAACTTTAAACCTTAGTACCATCCCCAACAATGGTGCCAAAAATGCTGAGATCCATTATTAACCAATACATTGATGCAGAAAGGGCATGCACACTACTCAACAGACCAACAGATCCTCTATCAAGAAACCTACCAGTTATATAACTTGCTACATTTACATTGTCTAACTAGGGAATTGTATTCTTCTTGGATGATGCATGTACTATGTGTACAGTTAAGGATTCTTGAGTCTTATTTTAGAGGTTGTGTAAGGGAACTTAATAAAGCAAATACAATACTCTAAGTAAACATGAATAATGGAAAAGAATTAAGTTATCTAACACAATAGTAATCAAATGATTCTTTGTAACTCCTATGTAAGAGAGTAACTAACAATTGGTTCAGTTGGTGATCACCTTGAATCAATGGAATTAACAACATGAATTACCAAAGTTACACTACTTTACATTACTCATAACAACATACCTCAATCACATATATAAATAAACAATTGGTAAATTGAACATATGAATAAGGTGGACAAACACAGTACCTAAAGTGGCCACCTTGAGTGGCTGTGATCCCATAAGATCTAACTAAATCTCTTACTAAATCTTTGCAGTCATTAACAGAACTCAACAAACATATTTCTCTACTGAATGCTAAAAGTAGTAAGGAAATAAAAAAATCTGATACTATATTTCTATCTAAAACTTTATGAAGCAAAATCTAATCTCATCTAATATAGCTAACCGAGATCAGTATTGTCTACATAAATAAAGCTACTGAAAAATAAATGTCATTATTGCCCATTATTCCACATCATAGGAAAAGGACTTTAGTACAGAGCAACTAAAAATAGGAAACTAACATGGAGGTGGCAGAGATAATACAGTCCTACTGCAACTCTATCTCTTCATTATCCATGAAGAATAATCAGTGACTTAGAAACAAAATAGAGAACACATGTTCTAGATTCCTTCATCATTTAGGATTGCAACATTCATTGAAGGATAACTATTATGGAGTCATGGATGACTCATCCCAATCAATTTGAGAGCTTTTTCCTTTGGCTGTAGGTACTTGTATCATCTCCTATGGATATCAACATCTCCTTCAGCTGCAGGTTGTCCAATGTTCTTCATGATATGAAGCCACGCTTTTTCTCCATGAGGAGTTAGTGCACCACATAGTATTTATGCATCACTATCACTAAAATCAACATAAAATACTGACATATTACATGAACAATCAATCATCCACACATAATTAATTAACAACATATTATATACCATCTTTGTGCTTCATTGTCTTAAAGATAAACATAAACATAATTAGGATATATATAAGTCTAGAAATGTCTTTGGGAAATAGGTAATTAAAGCAATAAAAACAAGACAAATCATGGTCTCATCAATATGCTTGTATCATCATCATATTTGGCAGTGATCTTAGGAAAAGGATGAGACAAATGGCATAGTATGGGATGCACTGACATTCATTTTTCTAGCTAGTATGTACTTGGGCTTATGTGCTAGTAAACCAAGTAAAGGGGAAGATGCCTACAATAAGGTTGCAATAAGGTTATTCTTTTTTGCTACCTAGTCACTATGTGTACTTGTGATGTGCATATGAGTTAGTCACACTATGTATGTGTGATGCATTTGAGTTAGTTACAATATGTATATATGATGTATGCATGAGTTATTCACATTGTGTATATTTGTTGTATGCATGAGCTAATCACATTGTGTACATGTAACACATGCATGTGTTATTCATATGTAGGTATGTTGTATGCATGAGCTAGTCACTTTGTGCATATGTGATGCATGTATGAGTTATTCACATTGTGTATATGTGTTGTATGCATGAGCTAGTCACATTGTGTATATGTGATGTATGCTTGAGTCAATCACTATGTGTGAATAGGTGATGTTTAGATGAGCTAGTAAGTATGTGGTTTTGTGTGTGTTCATACATTGATGTTCCCATTGAACTAATATTTGATTGGAATGCATTTGCTATCATACTATTGTGTATGAACTGAATTGGAATTATATGATTCACTTAAAGGCTATGGTTTAAAAATGAGATTGGAGATCTCATATCAAAGGAGAGGATGAAGCCTCTCTATTATTGGTGTAAAAACTACAGAGCCTCTGATTCCCAAGAAGGGATACATTGGTAGGGCCATTATGAATGGATCCTCAAAGTTTAGGTCTGGGTCTAGAGATGACCTTGATAATTGGGAGCTTACCATGTTTAGTGCAAGTAAATGAGTTGTGGCATAAAGTTGTTTCCACAACTATGGTTGGTAAGGCTATGAAGTGGGCACTTCTAAATCAAATAGAAGATGCTTGGTTGATTAAGTTAGTACTTAATGTGGAATGAGATTTTTTTAAAAAAATTAGAAGTAACCACAATGGTTATTACAAAATAAAAAATTATAGATGCTCAACTTGATGTGTTTTGGTGTGAAAGTCAATGGTGTGACGATCGAACTCTAGAAAGGTCAACGTTTGGAGCAAGAAATGTGGAATTTGAGATAGGAGAATAAGGTCATAGTGCAGTCTAGAAGACCAAAATACATGTGTGACCTAGTCGAGGAAAGTAAGGATTGAAAGTGTTCTAGATTGATGCTAACTAGAACAAAGATAAGGCTATTTAGAATGATACGTTTAGGATTAAGATCTATTCATGTATAAATCAAGACAAATTAAATACTACAACCATACATTTACAACAATATTAAAAATAAATGTAAAATTAAAAAAATGAGAGGACAAGGTACACACTTATATCCCTTACAAATATGTTACAAACATTTAAATTTTATTATGTAAATAATTTGAAGAAACTAAACCCAAGTGTTGCACATTGAAAAACCATTTTGACATGTTCAAACAATTGAAAATTAAACCCAAGATCATACAAAAACAGGAATAAATTGACTTAAAGAGCAAAGTATTTTATTCAAGCACATATATCCTTTGGAGCTTTTGAAACTCCATTATTGTGTTAAAAGTCAACGAAAAACAAAACAAAACATTTTACTTTTAAAAATATTTCTTTTAAAAATATTTAATTGTATTCAAGTCAAAATTTTACAGAAATGTTTATCATATCTGATGTAATCAATTTGAAATGGTGGGTGTGAATTCCGATGTGCAAATATAAATATATATTGTGTGATGTGTTGCATAGTCGAGCAAATCGTTAAGTTTCTTCACTGTTAATCATAGAATGAAAGGCAGAATTTAAAAGCATTTCATATTTTGATCAAAACAAAAACATCTACATCAGAACAGTGTAGGCAATTGGATTTAACCAAGGGCGGGATATACAAAATGTCATGGAAGATGAATACCAAGTCCTTTGAATAACAAAGGAAAGCTTGAATGGTTCTTTGCAGAGTCAATATAATTTTTTGTTTCAAAAGTCTTTTATATTAATCTATTTCATAAAGAGTCAAATTTTAAAGCAGCTATTTCTCAAGTATATATAAAATATCTATAACTAGGTTATAGATACTCATTTGAAATTTTTGTTAGATTAAACAGCAATTTGATGTATTATTTGTATTATTTATCTTTTTAAATTCACAAGAAGATTGGTTTTCTCTTTATAAATTATTCAATATAATGTATACAGCCTTAACCTTTCTAAATTTAAATCTATATCCTTACGCTTATTTATGAGGTATATAAATCTTCACTATCAAACCCACTAAACACCAACCAGTAACTTTACAATTACAAACAATTAAGTATACAGCCTTAACCTTTCTAAATTTAAATCTATATCCTTATGCTTGTTTATGAAGTATATAAATCTTCACTATCAAACCCACTAAACACCAACCAGTAACTTTACAATTGCAAACAATTAAGTAATGGTTTGATTTTGTGTAATACATATATATTATACATAAACATTTATTTTACAATTTCAACTGTTGGAATTGCATTGTTAACATATCTATTCATCATTTAGGATTTTGTTTTACCTGCTACTGGCATGGTTGTTGACCTTTCTAACAATCATGGCAGGGTTATCAATAGTCACACTTCTGGTTGTAATTTTGATGACACCATGGGCAGCTTTTGCAGCCCTTGTACAACACAAATTCATTGTGAGTTTGTTTATAAAGGTTTAGAGATCCTTTATCTTTATATTAAGTAGTTTAAGTGCCATAACTAAAACTAACTAAAACTTACTATGATGTTTGTGATGCAGTTTGGAACTCAGAATTTCTGCAAGGAACATGAGATTGTCATAGTCAATGGACAGTTTCCTAGGCAACTATATATGTTCATGAAGGTGACAATCTTTGGTCCAAGTGGAGAACAAGGGCCCATACAATATTACCATTCACTGGTAACAGAAGCTTACGTTCATATTACATTTTTTCTTAGTGGTTTAATTCATATTAGGTAAGGGATTCATCTAAACTGCTGTAGTTAAGGTATCAGTTGTTTAATTCTGATTTGGGTGTTCATGTAAAAAGTTCCTTAACCAAAATACACAAGCTGTATAAGCTTTTCCCATCCAAACAGCCAATACTTTGCATAAGTATCTTCTATTGCTTGTCAGTTTTGTTTCCACTAAAGTCGTTTTCTTCATATAAATTTCTTCTATGTTCATTCCCTATGAAAAAACCCATTTATAAGGAATCTTGGGAAGAAGTTTGATGTTTTAGGTATTAACAAAACAAAACAAAACAAAAAAAAAAAGTTAACATGTTGCTGATGCAGTTATATTTTGAGATAAGTAAAATTCAGTTATATTTTGAGATAAGTATAATAAATTTTACTGAGTAGTAATAATACTTGTAGTAATGGTTGATAGGAAATATTTAAAAGAGTGGACTACTCTACTTAAACATTATTTGGTTGAATGGTGGGACAGACAATTTTAATTTTATATTTCATCTATACCTATATCAAAAAGTGATAATTATTCTAAATTAACTTTTAACTGTTAAACTAAATCATATTTAAAAATTATTGTTATAGACACTGCCTATTATTGCCTACTCCAGGAAATAAATATACCTACAATTTCACCAGCAACTGTACATGGAGCTTAAGTTTCAAGATTCAGGAAATAAAGGCTTATCCTTTTCCTAAACCTCATGCAGAGTTTCCTATAATTTTGGGTAGTTCTCTTAACTCATTTATTTTTAAAATGTTTTTGCATTTATGCCTACAAAAAAGATTAAATAGGACAGAAACAATTGCACAGGTAATGACTAAACCCTTGGAAAATGGAGGATTACGTGCAATCTCAAACGGTTGAATTAGATGTTAAAAATAATATAAGATCAAATTCTTCACAATACATAATTTAACTTAACCTACTAAATAGTCTTTGGAAAATTAAAAAATAGAACTTTTCTACATCTCATTCTTATCCCATGGAAATTTACAATACATAATTCAACTCAATCTACTAAATAGTCTTTGGAAAATAAAAAAGTAGAGCTTTTGGACACCTCATTCTTATCCGACGGAAATTTGCAACACATAATTCAACTCAATCTATTAAATAGTCTTTGGAAAATAAAAAAGCAGAACTTTTCCACATCTCATTCTTATCCAATAGAAATTTGCAACACATAATTCCACTCAATCTACTAAATAGTCTTCAACTCAATCTATTAAATAGTCTTTGGAAAATAAAAAAGCAGAACTTTTCCACATCTCATTCTTATCCAATAGAAATTTGCAACACATAATTCAACTCAATTTACTAAATAGTCTTTGTAAAAAAGCAGAACTTTTCGCCACTCATTCTTATCCCATGGAAATTTGCCCACTTTCTATTTGAAATTAAAGTGACCTTTTTGATTTTTAGGAGTTTATATTTTAATTTTTTATTTTTTTTAAAAATATTTTTAAAAAAATGAAACATCCAAATAAAATTGCAATTGTGGTTGTCTAAACAAATCCAAGGAAACTGATCTAATGCAAGTAATAGATACAAGGCTGTAGGGCATTGGCATATAAACTATATACCATAATTATAGTAAATTTACATATTAAAAACAGTTCTACTTAACATCTAAGTACTAATATTCCAGCTAGACTATTCATTGTAAGTGACCACAGGGGCTTTGTAAATGAATTTATTTTTTATATTTTTTTTTAAAACTAAATTATAAAAATAAGATTACATCAAAACAGTTACAGAAGTAGTGTGCAAACACACCATTAGATAAATGGTGGTTTGAAATCTCTCCCCATGCGGTGAGCAAGCTGAATATCTCTTGACATGATGGTGACTCTCTTGGCATGGATGGCATACAAGTTTGCATTCTTGAAGAGCTCCACCAAATAATCCTCTCCTGCCTCTTGCAATGCTAACATGGCCGAGGTATGGAAGCACTCAACAGGTGTCATAACCTGCGCAATCTCTCTTACAAACCTCTCAAATGGCAGCTTTCTTATGAGCAACTCTGTGCTCTTCTGGTATTTTTTAATCTCCCTCAGAGCAGCATTGCCAGGCCTGAAGCGATGAGGCTTCTTCATTCTACCCTCCATTGTTGAATGTGTGCCAACAGAGCTGCTCGAACTTGCCATCTCTTGTGCTGGTTGTGTGCAACTGCTCGAAAGTAGCACCTCTATTGTTGGTGGTGTGGAGACACTGATAAAACTTGCCCCTTCTGCTGCCTCTAGTTCTAGATAAGTTGCAGTAGACTTCCTTGCTGGTTGCTTTGTGCGGACCATTTCATACAAATTTTAACAGAAAAAAACTCTTTCAACAAGTGCAAGAAAATAAAAAAATGAATGTTATTGCATTACCCTACGCACTTACATATAAATAAGTGTGCACACCAACTTTCCTTGCTTGATCTGGTTGTTTTTTATTGTTTCAATAAGTTTTGCATTATCATAGGATAATCTTTCCCATTTCCTTACAGTCTTATCAAATTAATTTAGTAAGAATTTTTAGAATCCGAGTGGGGATGAGAACACTCGTTTTCTGCATAAATTTATTAAAAAAAAATTAAAATACCAAAAAAAAAAATTAAGAAAATCAAAGAGAAAAAAACAAAAAAAAAGAAATTAAAAACTGTTGAAGGAGAAATTAAAAAGAAAATTATGGAAAAAAAAAAAGAAATTAAAAAAATAAAAAATAAAACTAAAAAAATTGGAAAAAATAGAAAATAAAAACCAAAAAAAATTGGAAATTATTAGAAGGAGAAAAAGTTGGAGAAAATACGAATTGGAAAATTTAAAAAATAAAAACTAAAAAAGAAATTATTTTTTTAAATATAGTTTTAGAATTATTGTTATTTATTATTATAAAATAAATACATATTTTTCCTCTCTAATCTCTTACAATTTCATTTTATTTTTAAAAAATTAGTATATTTATATTTAAAAAAAATATATTTTTTCTATAGTTTCTTTATTTTCTCACTTTTTTTCCTTTGCAATGTTTTTATTTTTAAAATTTTCCAATTTCTTTTTTTAATTTTGATTTTTTGATTTTTGATTTTTTTCCAGTTTCTTTTTTTGTTTTTATTTTTTATTTTTCCCAATTTCTTTTTTGATTTTGATTTTTGATTTTTTTTTCTCCAACTTTTTCTCTTTCCAATTTATTTTTTGGTTTTTATTTTTTACATTTTATTTTTTCCAATTTATTTTTTGGTTTTTATTTTTTATTTTTTACAATTTCTTTTTTGGTTTTTATTTTTTATTTTTTCTAATTTCTTTTTGGTTCCATAGTTTTTGTGACTTTCTCATTTTTTTTTATGAAAATACAAGTTATCTAAAATAGGGGGTGGTTAAAAGGCACACCCCGAAAGTTACATGGGCTAAGCCCAGAAAGTTCTAGATCAAAGTATCAAGGGTACAAAACCCATATAAAAACATAATAAAAAATAGAATTAAACTGCCATAGCCACCCCCGCAGATGGCGGATCCCTGTCATCCGGTTTCCCCTAAATATCAACGGAGTCCAGGTTGACATCAGGCATAGCCCAGCCATCTTCATTTTCATGTTCTTTGTTCTAAACATTTGGCTCCTCGTGCTGTGGTGAGATAGCCAACCAAATTCAACCAGGGGAAGACTTTAGTATTATCCCAACCTGAAGTAGGTGGATGAAAAGGACCAGGAACATTCCAACCAGTATTATCGCTCGTGGGCCAACCCGCATTATCCCCTGCTGCACTTGCAACATGGCCTGAGGTCCAACCACGCTGACATGGAGAGGCTGAGCATTTGCGACAATGAGCACCACGACACTGAGAAGGTTGGGAGAGAGGTCGAGAACCTCTAGCCGAACCACTTCTTTGTCTATTAGGTGAACGGGCTCTGACAAAGGAAGGTGAGAGAGGAACTTGAGCCACAGTACATGGAGCATTCCCCCAATGATCCAATAACTCTTGTAAGTGTGCCACCTCCAAGGCAACTTTGTTAGCTTGCACTTGAATCTGCGTAAGACCATTAGAACAGATAATTGTTTTAATGTAAAGAGAAATAGAAGTTTCAATTTTACTTTCTAAGAATATACAAGAATTATGATCTTTCCATAATGTAAATAATATCTCCACCCTAAAAATATGCCAAATCTGAGTAAATCTTTCAGGAAACCTGGGTGAGTCATCCGGAAGAATGATTTGCCAGGTTAATGGCTCTGGTTTGAAAGGGTGGAAGAAATCATGAATCCATAGCCAGAAGGCTTGTGCTCTGGTGCAATATCAAAAGAGATGTTGAATTGTCTTAGATTGTCCACAAAAAGGACAATGGGGATCTTGGACCCCAAGATGAAACTATTAGAAACTAAAAAGATTATTAACCTAGAAAACTAGTGCAAAGAATAGATATCTAAACTATGAATGCAAATGATACAAAATCAAAATAGCAACACAAAGTTAGTCTCCAAGAGAGTAATACAAATGCTAGAAGCAAAATAGCATTAAGAGGATGCAAAAGCAAAAGATACAAAATATAAGCTAGGTAGCATGCTTATACAGACTAAGAAAAGGGAGGAGGTGGCAACACCAACCAATCAGGAGCAACTATCTATCGGACTAAAGATAGCAAAGTATCTTCCCAAGATAGCTAATGGATGCTCACATGTAGGAAGGTGACACCTCGCAACCACTCACCTAATAAGACATGCTTTATTAACCTAAGCGCGATTAAAAGAAGTGTAGGAAAAACCTAGGAATATAGGAAAAAATAAATAACCCAACTAGGAAATAAAAACTTACACTAACACCCCCCATAAGTGAAGCTTAGGTGGATGTAGAAATGGGTCCCAACAAATCAAGCTTGATGAGGTACCCATGTACATAAAATTCCCCCCAAAATAGAGAGAGAAGAGACCCCCCCCAAAGTAGAGAGAAGAGAGAGTCAGGACTCCGAGTGAGGGGAAGAAGCCCCCCAAAAGATGAAGCATCCTGCACCCCTAGCAAAGCTCGCAAATGAAGGAACTTGCTCTCAGTGAAGGGTTTGGTGAAGATATCAACAACTTGATCGGAAGTCAAACAGTAGCAAAGGTCGATGACGTGGCCATGGATGAGCTCCCAGATGTAGTGCATGTGGACCTTAATGTGTTTGGTCCGCTGATGATGGACCAGATTCTGTGAGATCTGAATGGCACTTTGGTTGTCACAAAATATGACTGATGGCCATCTGACTTGGATACCAAACTCAGTAAGAAGATTCTAAAGCCAAATGGCCTTAGTGGCGGCATTCACAGCCCCTCGATACTTGGCCTCAGTAGAAGATAGAGCAATAGCAGACTACTTCTTGCTCGACTAACAAACAGGACCTAAACCAAGTGAGAAGTTGTAACCTAAAGTAGACTTGCGTTCCTAAGAATTGCCTACCCAATCTGAATCTATGTAGCCCACCAAGTCAAGCTCAATACCCGTTGCGTAGTGAATCCCAAAACTGTGAGAAACTTGAATGTAGTGAAGGATCCGCTTGGCTGCTTTCTAGTGCAACTCATGAGGCTCCTACATGAATCAAGAGACCATGTCTATAGCATATGAAATGTCAAGTCTTGTATGAGTTAGATAAATGAGACTCCCAACAAGCTGTTAGTACAAAGTGCCATCAACAAGTGGAGAAGAACACTGAGCCTCAAGTTTGACTCCAGAAAGAAGAGGAGTCGGAGTAGGCTTGCAGTTATCCATATGAAACCTTGAGAGTAAATCTAGAGCATACTTGGACTGTGTGATGGTGATCCTGGAAGAAGACTGAAAGATCTCAATCCCGAGAAAGTAATGTAACAAGCCCAAGTTAGTCATCAAAAACCTGTCATGAAGGGCAGTTTTGATAGCCCCAATGGTGAATGAAGAACTCCCTGTGATCAGTGAGTCATCAACATACAAAACTAGAAATAGGAGTGAATCATCCTACTACAGAATGTAGACATTGGGATTAGAATGACACCGAGTGAACCCAACTGATAGAAGGAAGGAGTCCATCTTGGCATACTAGGCCCGAGGAGCCTGTTTGAGGCCATAGAGAGACTGCCAAAGATGGCACACAAGTGAAGAATCCTGAAGGAACCCCTACGGCTACTCCATGTAGATCTCCTCCTGAAGGTCATCATGAAGAAAATCACTCTTCACATCCATCTAGTGTACTTCCCAACGATTAGCTGCAGCAATGACAAGAACAAGTCGGATGGAATTCATTTAGGCAATTGGCGCAAAAGTCTCAGAGTAGTCAATCCCAGGAACCTAGGAGAATCCTTTGGCGACCAAGTGAGCCTTATGCTTGTCAACTGACCCATCTGCTACAAATTTTGTTCGATAGATCCACTTACATCAAACAAGTTTTCTTCCCTTAGGAAGAGGGACAAGATCCCAAGTGTGGTTCATCATCAAGGAACTATACTCCTCTTGCATAGCTGTATCCCACTTAGGAATACTAGAAGCCTCATGAAAAGACTATGGATCTGAGGTAGTAGCAATGAAGACATGTGGAGCATCCTAGAACTGTGAACGAGTCCGCCTGGTGTCTAATGGATCTCCAACCCAATCACCTGTAGACTGTAAGGTCTATCTAGCCTATAGTGGACCAGAAGATGGAGAATCTGGAGGAGAATCATCAAACTCTGAATGATGACTAGGAGAGGAAGGAGGTGAGTCCTCTGAATTGCTCTCTGCCAGAAGTGGAGGTAGAAGACTACTTAGGTGAATCTGACTCATTGAAAGATCTGTCATGTATCCTAAGTGATTCCAATGTCAAAGTAGGAGTTGGAGAAGTGATAGAAAGTGAGCTCGAAGAGCCCTCCTCAAACTGAACATTCCTCTGAATGAACAACTCATGTGTAGTAGGGTGGAGCAACCGATAACCCTTCACACCATCAGGATAACCTACAAATATGCAAGGTCTGCTTTGTGGATCCAAGGCCTTGCATTTCTTTACAGGAATGTGGGCCCATGTAGGAGAACCAAAAACTTGAAAGTTCTAAACTGATGGTTTCCGACCACTCCAAGCTTCAAAAGGAGTGACTCCCTTCAAGGCTCGATGAGGAACATGGTTTTGGATATAACAACCATAGTTAATGGCCTCTACCCAATACTGTGGTGCAAGAGATCTGGAGTGAATCATGTAGTTCGCCATTTCCTTCAAGGACCTATTCTTCCATTCTACAATACCATTCTATTGAGGATTGTATGGAATTGAATGCTGCAAATCAATCCCCTCTGAAGTGCAAAACCTCTCAAATCGATGGTTGACATACTCACCACCATTGTCAGTGCGCAAAACTTTGATGGCTTTCCCGAATTGCTTCTCTAGAAAAGTTTTGAACTCTTGAAAATGATTAAATACCTCTGACTTCTATTTGAGAAAGTACACCCACGTATATCAAGAAAAGTCATCAATGAATGTGAGGACATATCGGGCCCTGCTGAAAGAAGGATACTGAAATGGACCAGCCAAATCACTGTGAACTAACTCCAGTATTCTGTGAAGCTCTCCATGCCTTACCTTTGTCAAAATTTTCCTTAGGATGCTTACCAAGAATGCAACCTTGGCAAACACCACCTGAAAACTGAACTAAAGGCAACCCTGTGACCATGCTCTACCGGTTGAGCTGCTGCAAGTAGCGAAAGTTTAGATGGCCAAACCGCTCATGCCATAATCTACTCACATCATTAGAATGAGTGAGCAAAATAGTCGAAGGAGGATGAGGAACAAAGTGAGAAAATAGATAGAGTTGTGACTGATGATCTGCTCTCCCAACTGCAACTATAGAACCACTGTGCAACTCACGAATCTCCATTAAATCAAGAGTGAACTCAACCTGCTTGCCTAAACCTGTGTGAGTGATCTGGTATACCGATAGGAGATTAGTTGATAATGAGGGCACACAAAGAACATCATGGAATGTACCATCCCCACATCAACAGACCCTCTCCCACACACCTCAACAAGAGTGTCATCACCCATCAAAATAGAAGGCATAGTACATGGCTCCAAAGATGCAAGTTCTTCCTTAGATGAAGTTGTGTGGTGCAAAGCACCCGAATCAAGAACCTAAGTGGATGGTGAAGAAGCAACTGCAACAAGGGCCTTGCCCTTTCCTTTCCCCTTGCTATTTTCTTTTGCCTTGTTAGACCCCTCATTAGAACTCTATTTGATAGACTCAAGACCACTGATATTATTCTTCTCAAGAATGTGTGTCAAGTGATCAATTTGTTTCTTCAGACATTTATGTTCATCATGACCGGGTCTTTTACAATAGGCACATTGGACCCTCTCTTCCTTAGGCTTGTTGCCCTTAGAAGATTGGGTCTCATTAGTTACTTTTGAAGCAACTGATATCTGATCCTTCTTCTCCTTACTGTTCTTTTGTTTCTTATCCTTACTACTATTGTTACTACTTTGTCCTTTATGTTCTTTTGTGCCTTGGTTGGAAGCCAAGACATGTGACTTAGAGGACTTAAGAGTGCCCATCTAGATTAGCTTGTCCTGTTCCCGAGTGAGATTGACAACAAAATCATCTAAAGATGGCATGGTGAATTGAGTACCAAGTGCACCCTTAGTAGCATAGAAGGTATAAACAAATACTGAATATTCTGAACTTAGCTTAGAGAGAATACTAAGAATCAGTTGTTCATCTTTCTTTTCAATTCCACATTGTTTTAACTGCAGCCTTAGTGATTTCAATTTAGTGAAGAAATCTTGGAATCTACAATTTCTAAAAAATATCTGCATCAAAATCAAAAAATGACTGCACTAGTGCATAGAGCATGAAAAAATACCCAAAATAAAAAAAATTGTGGGAAACAAAGTTCGTATGAGCAAGAACGGAGCATTTGAAAACTGCCTTCAAAACTGCAACTGCCAATGGAGAGGGTCCTGCTATAGCTTTCTGAGTGCGTTTCTACAAAATATATAGACTATATGCAAAAAATAAAACATACCTAGATGGTTTTTCTGTGCTGCCAAAAAAACCCAGAAGGCATTTTTTTGTTAATGTACAGAAGATGTGGATCCAGTGTAAACATAATGCCTTTAGCTACAAAAAATGACCCCAGCAACCAAAAAATGACATGCAAAGGCTGAATCAGCTACCTAAGACAAGAAATGGCATGCTAGAACCTATAATATTGATTGGAAACACCAAATATGCAAGCTGGTTGTTAGATTTAAACTTGAAACCCTCGTTCCGCAACTGTGTATGACGATCTCTGATTTCAGTGAAACGAAAGCCAAATCTGACTTTCTCAAGCCTCTTGGATGCATTGGAACAACTAGAAATACTATTAGTATAACTAGAAATACTGCAATCACCTAAATTTCATAAAACACATGTGCAAACCCCAGAGATTAAAAAGGTTTTCATCAAACTTTTCTGATTCTCAAGATCATTCGAAGATGCAAGAGAAGAGCATATTAGGTTTTTTAAAAAAGTGTAATAAGATTTATTAGCCCCCCCGAATCTCTTAAATATGGGAACTAAAATCTACTCTTGCACATAGAATAGCTTTGATACCATGTTAGAATCTGAAAAGATTATTAACCCAGAAAACTAGTGCAAAGAATAAATATCTAAACTATGAATGCAAATGATACGAAATCAAAATAGCAACACAGAGTTAGTCTCCAAGAGAGTAATGCAAATGCTAGAAGCAAAATAGCATTAAGAGGATGCAAAAGCAAAAGATGTAAAATATAAGCCAGGTAGCATGCTTATATAGACTAGGAAGAGGGAGGAGGTGGCAACATTGACCAATCAGGAGCAACCATCTATCAGACTAAAGATAGCAAAGTATCTTCCCAAGATAGCTAATGGATGCTCACATGTAGGAAGTTGACACCTCGCAACCACTCACCTAATAAGACATGCTTTATTAACCTAAGCGAGATTAAAAGAAGTGTAGGAAAAACCTGAGAATATAGGGAAAAATAAATAACCCAACTAGGAAATGAAAACCTACATTAACAGAAATAGCCTAGTACCAATAGGCAGGCCTTGAAAGAGAATGCACCAGGAAAATTGAGCAAGTTTTGGCTCAAGAATAGCGGACCAAACATTTTTAAATTTGGAATGCTAAAGACTCAAAGAGCTATGAATAAGCCAACGCTTATTAAGAGTGTCAGCCATGGGCAAATGAGCTAAAAGCCACTTGTAAGCCATCTGTGGCTTGAAATGATGCATTGGTGTTTCAGGATACCATTTCCAGTCCTTCCACCAAGGCTTGTTGGACTGAATTTGAACCTTATGAAGCATTTCAGGTGGAATAGCCATGATGACTCTGTCATAAGTAGGTTTATCAACTTTTGAAAGACCAAATTTAACACAGAATGCTTCCCAAGCCAAAAGGCTCATAGTGGGCCAGTGGAACATATCCTGTAAGGTCTGAACACCTTTTTTATGAAATTTTAGAGCCTTTAAACCAAACAATTTACCCAAAGATTGGCCTGCAGAAGCTAGGAGAGGTGACCACCAAATATTCAGGTGATTGAAGGAAAGACCAGCATGAAATCCATCACCAGACCATCATAACCATGGTTTAAATTTTTCCCAGGATTTCCAAATGCTTTTAACCACAAATGTGCCTGAGATTTGAATTGGTTCTCTCATGACAAGGAGAGTAGAAAAACCAATTCCTTTCCAAGCCAATTTGTGCAAAGGATGTCCCATTTCAATGTTATGCCAGAGTAAATGGTGTAGAGGTCTTCATCAGAAACGTGCAAAATGTTTGTTTTTGTCAATATCGGTAAGAGACTTTCAACGTCTTACCGAACTATGCTTCTTTATCCTTATCGGATTGACTTGCCTTGTCGACCTTCCCTCGTTCTTTCTTCCCGACGGTCTCTCTCTTTGAAACCATTATGTTCATCAGCCAAACACTTGTTATCAGCCTAGCTTTCTCCTCGTTCACCGAAGCCAAAACTCACACCGATATGTTAACCCCCAGACTCCATCGTCGGCAACACCTTATACCATCAGGTCACTCAAGGTTTCTCCCACCGATACACCACTCACACCGATGACTTATCACTATTGCTCAGACTCCCTACCATCGGCATAGCTTTCTTCTCCTTTCCCGATAATAAGACTCATGCCGATAAACTCTCCATCGGTGACACTTTCAGCTATCACCCCGATCAGCAAGAACATACACTATCGGCTTCACAATATTTTGTTCATCCGATGCTTTTCTTACGCCGATGTGCCTTCTATTGGTGACACTCTGCCTTCGCTATGACTCCCAATACTTTTCCCGATGGGTTCTCCTCACACCGATGACTTCGTCTTGTATATGCAATTCCTGACCTTCTACCACCGGTCTCCCATTTCATCTTCATTACTTTGACCATCACAGCTAGTCACCCATTGTATCTTATACAATGTATATTTTCATTTCATCTTCACAACATACCACAGCTATATGTAATTGCAGTATACTCACAAATTGACACACACATACAATGGTGATATATTCACAACTGTCTAGGACATACACTAGGCGTATACACACAAAATGAATATTTCAGCAAACAATCCCAAGCTTAACCTGAATGAACTCTTACATGCACAATTTGTTTGACGATATACACAAGGAAAGTACCTTCATACAATTGCGGTATATATAGGAAATGTGTATTCGTCGAACAACACAAACTTGACCAAACAAGACTTTTCATACATACCACTATCCACTATGCATACACAGAATGAGGCTCACAGCAGGCACGATATATTCATAGGTTATCTTCGACATAAAATCTGTGTATATACTTCAAATGTATATTTGAATTTTCCCGCTGATGACCTTCTCTGAGACTGATTCTGCAATTTCTACATTTCCATGTGTAGCTAACAAAAGAATGAAACAAAAATGGAAAACTATTTTACAAGTCCATTCCACTGATTTCACAGAAATCCACCAATGGAATGGATTTAACCATGCATTACGGCAACAGAATAACTAAAATTTAAAAATATAATGGTTCTATATAGATAATAAACAAAATAATTCAATTCACCAAGATTTCACACAGGTTTCAAAATTTACAGAACATAATTTGCAGAATTTCTATTCTTTCGTTCCAGCTTCTTACATTTGATCAGTTCTAGAAAAAAGAAAAAAATGAAAGACTGCCTTTTTCGACCATCTCTCCCCGTTTTTGTTAACCCTGTCACCTCTATTTTTGGGATTTTGAATTTCCCAATGATCATTAACAGAAACCCGAATTAATCCCATGACATTTGTTTTGCATAAGACAGCAAAACTCCTAATGACAAGACACATTGTTTTACCCTTCACATCACCCAATATGTTTGAAATGTAAATTTTCATGTTTACAAACATGAAATGCCAACATAAAATGTTACATGTTAGCTAAACATATAAATGCTACATAGTAACATGAAATGTCTAATCTTTATTAAAACCTTATTGTGCATATTTATTCTATTGAAGGGGTGCTCCTACACCAGTAAAACTTTCCATGCCTCACAGCCAGTGAGAACACGAATGATCCACTTGATAGCCAAGGCAATTCCTTGGCATTGGGTAGAAAGAATACCAAGCCCTCTAGAATCTCTGGGAAGGCAGCAAAACTCCCATGCAACACGATGAAGACCATGGCGAGCATCAGAAGAGGTCCATAGAAAATCCCTCAAGAGTTTTTCTAGCTTGGCATAAGAATTATTTGAAGGAGCCCAACAAGAAGAATAATAAACATGGGTTGCTGCCAAGATCTTAGAACAAACTTAGAATTTACCAGCTAGAGAAAGTGTCTTAGTAATCCAAATTGCAAGTTTTTGTTCCACACGAGTAAGAACAACTTGCCATAGAGTAGCAAAAGTGCCCTGGAAAGCAAAGGGAATACCCATAAATGTAAAAATTTCACCATGGCTAACCTAGTGCTATCCATATTGCTGAAGCCATTGAGGAATGGGAAGAATGGACTGCCTATAGAAAAGAGTTTTATGCTACTAAATGGAAGAACCTAAGGCTAAACAAAAGGTCTCTAGACAACCAAGAGCATTTTTGATAGAATTTCTTCTTCCAATGGGGTTAAAAAAGAGTCATCAGCAAAATGACCATTAACCAATTGGCTAGAGGAATTAGGTAAAGTAATACCATGAACAATATGATTGGACACTGAATGAGCAAGAAGATAACCAAAACCCTCTGTCGCAAGAACATATAGGCTTGGAGCAAGAGGGCATCCTTGCCGGATCGATCTGAAAAGGCCAAAAGTATGGGACTGGTGGCCATTGATAGTGATACATGCAGAGGCATCTAAAAAGAGCATTTTGATAGATTGAATAAAAGAGGGACCAAACCCTAATGCTGCAAGCATGGCAAGGATAAAACGCCATTCAATGCGATCATATGCCTTAGCAAAATCAATTTTTAAAAAGATTGTTTTTTTATTTGATTTTTGTGCCCATTCCATTCCCTCCCAAACTACAATGATATTATCTAAAATATATCTGGACTTAATAAAGCCTGTTTGTTCAGGGCAGACAATCAGAGGAAGCAGGTTGCAGAGTTTGAGCGAAAGGGCTTTAGCAATGATTTTGTATGAAACATTGAGGAGCGTAATGGGTCTCCAATTTCAAATATCCTCTGGATCGCCAACTTTAGGTATGACTTAATGTTTCCTTGATTTATAATATTTCCTAAATAATTAGAATGAAAGGCTTCAAGGTAAACATTGTGTAAATCTTTTCCTAAACAATCCCAAAGGGATTTGTAAAACTCACAAGGAAAGCCATCAATTCTAGGAGCTTTGCGATTAGCCATAGAGCAGACAACTTCTTTGAGGTCTTCAATGGTAAATAATTGATCACAGAAGCACATCTGGGCCGAGGAAAGCTTATTAGGCACAACAACAAGACAATCCTGCAAATCAATATGTCGATCAGGAGTGTAATCTTGAGCAGTGGAAACTTTTTCATAATGTCTTACAAAATCCTAGAGAATGTCTGGCAGATCTGTATGAACAATACTATCCTCTTTGATTTTCTTAATACCATGTGAGGAATGTCTAGCTTAGAGAGCAAGAAAAAATTCCTTAAAAACATAGTCTCCAATTTTTAGCTAGTGCATCCTGGCTTTAAGTTGCGCCCCTCTGGTAGCATGAAAATCAGCCATCTGTTTTTGATGTCGTAAATTGGCTACAAAGATTTTCTTAGAAGGAGAGAAAGGCTTAGCAGCCAAGGCCTTAGAAGAAAATTTCAAGTCAGTGACAGTAGCTTCATAAGCCCTTCTCCTGAATTTGGCCAGCTGATGACCATAGATGCGAAGAAACCTTGCAGTGTGGGCAATAGTATCATTCCACCACTTAATCCAACCAGTAGAATGCAATGGATGTCATTCTAAATTCCATACAATTGAAATGTGTGCCAAGGTGGGTTGATGAGAAAGCAAGGAAGTGTTTAGAAAAAGCTAAGATTTCATGGCACGTGGCTAAGACAGCTGCCACTCGATGGCAAATTGAATAGGAAAGTGGTCTGACAATGTCACATCCACTAACGGCTATACTAGAAGGGTGGATGACGTGGAAAATTTTAAAAAAGATTGTGTAGAAATCATAGCATGATCAAAGCATTTAAAGATCCCTTTAGTTCTAGTTCAAAAGTTGCACCAAGTATGCCATAAAGGACTGGAGTGACAGAAGCCAACATTGGGATAAAAAAATCCCAATTTATTACGCATATGGAACCACGCCTCTCTTTTGCCAACTGGCCACAGAAAAGGCAGCACACCATCTTTGTCAGTAGCCATTTCAACCATATTAAAATCCCCATAAATAAGCCACGTGGCCATGGGCATTGAATCTACAATCCACCGCCACAAAGCAGATCTTTCTGACGTGTCATTTGAAGCATAGATATTAATAATCCCAAAGGAATGATTATTAATATTAAGAAGCGTCTAGACTAACCAGTTGGTGGGATCCACCCCATGATCCACCACTGAATCATGCCACTGAGGGGACAAAAGAGTAGCAACACCACCTTTCCCAGCCTCATGGGCGGTGGAGAATAGTTTACTAGTTGGCCAAATACAACGGCAAGCTGAAGACAAAAGAAAGCCTATAACTTTAACTTCTTGTAGGCACAGAACATCAAGAGAAGCAAAATGATGGAGAGCACCACGAATAGAGTACTTCCTAGTGAGGTTAGTGAGACCTCAAACATTCCAAGAGAGAAAATTCATTTAAAATCCTCCACCATCTCCCCAGATTCCAGGCCTTCAAAGGAAGCAAAACTATTCTGAAGAAAGTCAGTGAGGTTTGACCCAAATTGGAGATGAGGGATTTGTTGTTTTTTAATCTCCTGAACAATTTCTCCTTCCTTAGGAAGCTCTCTGCTACGAGAGCGCCTACGAGGCAATATGGAAGGATTGACATGGGTTCTTGCCCTTGGCAGCAATTTTTTCTGCGAAGGCAACACAATAGGACTCTTATTTTTGTCCTTCCTTCCATTTGCAAAAAGCTTTGAAACCTCTTTAACTGCTTCTGTGGTTTTGAGGGCATCCACAGAGGGTTTCACTCTATGTTTGCGATTGGTAATAGTAGCCCAAGTGTCTATTGGTTTAGAAACCACCTCCTTGGGCACAGTTGTGACTGGACATGCCTGTATAGTATCCCTGGGTGGAACTCGAGTCCTAGGCACAACAAGAGGATAGTCCCTAATTTTATGCTCAGCTAACTAGCAGCGATAACAAGTATTGGGCAAATTGAATTATGTGACCTTCTGAGTGTGCCGAAGGGGGCCAATTTGAATGTTAATAAATTCCTTGAGGTCTTTTGAAAGATCCACCTCAACACAGACACATTTTTGATGGCGTGCTTGAAAGAACCTATCAGGTTCAACACAAATAACTCTTCCTAAAGAAGAGGCAATGCCATGTAGGAAATGCAAACAGGGCAAAGGCAAACCAAGGAATTCAATCCACACCAGAACCTTGTGTTTGGTATCATCAAAGGCTACAAAAGCTCAGGTCCACTATTGGAAGACCAACAGGGAAGACTGAACATACCAAGGACCATGGTTCAAAATAGCTTGAACATGGCTAACTTCCACAAAGCGGAAAAGGAAAAAACCTTTGGTCAGATTTTGGACCATATCAAGGTGGACCCCATGAGGGACCCAAGCCTTCTGGACCCATTCTTTGAGCATAGATCCAAGGGAAGTTCTCCCTACAAAGTAACCAATGAGAGTATGTTGCTCTAACCATAAACAAGCAGTATCAAATTCCTATGATGGTAATATCACATCAATAGGAGAGTCTAAGGGCTTACCTCATGGAACACCTTTGGAACAAATTTTCAAGGACGCTTGTTCAAAGGAGGAGCCATTGTTCAGAGCTGAGAAATAGCCAACACTAACAACAACTGCTAGATTAGAAGTGGAAAAAGGCATTTAAATGGCCAGAATGCCACAATAAATGCAGGCATACAGAAAAAAGGCTATAGTTCTTGCACCTAGAGCACAATATGGACACCTAGAGAGACAATGGTGGCTAGCTTCAAAAAAACATGCAGAGCAAAAAAACATCCACATCTTTTTCTCCTTCAACAGTTTTTAATTTCTTTCTTTTTTTCAATTTTTTTTAATGTTTATTTTTTTCTATATATTTACACGAAAAAATGATGCTCTCATCTCCACCCATTGTGATTGTAGAAGTTCTAATGGATAATTTTTTCTTTCTTTTAACTCCAAATTCAATGTGTGGGACATAAGGGAAAAACTCGATTTGAAATTAAAGAAAAAAATGAGTTAGGGAGAGGGCCCCATAGTGGAGCGGGGTCCTAAACTGTGTATAGGAGTTGACCAAAGTGGGACCAACTATAAACTACTATTTAATCAGAAAATAGTCAAAGTATTCCTAAAAATACATAAATATGTACTAATTATTGTTCAAATAATATTTAGTTGACCAAAGTGGGGCCAACTATAGACTACTATTTAATCAAAAAATACTCAAAGTATTCCTAAAAATGCATAAATATGTACTAATTATTGTTCAAACAATATTTGTTTATTAATTAGCATTTATTTACTCAAAATAATCGGCAGAGAGAAAAGATTTACAAATCTTCTAAAACATAAAAGCAATTGACGCACATTGTACATGTACCCTACTGAAAAGATTTGGAACCTATAAGATAATATATAGCATATATATTAAAAAGATAGAGTATTATTGTCCCAACTACATATGCAGTGACCACCCATAATAAAATTAAATTCCTTTGTAAAAAAAATGTATATAAAAGTGTCCCATCATACAAATAGATACGACCCATAATAAAATACTATTTTCCAAATATAGACTCCTTTGTAAACAAAAGGCATGGCCAAGCGTCCCATCAAACAAATTGATACCTTCCATATCTCCTCATTAACATAATACTTTCAAGTTATATTTGACCAACTACTAGTCACTTCCTCCATGAATACCTGCAAGCAACACACTCAAAGGTGTAAGGTTCACCAATCAAGTCGTCAAAACAAGATGACAAAAATTTAAGACTTAAGACCAAATAAGTATTCAACCAAATCAATCAACTCTCAAACTTATTGTCAAATCTCAAAGTTTTGAATACCTGCAAGCAACACAATCAAAGGTGTAAGGCTCACCAATCAAGTCATCAAGATAAGAGGATAAAAATTTAAGACTTCAAACCAAACAAGCATTCAACCAAATCAATCACCTCTCAAACTTATTACCAAATTCAATTTTTTAACATCCATCAAATCCATCTGTTTATATCAAATGAATCAATCCACACACACAATTCCTAGCACATATTCCTTCATATACCCCCATTTTTCTAATTCTATTTTCCTACATCCCTTAAAAAAAGTCCTATAGAGTTCAAATTACACACTACTATCTACAATACTATAAGTTCACACTATACTTTAAATACCTATTTATTCTATACTAGATGTAAATGTTGTAGCCACTATACTACATAAATGTAAATATTTTTTTTTTACTTATATTGTAAATGCTTATACTATAAGTACAAATAGGTTGTTTTTTCTTATACTATAAATGCCTATATATTTTATATGATGTAAATGTTGTAGCCACTAGACTGTAAGTGCATATATGCCATTTTTAGTTATACTATAAATGCCACTATGTTCTATATAATGTAAATAATGTAGCCACTATATTGTAGGTGCATATATGCCAACTTCAAAGAAAGGTCATCCTATCATCTTGATAATATATGAAGAGGCTTTAATTGTTGAATGATGTAAAGAGATGGTTGTAGTGGGCCACAGGGTTGAGATTATCAATCTCAAGGTAGGAGTTACACAAATATGTCAAACACAACCCAACCCATTTAAGGATGGGTTGCCTAGTATGTCATGGTGGACTAGTTTTAAAAGGTGTCTTCTTGAGCTCACATTGAGGATGGTGGAAGACTTTGATAGAGACAAAGAACTAAACCTCATGCCTGCAAACTATTCTTTCCATGTAAGTTAAATAAAATTATGAAGGAATATTTTTTCTAAAATAAAATGTCCATTTTTCTTTAATTTTATATTTTCATATAAACATTTATAATATTGTTTGTATTTTTTTTTCCCATGAAACATGACACCACTAAAAAATAAATTTGATCTAAAAATAAAATTTATGTAAAGCAAATAAATTTATATGATAGTATTGTGTTGTTTAATTATCTCTGTTTGTGCCTTCTCTACTTGTAACTACTCCACATTGTAACTTGCCTTATCACTATGGTCTGAAGATATATATGGCAAGGGTGATGTCTCTACTTATCACTATGTAGTATGAAGATATATTCATAATCTATGCTTTAGTATCAATAACTAACAATATCATGACTATACCTAATAAGCGTATTTTAGAATTTATACATACTTCTTATAGAATTACATTTATGTTCATTCGTAATTTATCATATCTATTAAAGTGAAACTCTACATTTCCTAGTGGATTTTCTACTTCCAACATCTCTTTGTTACAATTATCATCCTTACAATATATTAGAGGTTGATCTAAAAACTGAGACAAAATTTTATCCTTATATTTATGTAAATTTCATAAGAAAATGAGTTCACATTTTGAGCAATTATTATTAATTCTACAATGATTTTTTTTTAAAGTTATATTAATTGTTATCTCATCTTCCCAATAGATTGGATTTGATAAATGACCCCAGAATGTAGATTATAAAATTGGCTATAATAGATATAGCTTATAGAAGGATATGTAACATCTATGAAATTATCATTTACAAAGAGAAGAATAGGAAACTAGTGTAGGTTGATCAGACACACCACACTTGAGGGTTGACCAAAAGCTAGAACCTTCTTTTTCCACTTTTAAGAGAACCAAATTTTTAGAATTAGAACAAGGACACTTAACTACATAATGAAATATACAATTATAGCCTATTATGTATTGTTAATTGTGCTATGTACATAGAAACAACCTTCATGCATTCAAGTTAAAGGGAGGTGACATTTATGCCCTCAACTTAAAGCTTCATAAATGACTTTATGACTACAACAACCTCAATTTTGTTCAATTTCCACTTCTAATAAACCTAGTAATAATAACAAGATACAAACCTAGCTGAATAAGATTCCTACATAGATCTTTATTGTTCATAAACATAACATAATTGGATTGTATTCGGTATTTAAATTAACCATTGTATTACATATATTTGAGAGACCCTTTAGGCACTAGAAAATGGTTAGTATTTCAGACTTCTAAACATAGTTAAACTTCTATCTTAGAAATATTTTAGTGATATAATAAAGCTTTGTTCAATTTTAGAAAAAATAAGATTTTAAATTTTATATTGTTTTCTCAATCTTTGTAAATAGTTCAAGCACATAGGTCCATATTAGAGTGGAATATATATCATCATTGGAAAAATGATTCATGATACATTAGATGTTGGTTATTATAGACCCTTCCTCAAGGGACCAACCATTGTATGGTAAAGGCAAAATCATTATTATTATTATGAATGGGGAGATCAAAAGGAACTGAGAGACTGAGTTATATCAAATGTTTTTCAAAGTGGAAGTGACTATGAAACTTCATTATACATATTTCTGAGGAGAATGGAGAAGATTTTGTGTAGCAATTAGATGGAGTGCCTGAATTTTTTATTTCATTCCCACTTGAAATGTTACTAAAGATAAATTAGAAAAATCATTCCAAAATGAGCATGCAAACAACACTTTATTCAGTAGATATATGGGGTAGTTACATTGCTAAGTTTAGTTAACTACATATAGAGTTGAAAGTTAACGGATTGAGATGACAACAACAAAACATATTGATAGTAGTTTCATTAGCTTAGATAAGCAACCAATTAATAGGTCGAGTTGTAATATTTATGGGTATGATAGTGTCTATGGGCATGGTGCATATTGAATGTCTATCTAGCATTCAAGATGCACCATGCCTATAGATGGTGGCATTCCATCATGCCATACCATAACTACTTAACTATTGTTTTCTTCACTAGATTTTTCTTCTAATTCATTTCCACTGAAAATCCCATGCATGCTTGAGCATAATTTTTTTCTTTATTTTTGCATAGTTTTTTTGCTTTATTTTTGTGTAGTTTTTTTGCTTGATGGTAAATTGTTTAGTTTTTTTACAATGTAGGTGAATAGGGGAATACGGTCACGGGGAAGTGAATCGACGATGTCGATGGTGCTACCAACAACTATAAATTGGTGAATCCAGTTGTCCTAGAAACACAAGACAAGGTCTCATATAAACAACTAGACTACTTAGAAGGCTCTGAAGACTAACAATTTTTTTTCTTTCTCTTGTGTAATTCCTAATAAGGACAAAGAAGCCTCTGGATTTCAACTAATTCCTCTTTAAGTTGGGTATATTTTGGTTCTTTTGTAGAACTAAATGTGTGTTTTCATTTTATGGTTTATTTTTATGATTTCATGAAACTAAAATTTTGGCTATCCAATCTTCTTAGACATGTAAATCAATTTTCTATGCGTGAAGTAGAATTGTGGGTTTTGTCTCTTGTTAGAGATATAAATTGTGGTATTCTTTTGTATTTCATTTGTTCTTTGCCTGAAACTTTGTTGAATTCCAATTTTTAGTTATCTCTGACACTTGAATTATGTTTCTTGTATGTCCTTGTTTGGATTAATTAGGTTTCTTTCTGTGATTTTGTGATGCATGTGTTGCAAGGTTTCTAGCTTTGTTCTATGATTGGAATTCATGGTCACAATTTTTTTTGGCTTGAGTTTTCAATTTCATGACAATAGTCTATCTTATATCCAACAAAATTTGAGACCATTTATTGGATTCATAAAGGTATTTTTTCTTTCATTAAATTTGTCTATGTGAATTCAGATTTTCATAGGTGATATTTTAATAGATATATCTAGAATCAACTGTATTATAATTTTCCCTTTTCAACTATAGGGTAACTTGAAAAAACATGAAAATCATAAACACAATTGTACTCAGATAATATTTACCAAAACATTGTTTTTAAGTTAAAATTTTGTAATCTAATCTAAATTTTTATATATTAACTAGGAGTTGTAAAGTATAGAAACACTTGCCAAGAGAACTAATCTTAATGGTGCATCCTAAATGATGTTAGAGAGAACTTCCTACATCTAAGCATGTCTAAAGGCATGCTTATTAGCAATGGACTGAATAAGTGACCTGGAAAATATGGATTTTTGTCTCAAGCCTATCTCAGTTAGAATGGGATTAACCTTAGGAAAAAATATTATGCCTGGATATGTTGAAGGACATATTCCTTAACAATTCATTTAATGAGTAGCCTTAAGACTAGAACTATTGTCGTAATCCATTATTATCATTACTATGAAACAACATCGCAAATGAGAGATACTATGAAACAAAAGATAAACACACTATTTTTTAGTATATAAATATAGAAATGATCTTCTATAAAATATTTTTTCATACTAGTATAAGCTCATTTGGCTCTGCAATTATTTAGAGGACTACTAACAATCTTAATATTATTTAGGATGGAAAGAAAAATAGATGGGAATTATTGATCGAACTAGATGTGTAAGATATTCCCAACCAAACAAATTAATTCTCAAGTGAGAAGCTTGAATGGACACCTATTGGAGAAGATAATTGATGCAAGAGCATCCAGGTTCATTGACAATCATGTGTCACCAAAAATATATTTTATTTTCTAGTTGGTTTTTGGCTTTGTTTTCTTGCAGTTTTGGTTTTGTGTTTCTGGAGCAAATGTAGATTTATTTTGGCCAAGTAAGAGCATCATCATGTAGAAGAGCCAATTGGGTATCTCTAGTTCCAATTTGGTGAAATTTGGATGAAAAATGACTAAGTTATGACAAGTTAGAAAAAACTCTAGTTTAGTTTGCCAATTGCCTGGTTCATCGATGGGTATTTTCTCCAACCAAGGTTTCAAGGGAAGTTTTATTTTTTAAAAAGTCTTCTTCAATTGGATGAAGTATCTTTGTTGTTAGCAAAGTTGCAAGTTTTAGAACTTAGTCTGCAAAGTTGCCAGTTTGCAAACTCTTAAGTTCACTGACGGTCTACTTCCCTGACAAAAGCCTTCAAGGTTGATTTTGAAGTTGGGAAATGGAAAAGTTAAGTGATGGTAGTTCAAAATTTTTAAAAATCCTCGACAAAAAGGAAATGTCTAAGTCTTGGTAGTTCGTGGTTTCCTAAAGTTGCCGATAAGACAACCAAGAGTTTTTGGAAAGTAAGTTTTGACAATAAAAGGGCTAAATGGCCTAAGACTTTGTATCAGCAAACTTTCTTTTTTGCAAACTAGTTCATAGCTTTTAAAACTTGTCGATATGTTGATAATGGTTCAGAGAAAGCATGTTTTCCTGATAAGAAGAAAATGTTAAGTTTCCGTCAATTTGAAATTGAGAGAATTCACCAATAGAAGACCAAGGCTGAGGTTCAGAAAAAATCAATTTCTACCAATAGAGTGGACAAAGTGCAAGTTTGAAAAATGACCAAATCACCGATAGAAGCAAAGGAATAATAGACAAAGTCCAAATTTCAAAAAGTAGGTTGTTGTTGATAAGCAATTATCACTAAGGTTAGAAAATTGAACTTTCATCGATAAGAATTTGTGATTGAATTGACTTAGTTTGGAAAAGGTAACATTTGCCGATAGCATTTATAAGGTTTCAAAGAGTTTGTTTTCACCAATAGAGGCGACAAAAGTGAAAGGACTTATGGTTTGTAATATAAACCTTTCATCGATAAAGGGATCCTAATGAAATAGGAATTTATTTTCATAATCAGGAGGGTTGTCCTAGATGCGACACATGTCAAGTTTTGTAGCAATTCCATTCTATAGAAGATCAACTATTTGGCAACTAATTTCAACTACTTGGCGACTGTTATGCAACCGTCAAATTTCAATTCCGTGTATAAATGGAAACTCTTCATATTCAAAGGGAGTTAGTGATTGATTGTGGGTGATTCTGCTTAGTGTAGAGGGTGTTAGTAGTTGCAGAATAGAAGTGGGGCAATAGTAGATTTGGGGCAATCTCTATATGTGTTGAAAGGCATTCTGGTGCTATAAGCACATAGCCAATAGAATATTGCAATGTAATACTGAGACTGTGAAAGGCCAATAAATTTGTAAATGCTGATGTTTTTGAAGTTAATAAATTTGTTTCAAATTTGTATGTTAAATTTATGCTTTTGTTGTGTTGTATTGGCTGCATGACTAGGTATTTTTATAAAAATCCCTGGTGTTGACCTCATCAAGTGGTATCAGATCAAGGTTTTCTTGCTAGGAGGAGATACATTGTGGAGAATCTGAAGTATTGTCTCAGAGGGCTTAAGAGGGTATTTGCGGGTGTGAAGAGGAGTCATGTAATTATTGAGGGCTAAAGGAGACATTGGATTTGTGAGTAGAAGAGGAGTATGTTTCCATAGTGTATGTGGAGAGAAAGTAGTAGTGGTTGAAATTTGAGAAGATGACCCCGAGAAGAAGAGTTCCCATAATGGAGGAAATGTTAGAACAGTTTCATGTTGAAATGCGGAAGGAGTTGAGGAATTTAGTTACTGGATTGAGAAGAAACCTAGATTGTGCAGAAGATCATGTTGATGATGAGGACAAAGTTGTGGAGGATGAATGAGAAGGAGAAAATGAACAACCAATAGATATTGGAGAATAACAATTCCTGAGAGCACTTGCTAGAGTTCGAGGAGGTAACAAAATAGAAATTTCTATTTTTTTTAGAACATTGAATCCTGATGAATTAATAGATTGGATAGGAGAATTAGAAGAATATTTTGAATATGAAAATATTCGTGACCCTTAGAGAGTGAGATTGGCACAAACAAAATGCAAAGGACATGTTGCTTTATGGTGGCAGGATTTCCAAAGAGAGAGAGTAGCTAATGGAGATGTGAGAATAACCCAGTGGAATCAGATGGTTACTCGATTGAAAGATGAATTTATTCCTAGAGATTATGAGATGGAGATGTTCTAGAAACTTTAGAATTTGAAGCAGAAAGATATGAGCATAAAGGACTACACTAAAGAATTTTATAAAATGGTAATTAGATGTGGGCATCATCAAATGTATAAAGAGAAGGTAGCTAGATATACCAATGGGTTGAGGTTTAATATACAGGATGAGATGAGTATGCTGAAGATTGATACACTAGAGGAGGCATATCAATATGCTTTGAAAGTAGAGGAAAAGATAGAAAGAATACAACAGAGTAATGCAAGAGGAAGAGAAAAATTCTTAGTCGGAAGAGGATAAGGAAGTAGTGGTAAAGGTAAACAAGTTCAGGAAGAGGAAATAACCTCAAAATGGAATAAGAAGTCAAGTCAAGGAGTGAGAGGAGGAGAATACTCTACAGGAGGATGCGGTAGTAGCAACAAGCGGTTCCTTGGGAAATGTTTTCAATGTTGTGAGGCAAGATGTATAGAGCTTATGAATGTCCATAATTACATCAGCAGAAGAATAGGAAAACTGTGGCCAAAAATAACATGGCATAAGAAGATGAAGAAAGTGTGGCATCATCGAAAGTGGAAGAACCTAAAGAAGGAGAGTCTCTTATGTTCAAGAGAGTGTTGATAAAACCAGAAGTGAAGAAGGATGAAGCATCTCAAAGGAGAAGTCTTTTCAGAATTGTATGCAAATCTGGAGGTAAGTGTTGCAAAGTAATTGTAGATAGTGGTAGTACTAATAACCAAGTTTTAGAGGAAATGGTAGAAAATCTAGGTTTGAAAAAGATGAAACATCCTACTCCTTATAGAATTACTTGGTTGCAAAAGGAACATGAATTAGTGGTGAAAGAGCAATGCATGGTTAGTTTTTAGATTGGGTCATATAAGGATGAAGTCTTGTGTGATGTTATGTCAATGAGTGTCTATCATATGTTGTTGGGTAGACCTTGGCAATTTGATAGGGAAGCAATCTATGATGGTAAAAAGAATTTGTATACTATTGTGAAAGACATGGGCAAAATTATATGATGAGTTTAGTAAAAGAGAAGACACCCCAGGTGAAAGAGAGTAGTTCAATAGTTTGTTGCAATTCTAAAAAAAAATTGCTTAAGGTGACAAGAGAGATTGGGAATGACTCAATGAGGGGTCCCATGAAGAGGACTCTGGTTGAAGATAAAGGGAGTGGTGTTGGTTTTGTACAACAACAACCTAAAGCAGTGGCCAATAGGGTAAATATTGTGAGTGTTGAACAAAGGAGTGGTGGTTTGGAGAGGAAACAACACAAGTTGAAGTTTGGACACTTGGAATTCTCTCAAGAGAGGTGTAGCCTAGTAAGTGTAAGTGGAAGTGAAGTATTTCAGCAAGTGATGAAGAGGAGAGGTCAGGTAGACAAAGAGGAGGTTTGGATAAAGAGCAAGCATGGGATCACCATCCCAAGCATTTTCAAATTTTCATGAGTTTTCCAACTCATGGAACATTTCACTTACCTAGCATGTCTGATGCAGGAGCATCCAGGTTCACTGGCAATCTTGTGTCACCAAAAATATATTTTCTTTTCTAGTTAGTGTTATCTTTATTTTCTTGTAGTTTTGGTTTTGTTTTTCTGTAGAAAATGTAGATTTATTTTGGCTAAGTAAGAGCATCATCATGTAGAAGAGCTAATTAAGTATCTCCAGTTCCAATTTGGTGAAATTTGGATGAAAAATGACTAAGTTATGACAAGTCAGAAAAATATCAAGTTTGAGAACTATTCAATTCATTGGTTCTACAGTTTGTCAATTGCCTAGTTTGTTGATGGGTGATTTCTCTAACCAAGCCTTCAAGGGAAGTTTGATTTTTTTACAAGTCTTCTTCAGTTGGTCGAAGTATCTTTTTTCTTGACAAAGTTGCAAGTTTTAGAACTTAGTCGGCAAAGTTGTTGGTTTGCAAACTCTTAAGTTCATCGATGCTCTACTTCCCTGACAAAATCCTTCAAGGTTAATTTCAAAGTTGGGCGATGGAAAATTTAAGTAATGGAAATTCATAATTTTCAAAAATCTCTGATAGAAAGGAAATTTCAAAGTCTCAGCAGTTCATGGTTTCCTAAAGTTGCCAATAAGTTGACCAAGAGTTTGTGGAAGGTAAGTTTTGCCAATAAAAGGGCTAAATGGCCTAAGACTTTGTATTAGAAAAATTTCTTGTTTACGAACTAGTTCGTAGCTTTTAAAATTTGTTAATATGCCGATAATGGTTCAGTAAAAGCATGTTTTGTCGATAAGAGGAAAATGTTAAGTTTTCATCAGTTTGAAATTGGGAGAATTTGCCAATAGAAAATGTCGATAGAGTAGACAAAGTGCAGTTTCAAAAAATGACCAAATCACCGATAGAAGTGAAGGCATAAGAGACAAAGTCCAAATTTCAAAAAGTAGGTTTTTTCTGATAAGCAATTATCACTAAGATTAGGAAAAATGAACTTTTGCTGATAAGAATTTGTGATTGAATTGAATTAGTTTAGAAAAGGTAACATTTGCCGATAGCATTTATAAGGTTTCAAAAAGTTTATTTTCACCAATAGAGGTGACAAAAGGGAAATGACCTATGGTTTGTAAAATAAACCTTTTACTGATAAAGGGATCCTAATGAAATAGGAATTTATTTTCATAACCGGGAGGGTTGTCCTAGACCCGACATATGTCAAGTTTTGTAGTGATTCCATTCTATAGCATATCAACTATTTGGTGACTGTTCAACTACTTGGCGATGGTTCAACTACTTAGCAATGGTTCAACTACTTAGCGACTGTTATGCAACTATCGACTTTCAATTTCTTATATAAATGGAAACCCTTGCATATTCAAAGGGAGTTAGTGATTGATTTTGGGTGATTCTGCTCAGTGCAGAGGGTGTTAGTAGTTGTAGAATAGAAGTGGGGCAACAATAGATTGAGGGTGATCTCTATATGTGTTGGAAGGTGTTTTGATTCTATAAGCATATAGCCAATAGAATATTGCAGTGTAATACTGAGACTATGATAGGCTAATAAATCTATAAATGCTAATGTTTTTGAAGTTAATAAATTAGTTTCATATTTGTATTTTGAATTTATGCTTCTGTTGCATTGTATTAGCTGCATGGTTGGGTAGTTTGATAAAAACCCCTGGTCTTGACTGTATCAATAATGGTGAGATGGATTTATGTGTTTCAATCCCTCTTGAAAGACTCACTAAGTTTGTGAAAGGAGAAGGTCTATTGGATAATACAGAGACAACATTTCTATGCAATTTACATATAGAGAACAACTCTACAAACTACACCAACCACACTACAAAGATGTGCTCAAGGTTTGCTTAGATTTAACATACTTATTAAATATGTCATCTTTTTAAATTTAGTTTTTGTTATATCAATTAATATATCTTATTTATTTTGTGCATGTATAAATAGTTATTGGTGTGCTTTGGGCCCTAAGGACAACAAAAATAAACTTGAAAACATGCAAAGGATACACATGTTTCAAAAGAAAAGGGGTTGTCAAACTCACTTTCAAGTAAGAGTCATGTATGGTAGACCAAATGTTACAATTATTACATACAATGAGTGGAGCCATTGTGATACTAATGGTGAATTTTGTCATGGAAGGGATGACCCTTTTGGTTATCTGAGGAGTGCTTTTGCTCTGAGGTTGTCAAATGAATGTAAATTATATATTGAGTCATTATTGTTAATGGGTGTGGGGATTGACACACTATGTGAAAAACATTACATAGACAATGGTTTGACTAAATTGATTAACAAAAGGGATGCATGTCTATTAAGAAAATATGTATTGAATGTGTGGAAAAGAGTATGCTCCATTCGATCCCAAAAAAATGAAAATGATGCAAAAAGTGTGAACTTGTGGCATGTAGAGAGAAAGACCACTTCTTTTACTATAAAAGACCAAATACTGTGGATAATGTACCATTTATCATAAGCATCCAAACAACATGGATGCGAGAAATGATGGTGAAACAATCACATAACTCAATTATTGCAATGGATTCCACATTCTTGACAAATTAATATGGTGTAAGTATAACGATGTTAAATATATTTTTGGATCTCAATTTAATCATTTATTTATTTTATTTTAATAAATTATTTTTTTTTATTTTTTTACTCATATACAGTACCAATTGTATACCTTACTTTTTTTTTATGAACAAGAGGTTGGTGTGCCTGTTGCATGGGCCATATCGTCACAAAATAAAGTCAAGAATATAAATGAATGGATCACCAAAGTTTATACATGAGGAAAGCAGTGTAAAGAAGATTGGCATGTCAATGCAATCATGACAGATGATGCTAGTGTTGATATTGAAGTCATCAAGTTTTTACTAACCTTAGTTTCTTTATTTAAACTGAAGTGAACTCATTAAAATTGTCTAATATTTAGTTTGTAAGAATATATGTTTCATAACTTACACCATAGAATGGTTTCACCTTAACAAGGCATTTTGTTTGAATGTTATTAATGATCTTTTACAATGTAACTTGTAGATTGTCCTTTGGTTGTTGAGTATTTTTATGTATTTAGCATGTATGTAGGGCATGGATAAAAATGTGTACAGGTAAGTAGATTGATAATTAAAATGTGTGGAACATTACATATTTCAACCCCATATCTTGATATTATGCTTTATATTTTAGGTATGCTAGTAATAAGGATGTCGAAAGAAATATGTTTGATAGATTGGGTGAGATTATGTATGTCTTGAGTGACAATGCAGACATCACTACTCATTTAATCAACAAATTTATGGATCAATTCAAACAAGATAAGGACTTCATTAATTACTTTAAAACAACTTGGTGTCATGATGAGGGTCGTATTGGTAATATTGTAAAATTCTTTGTCATGGTTTCTATGCATACATTATTTAACTTGATTTTTGTGTATGCTAAAACATCATGTTCTTTTTTGTATAGTGATGTGGACTAAAAACTTCTCTCATGCAAATCAATAAACTAATGCTTCCATAGAGTCATATTGTTTCCTCATTAAGAGCCATTATTTAAGAAATCATGTTAATAAATGCACAAGGAGAATGGATTGGCTTATCCACACACTTCTTCATAGGGTAGAGCCATTCTACAAAAATAAAAGACATTACAATTATCTGGATTTCTAACTAATTTTAAAAAGGAAAGATATTACATTACTGCATTAGAGAGGTCAAAAACAATACCGGATGCAGATTGTTATCCACATGGTCTCCTCCCTAACACATATAAGATAAGAAGCCAAAATGTTGTAATGAAATGGTATCTCATTAGAAAGTTTGGACCCAACTTCCATGTATGTTACTATCAATCGACACAAAGGGGAAACACATGCAAGCATGTGTTGAAAATTTTAGATCTCATGAAGATAATCAAAACAAATGGCAAAGATCAAGTTTCTAGTAAATGTCACTTGATATTCACATTTTACGTTGATATTTTTAATGATTATTTTATTTTTATTTCAAAACTAACTAAATTAATCTTATTAAATTACATATGGTGTTACACCATGTTGGTTGATGATGACATAGAAGGGAGTTTTGGTCATGAGAACGATATTACTAGCAATGTTGATATGTTACTTTTATAATAAAATTTTGATTATTTTTTATGGATTCTAAAAGTCAATAATTTTTATTCCAATTATAGATAGGTGTATTCCATTGGAAGCTTGAGATGTGGTTAGGTTTGTCACTCCTAAAGACCAAACTATTGGTAAGTATTGATATCAACATTTAGTAATGAAATATTAAGGTTTTTCTATGTTTTCTTATGACTAAATTATTGTTATTTGAATTATAGATGGTAGGAAATCATTTGATACTAGCAATGATAACTTAAAAAGTTTTAATTTTTTGAACTCACTACTCCAAAATTTACCAACAAAAGTAGATCAAATACTTATTTTTAATGACTGTGTTGAAAGATTTAGAAAATATATCCATGAATATTTTGCTTCCTCTTTCAAATTCACATCAATCCTTGGCTCAGAGGACATGCCTATGACACCAATATCACCATGGTTTAGTCCCACTAATATGCACAAATTTTGTTCTATCCATTGAAGAGGAAATGCCATTGCTCAAGATTTGAATGAAAAAGCTGAGGAGTATGAAGAATTTCAGTTCCCCTCTATAGCTTGTAGAAAGAAAAAAAAGTCTTTAATTGTTTAGGCATAGTGACACAATAAAAAAGGATTAGTATTGCACAACAACAAAGTGAGTAAATTTATTGAAAAGTATTTAATTTTTTATGCATCATTAGTTCGTGCTCTAATTTGATATGCTAAACATATGTTGTAGCTTTGGATGATCAAGAAAATACTTGTCGATGTCATTTGCTCTTCTCTATTGACCTAAACCAAACAACAACAAATGCAACACAAATTATAGATGGTAATTTTATCCCCACCCAAGCCTTTCAACAAACCATTTTTGGTAATTTAGAATGCTATATTTTATTAACTTGACTACATATTGTAATCTTATGCTTGATCACTTTATTTAAGTTGATGTGTTAAAAACACATGTCATTGCAGGTTCAAGTGATTAACAAAACAATCAACGATATAGGCCACCCATTTGTATAGAACTTAACCAAACAACAATAATGGATGCAATGCAAAGTGTTGATGGTAAAGAAATTACAAAATAAATTTATATCATTTAGTTCCTCTTTTCCATATGCTTTATAGATTTGAAATGACATGTTAAGATTATGTAAATTATTTTATAACTAATCTAGAAGGTTATTTACAGGGGTTGATGATAATATAATAAAGGATTATGGTCAACACTTCTATAAAAGTTAGATTACTCCTCACATCTGCAGTTTTATTCTAAACATGAATGGGTGTTTCCTCGTTGTGGCCCATTTGGAAAGGTGAAAAGGGTTGTCAAAGTCATCTCCTTTCTAGTTATGTAGATGTTTGAGGACATCTCTAGTGAGGGCTCTTAGGTAGATTAATTCTAGTTGCCTAAATCTTATATCTTATTAGTTGTTGCCACTTCTATTTGTGGCCAAGAAATTTTTTGTAACATGATTATTTAATACAAATGGTTCTAGTGCCTATTTCTTAGTGGAGCCTATGGATTTTTCTATGCATAATGATGATATGCTACCATTTGATGTCTATGGGGATTCTCCTTTGGGCCTTTTTCCACTTTCTTGTGATGCATCTTTGAGTTCTTGTGGAGTATATTCTTCTACACTTTGTATTGAACAAACATGTCTTAGAAATGCATGGGGATAAACAACATGAGTATATTGGTATATGCGAGGATAATGTGCCAACATCACAAGCCATTTCTCATGTCATATATTTATGAGTCATGTTAATATTCCAAGTTTTTCACCCTTTGAACCCTTATTTTTGTGTTGCCTGATGGATTCTGGACATGCATTATTCTCATTGCTTTCTTTCATGGTGTTGTATTTATTATCATGCAATTATTCCATTTTGAGCCCAATCAGTAGTTGTCATACCTTGTTGACATGTGTGTGACCACATTGTCAAAGAAGAAGTATGTCCATGTGATTCTCATATTAATATTGTGTTGGTTAGAGTATAAGTCTAATTTTACATATAGCTTAAATAAATTATTATTTTTAATGATACAACCTATAACATGGAATCAACACTTTAACATGTAAGGAAACACTCTTTCCTTTATCATTTCCATTATGACACTAAACTTTTAATACATCAATATGCATATGGTAGCCCTCCATTTGTATTATATAATCATATTACATGAGAATCCATGATAGTGGTTACAATGAAACAAGGAAGGAATCATCTAAGGACCCTCCCCCATCGTGATATGTGTTTATTATATTACTCAGAACTATTTTTTTACATTGGACAGGTCTTATAAATTTAAGATATTAGATATTTTATGGCTTGTTGGTTTAGTATGGTTAGATTTTTCTATCATAATATAGATTTTTATGTTTGTATGGTTATATGGTTTTTATGTATGTGCTAGAATGAACAAAGCCAACTCTACGACTTTGATGGATCTAGTTGAAAACTTGAAAGAGAAGATACTAGATTGATATATCCATTTTATCACTATAAATATTCTTGTGAAAAAATCTTCATTTCTTTCTAGATCCTAGAAGTTGAATGTTCTAAATAAGTCCTTTGTTATCACCACCTAACTCCTAATATATAGAGTGTTGGATCTATATAGAGAGATGGAACACAATGCCTAAAATATAATAGACCCCAATCATCATCATCTAAAGTGCTATCAAGGAGTAGGTCCCAATTTACAACAATTTTATTGAATGCATGATTTTCTATAATGAATTTGTTGGAACTAACCTATGGTTGGACATGTTGTAGGGTTGAAGATCAACATATATGTGATAGTTTTTGTTTATGCCAAAATTGTTAGGCATCTATATAAAGTGGATGGAAAAACTCTTATAGAATGTAGCCATGTATGCCCAAGAAGGATATTACAAGTCAGTTTTCCAAGCATCACATCGAACACGATATCTAATCTACAAGGTCCAACCTTAATTGGTACAACAATAATACTCATGTAATATCTAGCCATAGTATCAAATCCTCTAATGGTAAAGTCTAATGGTTATATCTTTGACATGTCTACTTCTAATGGGTTTAAATAATCTTTAGAGCGTATTTGTTTTTAAGACTAGATCCATTAGGCACTAAAGATTGCTTAATGTGTAATTTGCCATTATTTGCCCCAATGTGTAAAGTTATTGATTCTTTAAAAAGACTCTGAGGTGTAATTCAATCAACATTGAATGATATCACAAATTTTTTGTTGTGGCCAATATACTCTATTTAATATGTGACTAATAGTGTAGAAGTGTCAAAATTGACTTGGATCTTCTCTAAGGTATTTTGCATAGTATTTCTATAAAAAGATGTTGTGCACAATGAATTTTGATGAAGGGGGTAAATTATAAAACATACAACAACAGAAATGGCACACAGAAAATAGAATATTTCTTTATTGATTTGGACAACTTATTACATTACAGAAGCTCAATTACAATCAGAGGAATCAATCCTCCATAGGCTGCAACACACTACAGCTACACATCACCAGGCTCTAGAATCTTTTGCCTTCTGTAACCCCAAATCAGCTAGGGTTTCTATTTTTCCACCTATTCTTGACTCCACACTTTCCCCCTTAACTCTACTACTACCTAGGGTCCCCAAAATAGTCATAAATGGCACTTTTTGGTGGCCTCCAACTAAATTTCAAAATTTGCCACTCCCTCCAAAAGTAGGTCAACTTCTGAGAAGCATAACTTTTGATTCGGGTGTCTGATTGATGAACTGTTTTAAGTGCCAAAAATCTTGTGATGTGAATTATCATGCCAAAATTCCGTAAATGGATTTTTGTCAACTTTTTAGGATGTTATGGGATGTTTTAGTGCCTCATATCTCATTTTATAATTTTTTAGGGGCTTTTCAGAAAACAAAAACTTTAATATCTTTCAGCTCACAAATGATCTTTGCCTGATTCCTTTGCCAAAGGTCTTATATTTCAGTTATGAAGCTTTCTGTGAGTTTTTGCTGCAATCTGTGCCCAAATGCAAACTTTCCTGAAATGGCAGTTAAACTTTCGAAAACTGGTAGTTTGCTATTTTTAGCAGTTTGGAAAAACTGAAAGTCCTACATCATTATTCAAGAGATTATGGAACTAGAAACACTAATTATGGAAAGAAATGAAAACAAATGCAATGATTTTGAATCAACTTCTTTTTGGGTGATGCAAGATTGCCCTTACACCACTGGATGCTCCTGCATCAAATTCCAAAGTGATATGTTAGCTTTAGTCTTTTGCAATTATTCAATGTGTTATGTCAAAAAAATGCACCCTTGGGGGCTTTTTCCTTTAAGGTTTAGTTCTCAGGTCTTTAGATTGCATTTAGAGCATCTTGCATGATAATTCAGACTCTTGATGAGAAAACCCTTGGGTCTTGTGATAAATAGGACCTAGGGGGTGCTAATTTGATGATCCTTAAACAAAGACAGGGGTGGACAAAGGTGATAGCACCCTATTCCATCCCTATTTTGGGTCTACCCTAAATTCAAATATCAGGTTTGTGACCGTTATTTGGTTTCCAGGCTGACATCATAAGTTTTAATTGTGAAATTCTTGGCGGGAATCTTAGTAGTTGCATATATAAGCATGTGTAGGTTATCATTTGCAAACTAGAAGATATATATATGATGTTTGTGATTGAAAGCTATTGGCATACTCATGATTTTCATTGTGTTGCGGAGCATAGCATTATTATTGTGTTTATTTTTGCAGGTTGGATCTTGATGCAGGGACTTCTGAAGATCATAACTTTTGACTCGAATGTGGGTTTTCTACAAGATTTTATGGGTGGATGCATTATGAGGTGGAAAGTGGTTTTGTAACCACCCTAGTGGGTTGGACCCTATCTTGGCACTTTTTTGAGGCTTGAAACTTTCATCTTGGCCCTCAAAATAGCAATTTAGTGTTCTTTTTTAGATTTTTAAAAAGTTGCTTTTGTAATAAATCAAAACTCATGTTTCGAATTTAGAATATTAGTTAGCATTTAATTCTACCTTAGTTTTAGGAAGCTTTTGGGAAAAAACTGGATTCTCAAGATATGATTACAAAATTAACTAAAATGGCAAAATCTGACAATTGTTGAAATCTGCCAAAAAAGGTAATTTTTTTTTTTGTTTTGTTTTTCTTGGATATAAGAGAGTTTTCTCTCATTGTAGCAGCAAAGTTGATGAATAGAAGTTTTTTTTGTTCCAGTCTTCAAATCTTTGGCTCTCACATGATTAATGGCAAAATTGTATTGAGTGTATTTTGGGTCTACCCTAAATTCAAATGTTAGGTTTGTGACCGTTATTTGGTTTCCAGGGTGACATAATAAGTTTTAATTGTGAAATTCTTGGTGGGAATCTTAGTAGTTGCATATATAAGCATGTGTAGGTTATCATTTGCAAACTAGAAGATATCTAGATGATGTTTATGATTGAAAGCTATTGGCATACTCATGATTTTCATTGTGTTGTGGAGCATAGCATTATTATTGTGTTTGTTTTTGCAAGTTGGATCTCATCTTCTCCTCATGGCATTGAAGAACATCTTCTATCCATGAGAGCTTCATCATCAAGGTGGCATTTATTGTGCTTTATCATCATTATCATTTGGATTTTTGTCTCTATCCCACAAGGATACGCACTCTCTCTGACAACAGTGTTCGAAAGACTTGAATGTCTCTTTGGGGCTTGACTAAGAAAAGCCTCTAAACACCACAACTCCCTTCCACACTCCTTGTGATTACAGGTTACAGGTATTGGATCTACAGAAAGTGGAGTTGCAGGGAGCAGGAGGACACTGTGGAGATCCTAGATCCTGAAGGAGGAGCCTAATTGGACTAGGGCGCCATCAACATTGTCCTCTACATCTAAAGCCACAAAAATAGACTGGACAATGATCATCAGGGTTTGTAGAGCTTTCGACATCTGGAAGAATCTCCCTCAGTGGACTAGGGTGCCATCAACATTGTCCTCCACTATCAAATCGCCAAAAGCTGAAGAGACAACAGAGATCAGTGCCAGAATGAGATCGGGAATCCACATAAAAATTTGTGCCTTGGACTAGGGCACCATCACCATTATCCCTGACATTTCCATTTTTCAGACTGTGAAAAACAGTGAGTTAAGGTTCTCTGCCCTTTGTCATAATTTTAAGATTTACTTGTATTGTTTTGCTTAAATTAGGGTTTCAAGAGAATTAAAGTATTAATTAGCATTCATTGTGTGATAACTTCTAAATTTCTCAGTAGAAAACCAAGTGGCAACCCAATCTAATAAATGACTCTCCTCTTGATAGGAGAAGCACTCGGTTGAAAAGTCCTTGGAATGTTTTATGGAAAGGAGGATTCAAACTAAAACCCCTATACAAACAAACCCCATCACTCTTCTTTTCCATACAAAAAATTTTGGTGAACCCATGTTTTTGGACTCTTGGCACCTTGTTGATTGTTGTTTGATAGATTTGCATTCATTCATTTTATTGCATTCAAAAATTTACAAAAAAATTGATATATTTAGAAAAAATTGAAAAAGATTGCATTTTAGGGTTTGATTTTTGAAATTGTTTGCATTAATTTAATTGTATTTAATTAATTCTCTAGTTTTTACATTAGATCTGAAATTCATTATCACTCAATTCATTATTTTCAATATTGCATTTGAAAAATTACAAAAAAAATTTAAAAAATTAGAAAATTTACAAAAAAGGGCATATTAAACTTGCATTTTTGTAAAATTTGAATTAATTGGCATCAAATTTAAATTAATATCTATAATTTTCACTATATCTGATCCAAAATATAGAAATTCATCATTTAAAATTCATTTGCATTGCATTTGCATGCTTGATTTGTTGGAAATTGCTTGAAATTTTGCATTTTTCATGTTAATCTAGTTTTGTATAAGCTAAGGTTGTAGTCAAAATCTTGTCTCAGATTTTACTACCTTGTTAAAACATGTATTAGGTCTTATTTATAATGGTAGTGTTGCATTATAGTGGCCTCCTTGTGAAATTCCATGTCTAGGGCTTGAAAACTTGCATTTTTTCCACTAGATTTGGCCTTATCTTCTTAATAGATTTGCACTCCAAGTGCGTTGTGAGGGATTTTATTGCACTAATTGGCTGTTACTAGCATTATTATCTGCTGCCCCTTCTAAATTCCCTTACAACACCCTTTCTTTTGGGCTTTTACATTGAAATTGGGAAAATTTGCGTATTTTTGATATCTTAGCACTAGGGTTTGATCTAGAGTGGCACTATAAGCGTGTTGTAAAAGATTTTTTGGCATTAGGTGGATGTTATTACTATTATAAGTTTATTTCCATCATCATTTTCCTTACAAAACCCATGGCCCTACTCTTTTGCATTGAGATATGGTGAAAAATTGCATATTTTGGCCTATTTTCACTAGGTTTTGGCTTATCAACTTTCTAGAGTTGCTTCAAAAGCATGTTGTGAAAGGTATTTTTGCATTAGTAGACTTTTATTAGGCATATAATTTTCTATCCCTCTTTAAAAAATTCACAACATCTCTTCTTTCATTCGTTTGCATTGAGAAAAGTGGAAAAATCAAGTATTTTAGAGCATATTCAACATCACTTTTGCATTTGTTCTTGCATAAGTTTTGAAAACCTTTAAAATCTGTACTGACATTCATTTCAAAACATATATCATGGATACTTCCTTTGAAGCTCTATTTTCATACATCATAGACATGGATCATTTCTCTAAATTTACTCATGAATATCCTCAAGTCTTGGAACAACTAGTGTACATTCATGATGTTGATCTCTCTATGTGCTCCACATATGAAATCCTTTGTTATAGATCTAATTTTGATAGCTTCACAAATCTCATGGGAATATATCCTTTTATATTATATGATCTCACTAAATTCATGATCAATAATATATTTACTAGTGATGACCTCAAAATGTTAGATGAAGCCTTAGATGACTTTATGGAACATTCCACTATGACACCTACTGCTAAAACATGTCATGATAACTTAGATGTATCTTATGATCCCTCTCCCAAAGTTGTTCCTCCTCATGAGGACACTTTGATGCCAAAGGATGATTTAATTGACACATCCCTTAACATCATACCACTAAATCTTCTTTCTAATGCTCACTCTAGCCAAGATGAAGCATTAGTAAATGAAGAGCCATCACTTTTCCATTCCAATGCTCACTCTGGCCAAGATGAAGCATTAGTGAATGAGGAGATCCCTTTAACAAATAAAATTCCTTGGATAGATAATGTGCCTACCCTAGTGCATGAAACCTCTATGGATCATCCCACCAACCTTCTTCCTTTAGTTGATTGTTCACACACCTTGGATATCACTAAGGAAGAGAAGGCCTTTAATCTCCCTCCATTGATTGAATATTCAAGTCATTTGGACATCACTAAGGATTTAAAAACATCAACCACCTCTCCTTTAATTGCATATTCCTTAAACATCAATAATGACACAAACTTTCTAAAAGATACAACACTAGTTAATGAAGAAAATATTCAACTTAATATTGAAATGAAACAAGAATAACTTAAGAATGAAAACAAGAACACAACCTGGGCTAGGGTACCTTATACACTTCCTTCATCTAGCATTAAAGATTGGGAAGATGTTGACCCACGCGATGATGACTTCTAGCATGAACCTCTCTATAGGTAAGTATCTCTAACCCTTTACCTCTATGTTGTGTTTCCCTTGTGATGTGTTATGTGTTGTTAGGCCTCCTAGGATGACCCTTGATTCTCCTGTAAGGTCAAGGATACTAGGAGACTGCCTCTATTGTGACCTTCTTCTATTTGTATCATCATTCTTCTATATTGCTTCTCCTCTGATTTATTGTTTACCTTCCTCTAGTGTTTCCATCTAGCTGGGAGATGACAAAAAACATATTATACTTATGCGGACCTAGTGTCCCTTTTGTAAGTAATCAAAAAATGGACCTAGTCTATACATGACGATGGGGTTGTTACATATTATCCAATGCTTGGCTAGTGGAATCACTCCGTGTGGTTTCTCTATCTTGATGTTGATGTCAATATTATCTTATCTTGCCAACAACACTTTAACAATACTACTTCTCTGTGCACTTTGTTTATCATGAATATCACCTTGCTTGGCTCTTTCATGTAGTTGATCATATGCATTATTGTTTATCATGATTATCTGGACACTAACACTTTTCTTGTAGGGATGTGTTTGTCATAACATTTGGTGATCATAAAATACATGTCACCTCTGGGGGCATGGGCTTTGTGAGAGCTCGTGTTCCCTTGTGTGTTTTCTTCCTACCTTAACATGCTTGATATCAGTACACGATATCAACTACCTTAAGGTGGGGGCATATATAAGGTAAGTTGTCTACTTTAGATCATAGTAAAGCATGTTTGAACAATCTAAAAATTAATCACAATCATTTAAGCCCTCTGTGGAGGTGGGATATCAAGCATATCCTTTTATCTTAAGCCCTCATTGCGAGGCAGGGATGGTGTATTTCTTGGAGAGATTGCACTATCCTATCATTTTCAAAAGTCCTCATCGTGAGGTGGGGAGCGGTTTTGTGACTAACTCAACCCTTAAGCATGTTTTTGGTGGTTGTTGTGGCAAAGCCCAATCGTTGGTGTGTGCCTGTAATGTGCCTGAGATGGTGATGAACCTAGCAATAGTTTCACTCCATTGCTCATCTGTCATGTTTTATCTGTGTCTTCCATGTGTGTGTATGGCGTGTTTGTTCTCAAAGTGCAAGACCGGTGGCGATGAGCTCCTCTACACTTTGGGATTTGTTTGGCGTGTTTGTTCTCAAGGTGCCAGACCAATGGTGAAAAAATCCTCTACACCTTGAGATTTTGTTTAGCATTTCTATTCTCAAAATGTGCAAGACCGGTGGTGAACAACTCCTCTACACTTTTTGGGATTTGTTTGTTTACTTTCCTTGTACTTGCATTTTGTATTTCATATGGGAAAATCAAAAATAAAATAATCACTGAATTTCAAACTGTAAAAAATAGTGAGTTAAGGTTCTCTACCCTTTGTCTAATTCTAGTAGCATTTGTCGTAATTTTTAGATTTACTTACTGTTTTGATTAAATTAGGGTTTCAAGAGCATTAAAGTATTAATTAGCAACATTGTGTGATAACTTCTAAATTTCCTAGCAGAAAACCAAGTGGCAACCCAATCTGATAGATCACTCTCCTCTCGATAGGAGAAGCACTCAGTTGAAAAGCCCTTGGAATGTTTTGTGGAAAGGAGGATTCAAACTAAAACCCCCATACAAACAAACCCCGTCACTCTTCTTTTCCATACAAAACACAATAATGTTGAACTCCTTGGTTTGATTAGATGTGATTTGAGGTGTAGGAGGTAGATTAAGGGATTTCAATGGTAAAATAGATTGTGGTGATGTAACATCTTGGCCTCTTCCTAATCGTTGGTGTATTCCCTACAATATTATAATCATGTGAATTAGGGAATGCATGAAATGTAGGTATAAGAGAGAGAAGATTAATTAGAAAAAAAAACCATAAGGGAACATTGTGAAGTCTATACTATCCTCATATAAACTAGGGCTAGAAAAATAACCAATGAAAGAATAAATCAAATTCATGAAATAAGTATAAAGTAAAAAAAATGAATCAAACCATTTTAAAGCTCTACCACTTAAGTATAATCTAAACTCACAAATCAATAAGATATTTTCATCTAATGGTGTTTATTATTAGGTAGTAATAATTATTTCACATGTAAAGAGTCATCCATAGAACCATCATAATCTCCATGTAAAAATTCTTCATTAAGGTTCATGGTATCATTTATATGTAATGAATACGAGGGTGTAATATTATCATTAGAATCCTCATGAATAGCTAAAGATATAGCATCATAGGGCATGGTGTCATCACATATAAGAGTCCTAGATACGTTATCTAAAAAGTATTGTTCTATAGATGTAAGACTATTTATTATATGACATACGAGATACATATCATCATGAGTAGTGTGTTGAAGAGGTAAAACTACATCATTTATATTCATCATATAAGGTGAATACAAAGGTAAAACCTCACTGGATTTATGCTCATCTTCTATCACTAAATGTGTACTCATCACTATCACAATCTATAGGATTGCCACGAAGCTCATGAACAAAATGTCAACATAAGTGTATCTAAAAGAAAGAGATGAGCACTAACCAATTACATGAAGAAGGAAAGAAATGATTGAATAGAACCTCCATAGAAGACATATTCATATATCATTAGTATAATGTGCCATAAGAATATCATGGATAGAGTGATTATGTGTAATGAATGAGAGGAACATCAAAATCTATAATGTATGCATGAGTATCAACCAAGGAGCAAGGTCTAAAGGGAGCCATAATAGTATATTATCCTAGTGTTGGAGTGAGATAAAATATGTATGCCACTATACAATATCCAAACCCTAATCAAAGTTTAACAAGCATATGTAAGGAAAATGAATCCAAAGCCTAATAAATCTCAAAACTATTAGTAATTAGAATGATATCAGATCTAAAATACCCTCAAAATAGTGAAGGTACAACCTTAAGGTCAAGCCCTATGGAATGTAAGAATGGACAAGTTCACAAAAATGTAAAACAAAATACAATTTCCCTTAGATTAATTGAGGCTAATTAAGTAAATGCAAGCAAATCAAGCATAATTAACCTAGATTAAATAAATGACAACAACTACGAATGATAAATCATAAAATATAGTGGTACATTGGGAAACAAAATGCAAAGGGACAACACAATCACCTTGTGGAATGCATAGTACTAATGTTCTCAGTGGATGACAAAGGACATTTTTTCAATAATCTTGATTCACATTTAAACTAGATTATATTTTTGAAGTAGTAGAGAAATGTAGTATGAGTGGAGATATGTGGTTGTCAAAGAATTTCATAATGAATAGCCATGATATACTTGAGTATATTAATGTGCAACTCCAAGATTTAAATCATTTTCTTTTAGAAAATGTACATAATTCTATGGAAACCTTGTCCTCTCTTATTCATTATAAGGAAGCATTTTTTACCCCTAGATGGTGAATGGTATTTTTTGAATTATCTCATGTCCTTAAACACATTAAGTTAAGAATAAGTGAAGAAAATTCATTGCCCATTCCATTTTGAGCATTTAGACCAAAGTCCAAACTAATCACTTCTTCACAATATCTTTGTGATTTGGTATTTAGATTTTTTTTTTAAGCATTATTTTATGTATGTGTAATTTTAATTTTTAGCTTAAACCTATACAATATTGTACTAATATTTTCTAATTCATATATAATTTTTTTCCCTTGAGCTCCTTTTTATAGTGCACCAAACATAACATTTGATAAGACTACCCTCATATACCTTAAGAAGTGTTGTTCTCAAAGGTATATTTGAGGGCTATAAAGGTCTCTTAGAATGATGAGACTCCACAAACTTTTGTTGCAATTAGTTTTTAATAGTATTCCATCTCTTCTTCTTTTCTCTCTCTATTTAATTAGAGATCTCTTTCCTTTTTTTCTTCTCGTGATATATCATTTTTAGCTAAGTTAGATTTCCATAGAGTGTTTAGTGAAACGAGTGGTGCTATGACTCTAATACCTAGACAGACCATCACGCTACTCTCATATGCCACTCTACTCTACATGCATGTGTGTTTCCACATACAATATCATGGTATATCAAAAGGTTTGGTATATTGACAGAAACACTCTTCTATACCATCACTCTTCAATATACCAAAAGATATATAGGGAGGTACGGTATATTGAGCAATTTGGCTTACTTGTGATATAGGTATATCAAAAAGTGGGAATAATAAAGTAATGTTTAAATCAATAGTTTAGAGTTTCTAAGTTTTTTAGATAAATAATTATATGGTATATATCATTTAGGTTTTATGCTTAGGTTTAAGCATGTAAGGTTTAATGTCTACTAAGTGGTTTTCTTGGTTAATGGTCACTACAGAAAATAAGGTATGTAGATTGTAAACTTGGTTTGGTGTTGGGGGAAACAATAATAGACATAATTTTTTTACAGGCCATTATACATATCAAATTCATAAGTAATATGTAGACTATTTTCTTATTGAGTGTTGCAGTAATTGAAACTGAAATCAACCCCCATGATGGTATTGGCATTGGGATAGCGAAAGGGATTTGTGAATATATTTATCTATACAAACTTTTCTGCAGTATTTTATTTAGAGGTGAGATTGTGAGAATAATAAAACTGTGGATTCCTTTTCTCTGTCATTTGATGTGAATGGACACTTTATTGCTCAGGAAATGACTAAACTATGAACAATTTTAACATCAGAATTAGTTAAATAAGTATATGTTATGTATGTAACAAATATTCAGAACATTAATATTAAACTTATTACATTATTCTATAACTATCAATATCATTCTTTTGGTAATGGTTTTTCCCTTAGAACCCACAATACATTAATCTCTATAAACTGAAGATTTAAAAGGGAGAAAATTGTCGATTCCATGAAGAACTTGTTTGTTAATATCAGAAGAAACTGTCGTCAGTACAGATAAAACGTATCCCTACTACTAAACCGTAGTTTTTAACTGAGATCTTATTTCCTTGTAGACAGATTAAAAAAAATTAATATTACATACTTCTTACTCAAGATATGTGAAACTATTTTATTAAAAATCTGAAATATCACTTCTCCAAAAATAAAGCAAAAAACTATGCTCTTGAGCGTGCATGGGATTTTCCACGAAAAATGAATTAGAAGAAAAATACAGCAAAGCAAACAGAAGTTAACCAATTTATGGTATGGCATGATGGAATGACACCATCTATAGGCATGGTGCATGTTTTTTTTGTGGTTGTGGTAGCATAGCTCAACCGTCAAGTGTGTTTGGTGTGTCCTAGATAGTGGAATGCAGTGATGAGCTCCTTCCTATCACCCGTGTTTGTTGTGTATAAGACATATAGTGTGTTTATGACATAACATATGGCACTCGTGTATTTCGTGTCTTTCATGTGTCTTCCTTGCATGTCTCGTGTGTTTGTGGCATGGTCTAAAGATGTATGGTGATGAGCCCGCCATGCTTTATGTGTTTTATGTGCTTGTACTTGTTTACTTTAGATAGAATTATATAGAGATATGTAATTGCTTAATCATATATTCTCTTCATGTCTTATTTGTGTATTGCGTGAATGTGCTAATGTCTTCTCCGCGTATTGCGTGCTTCCACTGTCTTCTTCGTGTATTGTGTGCTTCCTTATTGTATTCACTGTGTCTTATGTGACTGCTAAGTGTTTTCTTTTGTTTGCCTAAGTCTGAGGGCTAGAGATAGTCTTCAATCTTAGGGTGTCTTCATTCTTGTGTTTGATGTGTTTTGATATGCTTTGACCATACTTTAATGCATGTACGGAATCATAAGATGGATTACACATTAAAGTGGGGGCTAAATGTTATGGAGTAAAAAGTGGACACATGCTTTTTACACCTCCTAGTTTAGCTCCTAAGTCCCCGTGTTTACACTCTACATGTTTGATTAAACATCTCGATGAGAAATCCCCTAAAACCCATCTCAAATGGGAACTAAGGGTCCATTTAAAGCTTAGGTCCTAACCAAAAAGGCACGGTTATCCTATTTTTCCCCCTTGGCCAAATAGTCTAAGATCCATGAGATCTTGGTGTTTCCCCTTCTAGGGATGCAAGGAAAAGTGATACATGAGCACCCTAGGCGAATCGAAGATCAACATCACCCAAAATGATTTGTAGTTGTTTATTTCAATTTTGGTTTGCTTCGGTTTTGTTTTGGCCTCTCACAACATTGTCAGATCAGCATAGAGTTCTAGAAGCAGCTCTGCCTTGAGCATGACATCAGCAAAGAAGGCATTCTTGAAGATTTTGCCACATAGGGAGGTGATAGAAAAAATATGTTCTTTTATCAAGCAAATGATGAGCACTACATTCCCCGAGCTCTTTTGATGGATTTGGAGTCTAGAGTTATAAATGGCATTCAAAATAATGACTACCAGAACCTTTACAATCATGAAAACATATATTTATCTAATCATGGTAGTAGAAGGAATGCCTCTCACAAGTTGCTTGACAATGGCAATGGCTATAGGTTCCCCTCAAGATCAAGATCAACTTGGATGCATTAAAAGTGTGAACGACCAAGCCGAGTCACATAATGTATTGTTGCAATGGGACTTGGAAGGATCTAATCACTATACAAAGGGGCCTGTGGATTCCATATCCCTGGAGGGTTGGAGGATCTTATGGAGAGGCCTTTGGCCAAGCATTTTTTTGGTTCAATAGCTTCTCTTGCATCTCATTATTATGACGCGGCATAAAGGCAATTTCAAACTATTGTTACACAAAAGTATATAAGGTAATCCATAAAAGAGGTGTTAAACATAAAAGAGCAATACACATCGATGGTTCATGGAGTACTATAAATAAAGACATTCAAATTTACCCATACGATGGTTTGAGGGATGCTACATTTGAGAGAAATGAATTAATTAATTTTCAAGTATGCAGGAGACATACGACATGTGAAATGTCTTTAGAATGCTAGTGGTAGGAATAAGGAAAGCATATAAATGTGTGTGTAGGTGGTTGCAGCCAAAGAAAGAAAATGTAAGTGATGGAAAAAGGTGACATCTTAGATTCCAATCAATATTGCCTCTTCATTTTAAAGTGAATGTAAAAAAAGAGTAGAAAGAAGGGCATTTAATGCCACTCGACCATTCAACATTTGTAAAAAAATAAAAGACATCAAATGGAAGAGGAGATGGATGGATAGGAAAAGGTGGCATTTGGAATAAAAGGCTATTTTTTTTATCAGAGACAGAGAAGAGGGAGAAGAGAGGTGACACCATCATCCAAGGAGACTGCCCATCTAAAGGACACTGTTATAAGGAGGAAAAAGTAGAAGAAATAGGTGATCTATGAAGAAAAGAATAGTGATGTTGTCAAAGGTCTGAAGAGGAAGACAATGGAATGAGGTTGGTTGCCAGAGGGAGATAGGAAGATGAGTATGCTACCATAGAGGGTAAGAAAATTGAATATTTCAGTAACTGTGAGGGAGGCCATGAAAGCCAACGATGTAAATTTTGTTAGCTGATATGTATTTCTATTTTGAATAAATGAAATTATGAGTAAACTATGTTTGTTGCAATCTGAATTGTTTGGGGCAAAATGTTGCCTAATTAATTTGTGTAATTGTGAGTGGTGAAATTGTGTGTTTTGAGAAACACGAGAGGTTAGTTTTCATCAAATGGTATCAAAGCCAAAGGTCTTGAGCGTGGAGAGGATTCACCAGGACCTGTGGAGAAATGAAGCGGTAGAGGAGAAGTTCGTGTGAGGGCTATTGCAGGTAGAGAGGAGTCCTGAGCAGTGGAAGAGCTTGAAGCTATGAAAGAATTTTTTTTGTAGATTGGAGATGAGATTGAAACAATGAGTGTGATGGGGATATTGGTGAGGAAGAAGCCCGTCCTATAGGATGGATGGACCCAATATGAAGAGAGGAAGATTTTGGTAATGGTGGCTGATATAAATGCGAGAGTGGATAGACTGGAAGCATGGCAGTGTAGTGAATTGGTCAAGAAAGATGAAAAGTTGTGTTCAACAACGGTGGAAGATGAAGAGGTGGGTAGCAAAAATAAAGAGTTTGAAGATGTAGCTAGGAGGATGTGATTGCAATGATGGAATGTGAAAAGTTTGAAGCCATAGAGCATGGTGAAGATGATGATTTGTTGGCGTAATTTTCAGCGATAGAGGAAGAATGGTTAGAGAATATTGTAATGAGTAAGGGTGTGAGATATGTTGCAGCCAGTGAAGGTGAGAAGATGAACACTGTAGCGAAGGATGATGTTGGCATAGCAAAGAATGAAGAGGTAATTTTTAATTCTTTTAAATTTAGTGATGGAAGAAATGATTTGAAATTGCATAAGGAGTTAGTGAGAGTAGATGAAGAGAGAGATCCTATGGTTGTAGTTTCATATTTTTATGTAGATGTTGTATGTTTTCTTGTAGAACATGTAAAGAATGTTGTAGGTGTAATTTAGTGGAGGTGGTCAATTTTCGGTGGGTTGGATCCCATGAAGGAGGAGAGGAGAGTAGAGGGCATTTGGCGAAGGAGGATGGTATATAGTGGATGTGAATCCACGAGAGGAGAGAGGGATGATGACACTTGTGCCAGTGAGATGTTGGAAGAAGAAGAAGAAAAATGACTTTGTACACATCACACAGTGATGGGGTTCGTTGCAAGTTGTTTACAACCTGGAAGGGTGATCCTATCACTCAACTCTGCTTTGTGAGCCTATGCTAACAAATGTTTTACCTAACGTGTCTGATCTAGGAGCACCCCAGGTGAATTATCAATCAACATCACCCAAAATGATTTGCAGTTGTTTATTTCAATTTTGGTTTGCTTCGGTTTTGTTTTGGCCTCTCACAACATTGTCAGATCAGCATAGGGTTCTGGAAGCAGCTCTGCCTTGAGCACAGCATCAACAAAGAAGGCATTCTTGAAGATTTTGCCACATAGGGAGGTGAGAGAAAAAATGTGTTCTTTTATCAAGAAAATGATGAGCACTAGATTCCTCGAGCTCTTTTGATGGATTTGGAGTCTAGAGTTATAAATGGCATTCAAAATAATGACTACTAGAACCTTTACAATCATGAAAACATATATTTATCTAATCATGGTAGTAGAAGGAATGCCTCTCATAGGTTGCCTGACAATGGCAATGGCTATAGGTTCCCCTCAAGATTGAGATCAACTTGGATGCATTAAAAGTGTGAACGACCAAGCCGAGTCACATAATGTATTGTTGCAACAGGACTTGGAAGGATCCGATCACTATACAAAGAGGCTTGTGGATTTCATATACCTAGAGGGTTGGAGGTTCTTATGGAGAGGCCTTTGGCCAAGCATTTTTTTAGTTCAATAGCTACTCTTGCATCTCATTCTTATGACATGGCATAAAGGCAATTTTAAACTATTGTTACACCAAAGTATATAAGGTAATCCATAAAAGAGGTGTTAACATAAAAGAGCAATACGCATCACCGGTTCATGGGGTACCATATAAGACATTCGAAGTTACCCATATGATGGTTTGAGGGACGCTACATTTGAGAGAAATAAATTGATTATTTTTCAAGTATGCAGGAGGCATAAGACATGTGAAATGTCTTTAGAATGATGGTGGTAGGAATAAGGAAAGCGTAGAAATGTGTATGTAGGTGGTCGTAACCAAAGAAAGAAAATATAAGTGATGGAAAAAGGCAACATCTTAGATTCCAGTCAATATTGCCTCTTCATTTTAAAGTGAATCTAAAAAAAGAGCAAAAAGGAGGGCATTCGATGCCACTCGACCATTCAACATTTGTAAAAAAATAAAAGACATCGAATGGAAGAGGAGATGGATGGATAGGAAAAGGTGGTGTTTAGAATAAAAGGCTATTTGTTTCCATCAGAGATAGAGAAGAGGGAGAAGGTAGGCAATGCCATCATCCAATGAGACTTCCCATCTAAAGGACACTACTATAAGGAGGAAAAAGTAGCGGAAATAGGTGATCTGTGAAGAAAAGAATAGTGATGAACATGTCAGAGGCCTGAAGAGGAAGACAATGGAATTAGGTTGGTTGCCAGAGGGAGATAGGGAGATGAGTATGTTTCTAGGGCACACTTCAAAGGATTCCAGTTCAAGTTAATGTAGCATGGTTAACGTCCCTTCTTGTTGACTTCTCCCCTTCCACGTCATTGTTGCTATAGTAAAGACGAAATGTTATATATGTATGTGTAAAATATGTATTTGGGGTTGGTTAGTTGTTCTTCTGGGCTATCACACTAGTTGGGTAGTTTGTTATCACAAGCCATGTAATGCATTTGCAAGAACCAGTCAGATTTGATGCATTGTTCCGAAGCTAAGCCTTTGATGTCTCTGATAGTGGTTCACCAATGAATGTAGATGGTTATTTTGCGTCTATCTCTTTGTAACAAAGTACTTTTATTTTATAATGGCTATTTAGCCTTCATTATCAATATAATCATTGATATTTTACCTCTCTTATGTTTTTGCTCTATGTTTACTTGAAATCTATAACACATTCTATGGATAAAACAGTCCCTCCATTAGTTATAGTTTTCTAATTTAAACCTTTGTTAAAGTTGTAAGTCTGTGAGTCTCTTTTAGTATTTGAGGTCATTGTTGTGTTACGTCAGTTGTAGCTAAACACCCTAAATCTTGGTGTATCACCTCCCTTTTTAATTTTAATTTCCCTCTCTCCCTTTACCCTAGTGATCATTAGTGTAGGTTTAGTCTATTTCTCTAAGCCTTAATCTTAGAAAGAGGAACCAACCTTATCTAGAGGTCTGATCTCAATTGCAAGGTCCCACACCTTGAGATTAGTCCCATTGTATCATTGGAATGCTTGGACAGCCTCCAAGCAGGGTGCATTTAACCATTCAAGGACATTTTCATAAAAACCATGGTGACTCTACTGAACAAATCCACTAGTGAAAGTAGCTCAAGTGCTTAAATATTCATCAAAGATTAGATTTTGATGATAATTTTGGTCTTTTCTAGCCTTCAGAAGCATCTCAAATCACCTAGCGACTCTCCTCTGATATGTTTTTAGTCTCCAAAAGTAAACCTGTTACCCTTATTTTCAAAGAATATTTTGATACATCTCTTCTTTTCAATGCTCTAGTATGTCAATCTATTATGGAAGTCGTAGTGTTTCCCCCCCATCAAGAATAGGCTCCCAAACACCCATCATAACATTCACACCACTATCATGGCCATGCTAAGAAACAAACCCTTTGTGACCTTTAATGGTGGAAGCCCTCTCAACCTTGTACAATATGATGACATCATAGTTTTAGCTTTGAAGGCTATTCCCTTTTTCACTGGTGAAAACTCCATCACACTTGCGGAGCACATCTAAGACATTGCTAGTGTATGCTCTGTTCACAATGTTACCCAAGACAATGTTGTGGTAAGGTTTATTGCTTCTTCCTTGAAAGGAAAAGCTCTCCAGTGGTACAAGGGGTTACTTGCAAATTCAATTCATGAATGGGATGTGTTAGGAGATAGGCTCTATCAACATTTTGAAGATAATGATGATCATTTGCCCCTGATAGAGCAACTGACCACTATTAAAAGAGCTCCCTATGAATTCATAGTGGAATTTAATTTTAGATTTCAAAAAACTTGGTATAGAATTCCACCATCAGTGAGGCCTTCCCCTAATGATGCCTTGTATTTTTTGAGATCCCTGAATAGTGATATCATTGTCATGATCTAGTCTCTAGGAGGGGATGTGTTATCCGATGCCTATGAGGTAGCTTTTAGGGCAGAAAACTATCTAATTTTGGCAGGAAAGATTGCCCCCAGGCCTCCAATTCCATTATTTCTAGAAGCCTCAATCTTTCAACCAATTATGGCACCAATTCCTATAGCTAATGTGTCATACCAAGCTACTAATCAACCCTATCTGCTTAGTGAGCAGCTTTGTTAGGAGAAGAATCAAAGACAAAATCAACTGAGCCATGTTACATCCCTGAACTCCATAAACTTAGCTGCTACAAGTACATTAGGCATGCTTGTTCCAATTTAGAACAACCCAACTCAAGGTTATGAGTGGCACCATTCATGCAATCCATCAGTAGTCCCAAAACAACAGATTGGATCTAGTCAGTGGGCTATGGTGGGACAAAGGAAAATGCAGGCTGAATGTGTGTTTTTTAATTGGCAAGTGGATGATGTTTCCTTTTTTAATGAACTGTCTTGTTACATTGAAAATGAAGAATACAAGCAGGTGACAATGGATACACAATGACATAGGAGCAGTGAAAATGATGGAGGGTTGTTGTAGGTTGAGGCCAAGCAAAATAGAAAAATTCTAACCCATGAAGAAGAACATATGAGTAGTCATATACTAAAGACTATAGAGGACTTGGAGGAGGCTCATTTCTAGGATGAGCTTGATGTTTTTTGCTCAAACCTAGATAGTAAATCAGTGTTGCTAGATGAGGTAAACCCTGAGTCATTTCAACATATTGAGGAGGCAGTCATTCCTCTAATTGACATACAAGGATAAGAGCATTCAGACTAGCAGAGAGTTCAATAGTGAGAGACAATTTTAACGTGGTTCACCCAAAATTGGGCTACATCCACCAATAGAGAGTCTAATATTATTACCCAACAAATAGAACTGATTACAAAATAGCAATCTTGCAACCCAAATCCACTGCAATATGCTACAGATACAATATCAATGGAAACCCTTACTCCTTTTCCCTTCTCCAACCATTTTTATCAAGACTTATGGTGGTTACAAAAATTAGGATTTTACATGTCATCCAATATTAAAATAACACAGGAGGGGCTCTACATCCCTGTACTCCCCCATTAAATACTTTGGGGGGAAACATTGCTGATAAAAGTGGGGAAAATTTTAACCTTTGAGTTTAATTAGGATCCATATAACAACAGTTGGCTCTACTTGATCAGAGATCAATAGCTGACAGTCTTCTAACCTTGCAGAAAGTTTCTTTTCCCTTGTAGACCTCCTCAATTGAGGAACTTGTTCTTGCAAGTTATTGTCCAAATTTAATCTCTGGAATTGATGTTGAATACCTTCTATATCACACTGCAAATTAGTCCTCTATGTACCAAGATTACTATCTTTAACATTACCAACAATACCAACATGACTTCTCTATATTTCCTACGACTGGGATGTATTTGTTGAAGGCTGCGCGGGATTAATACTTCCCACAATGTGTTGCAGGGCAAAAGGAGATGCATGCATGGGAGTTTGAAATGTGTGGGGTGGCACATATAATTTTTGCGTTGAAATTTCCTTTGGCAGTGTGGCTTTGTTTAAATCTTGCATAGGATTCGTGGACTACGTAATGCTTTCAAAGGGCCACATTGAACTACCTTTGAGTTACGTTGAATTACCTTGTGTATTATGCTGTGAAAGATATGACATAGATTGTGTGGTAGTTTCTCTCCCCTATGCAGTATTTTCAATACTTTGTGAAGCACCAATTTCACCACAAAGAGGCCACTCAGTCACAAGTTGTGAGGAATGTATGCTAGGTGGCAGACTTATACTTGTGCTAGGCATGGGATTGGGAGAAATCCTATCCCAATTTGGTTGCTCCTGATAAGTATGCTCATTTGTGGAATTTAGTGCTGGCTAGAGATTTTGTTGCCTATTTTTAAACAACTTTTAAAACCATCAACAGGAACATACTCTTTAACTTCTATCCCCTGTTTTTGCACCTGGGAATACCTTTTCATTAAAGACCACATCCCGACTATTGACAATTTGTTGGGAAATCAAATCCCACAACCGATAGCCAAACTACTCCTCCCCATAGCCAACAAAAATACACCGTTTTGATTTGGGATCCAACTTCATTCTCTTCTTCTTGGGAACATGAGCAAATGCTTCGCAACCAAAGACACATAGGTGATTGTAAGAAATCTATCTTTCCAACCACTCCTCTAGAATGTCAAAGTCCAGCCAAGATGAATGACTTCTATGGATCAAATACACTGTTGTATTGACCGCCTCTGCCCAAAATTCTTTGCCCAAACCTACATTAGATAGCATACTCTAAGCCCTCTCTAAAATTGTTTGATTCATCCTCTCAGTTGCACCATTTTCTTGAGGGGTGAATGGAATTTTTTTGATATGTTGGATGTCATTATCTGCACAATAGTTATCAAACTCCAAAGAGCAAACCTCTCTGTTATCCATTTTCAAAAAAAATATTTTATTCCTGATTTGATTCTCAAGAGTAGCCTTGAAAACTTTGAATTTGCTAAATACTTATGATTTCCTAGATTTAGCATATAAACCCAAACTTTACGGGTACATTCATCAATAAAAGTAACAAAATAATTTACCCCTCCAATGGAGCATACCTCTGTAGGAACAAACACATCCAAGTGCACGATCTCCAAGGGCCTTGACTTCTTCTCATGTCTGATTTTTGAAAAGTTGATCCACCTTTGTTTACCATAAAGACAATGCTCACACAACTCTAAATTAGAAGATTATGTTAGTGGAAAATGTGAACAATAGTATTAAACAACTAATCATCCAATAACTGAATAGAAATTGATGTAAATACAAGTAAATAAAGATTATACCTTCGAAGACTGTTTTACCTTTATGCTTCCATTGTTCGCCTATCTCTTCTTGATCTTGATGGTAATGGAGCTCTTAGAAGTGTGCACTTCCTTGCTATTGAAGATGACAAGAATAGAATGGCTATAGGTGGACAATACAATGGAGATCACACTACAATGCAATACTAATGGGGATGGATTGATGGAGACATGATTGAATGAGGATTGTGATAATGAGGTTGTGTGAATGCAAGTGGATGATAACTTTACCAAAGGCACATTGTAATGATTCCTGGAAAGTAAGATTGCTTAAGCTTAGATTGATGCAAATGGGCACGAAGACCTTGCTTATATAGGCTGAGGGAAGACTAAATCCAAGTGTCAATAGATCCATGACTTGAGGAATTACCTGTGAGGTGTACGGTTGAGAAGACTTGAGGGAATGTGCACGAATTAGGAGAGGACAAGTGTCCAAGCCTTCTTCATGAGTTATGGGAGTTAACAAAATAGATTGAAGAGTTAATTGAGATGATTGATCAGTTAACTGGGTTGATTGGGGAGTCAACAGAATAGATTGGCCAATGAACTCAATTGACTAATTAGTTAACAAATTTGATTGATGAGTTAACTAATTTGACTGGACGAGAAATAGGACATGTGAGTGAGGGAATATTAGCTAATTAAATATTAAAATATTTAATTACATGTGCAACATGGTGAGATGGAAAGGTGATGTGGATTTATGGAATTAGGACTTAGGATAGAGGAATTTAGGACTAATTAAATAATTTAGGGTTATTTAATTAGATAAGACATTAGAAGAATTAGGGAATTTAATTAAATAAATTAATTTTATTTAATTATTGGAGGAATGTGAATCATTTAAAAAAATTAGGATATTTATTTAATTTATAGAGGAATGAGAATAAAATAAATATTTAAAATATTTATTTAATTCAACTTAGCCATTTTTAGGTGTATACATTTTGCCCCTCTTTGATGCAATGTGTTTTATCACGTTGTTTCAAAGAATAAAAATTTTCTATGATTGATACATGCCCCAGTTTGCCCCCGGTATAGGTTTATGACGGTAGGATGCCCCCTCAGGAGATTGTATGGGAAGAAACTAACAAGATAACAGATAATCTCATGAGGAGACAAGTTGAATGATAGGTTAGGGTGAAGAAAATGGAGGACCTAGAAGAAAGACTATGTGAAAATTATGCCCCAGCATGGACAAGGTCAACCACCTCTCATTAGGGTTCCATGTGCTATATATAGGAGTTTGGGTTCACAATTCACTCATTTGTACACTTGCCTTTGAGAGAGATCCTAGTGGAGAGTAGAACCATTTGAGCACAGAGCGGTTAGCAAATATACAATAGTTTCCTCTTGAGACTCATCGATTCGAGGGGATCCGATGGTTCAACCATTGAGCAGACTACGGGCTGCCGGTAAGTACTACTTCCTTTCTAGCCTAGGGTCATTAATGATAGAAATAAATGTAGGCCAAAGTTGTAGGTTTTATATGCTCTGAAAGGTAGAACTGCACATATGATGCATGATACCATGCATATGTCGAGATGCTGCGCATATGATGCCAGAATCAGCGCATCATTTCTACGCAAATGAAATCCTGCTATGCATTCGAAGAGAGATGCTACACTTTTAATGTTTTTTTGTGCAATTGAAATGTTACTGCACAAATGAGATTCTTCTATGCATATGAAGAACAATCCTACGCATGTGAAATAAAGTTGTGCATATGATTTGAAACCACGCACTTGAGTTAAACCTGTGCATACAAGGTAAAGCTACGCATTTAATTGGCAGAACTGTGCACGTAGTTTTTCTTATCAAAACACTTAGAAATTTGATAAAGTGGATTGTGCGATTGATGTTAGTCAACTGATAGGTCATCTCTGAGATTGATTGAGTCTTCAAAGAGATGATAGGAAAGTGTTCCTATTAGAATTGCTAAGTTTTTAATGGTGGATAGATAGATTTGCAGTGTAGTCGATTTGATGGACTAATGCGCACTTGTTTGATTGCAGGAGGAGCTAGACGACATTCTCATGTCGAGAGAGCATTATCCAATTACACAGTTGTTGAGGGCCCAGCTTATGGAGACTGATCTTCTTATTCTTCGATCAGCTGGATTGTCTTTCATTTGCTTCATGCTTAAGATTCATGTGAATCTCAGTATGCTAACTGCTATGTCAGAGTTTTTTCACTGTGAGGATGGGACCTTTCATATCCCCACTGGGGAGATTACAATTACTCTAGAGGATGTTCACAAGATCCTTTGCATACCCATTGATGGAGAGCTCATGGAGTACAATCCGCAGACTACGGCAGGTTTGGATGAGTGCAGATAGGTTTTTGATGATGATAGCATCAAGGCTACTAAGATCAGCTGGGCTGACATGTTGGCATACTACGAGCTACTTCCTTTAGTTGTGGCACTGTTGATTGGAGGTATTGTGTGTCCTGACAAATGCTCTCATGGATTTACAGTTGGATGGGGTCGAGTGTTAGAGAGGATTGTGACTAAGGGTAGTAGATATGCCTGGGGAGTTTGCATCCTTACACATTTGTATCATGATTTACACCAGTTCGTATATGATGGTTCCTCTAGCTTGGCTTGTGGAGTTTTACTGCTACAGATATGGGGATGTACTCACATAGCAATTACTCATCCTATTGGCATAGGTACTCGAGGTAGGGATCAGCCCTACTTCTATATGTTTCAGGAGAGTCTTTCCCAGCCCAAGCTGGGAAAGATAGAGTATTAGAGGCACGCTTTTGATAATGTTGACTCAGTTGTTTGGTGGCCATACCTGGATTGTGAGGTATGGGATGAGGATGCACATGAGTTATCCTTCTACTTTCAGACGAGATGGCTTATAGGGAGGACACCCTATATTTTAGAGAGACGCATTGTTTCAATTGTGTATAGGCAATTTGGCAGAATCTAGGGGATGCCTATGGGTAATGCCATATTTTCCTGTATGTACAAGGAGTGGGGATGATGGGGACCTAGCCCATCCTATGAGATAGCTTGTGATGAGTTTCTACATATTCCATATCATCCTTGGATGATGTATAGGGCAATGGCAGACGCGGATACGACACAGGACTACTTTGACTGGTTTGTAACACATTCCTTTCCTCACTACTCTAGTCTAGGAGAGTGAGCCCTGATTCTGGATGATCAGGAGGAGAATGATGAGGTGCCATAGAGGTGACACAAGAGACGAGAAGGATGGGGAGGTGGTAGAGGAGGAGGAGGAGGGCATGTTGGCAGTGGTGGTGGAGGAGAAGAAGGAGGAGGTGGTGGTGGTCATGATGGTGGACATGATGAGGATGATGGCGGAGATGTAGATGGGAGGAGGGTTTGGCGGAGGATTGATCCTACTCAGCAAGCTCAGCTAGCCATACTGGGATAGGTTCAACCACTAGTACTGCCACAGGGATAGGGGCTAGATGATGGAGAGATGGCGAGATTATGAGCCTAGATGGCTCAGATGCAGCCTATGCTAAGACAGTAGCAGGGATAGATAGGGTAGATGCAATCCTAGAATATATAGCTATAGAGTGACCTACATACCACTCGATTAGAGTGAGATATAGCCATTCAGAGGTATACTAGGGCTAAGGCACTCTCATAGAAGGTACAACTGACTGCAGGACAAGGTCCTACTGGCAAAATAGTGACAAAGATGGTGAGGGCAAGCCAAGAGATCTTCTAATGGTGTGGGTTATATGAGAAAGTGGTGCCACCAGAGCATAGGGCAGGTAGTTATCACCCCAGTTATCACAGTAGATCATAGAGAGCACTTACAGAGAGTGGCGGGGTGATGGGACCTACGAAGCCACCTCCCAGACCACTAGGAGAGGGTGCACCAGGGACAAGGACATCAGGTGGGGGAGGAGGAGGAGGTATCCTGCTGCCACAACCAGCACCATCAGGAGGAGCCATTCCTAGTTGTTTTGAGACATGTATCAGTTTTAGTGCCTTTAGTTGGACATGTATACACCACTTCAGTTTGGACACTTCGAGATGTATTGTTATTTTGACATCATTGTATACTTGGACACTTTTATTCTTTTTGATGATGATTATATGATATCATGATGTGACTAACCATGATTATGATTTATTGCAATGGACATGACTTACATTATGATGTTTATGATATGCTATGCTTATAGATGACCTATGTGGTTTATGACTCTGATGCATATGTTTATGTTTATGCGATGGACATGATGATCTATATGATGACTTTACATGATTATGGTTGTATGTGATGTGTCTAACATGTTTATTAGATTCTATGATGCACTTTACGTTTATGTGACATGATGTTTCTAGGAGCTATATGATGGAGATGATGACCTATATGCATGTTTATGATCCTATATATTCACATTCTATGATGATCTAATGCAGACATTGTGATAACTTAGACGTTTACTTATGTCATTTTCCATTGTATTATTTATGGATGATGATCTAATATGCAAATGTGATGACAGCTATGTTTTTGTGAGATTTTTGGTTAATGCAATGTTATGGTGACTCATGCATCTAAATGACAACAATATATGCAAAACATGATCTAAATGTTTATTACCATTAATGCATTGTATGTGATGATACTATATGATGACACACCTATTCATGACATGCAAATGAATTGTTTTTGTTGTTCCAAGTATACTCAATCTTAATAATAACACACCTAAGAAGAATAGACTTTAATAACTGGGATAAATGAATAATGTAGAAGAAAGGACTTGGATAAATGAGATCGATAGACATTTGGATTTGTTGACAAGGATAAAATGCTTATAATGGAATGATATGTAACGTGATATGTATGGATATTTGGTTGTCATCTTCGTATATGCAAGTATTTGAAGTACTTTGTTTCATCATTAAGCTTTAAAAATGTTGTAAGAAAATACAAGCATCTAAGTATAATTAAACCGAGATGACCTGAGTATCTCTTACATGGATTTTGATTTAGCAAGTTAATATAAGCATCTAGTCAAAATTGAATCTAGATGACCTAAGTATGCCTTGCATGTGTCAATAGACAAGGATTGCCCTGTTTCATGTTTAGACCTAAAATGTCCTCAATAATCTTTTGCCGATCATGTCGTTAGACAAAGTCGTTACATTAATAAAGATTGATCCACAAATAGAAAAAAAGATAATTATGCCCCCATCATAGCTCCTCTAGTTTTTGACATCCTTGAGTAGCATAATAAGACTTAATAACAAAAATTAAGACTCTGTGACTTAAACCATTTTAATAAGCACAAATTTTATTGCCCTAGTTGTGTTTTCTTGCAACAAAAATAGATACAATCATCGTGGTGGTTGAGGTCCATTGTACCTTGTTTGTTGGTCTAGTTCTTTCGTCAAGTGTTTTGTTTGAAAAAGTGTGTTTGTAATGATGTCTATTGTCTGGTGATAGTATTGCGATCCTTATTGTTATCCCTTGAGGTGCATGACATTCAAGAATCCAATTCTCCAACTAGGTCAAGGAGTTGCCCCCAGTCAAGTAAAGGATTGATTTATTGTGGATGTACAGACAATAGATCTCGACTTCACATCCTTGCAAGGATGTGATCTCGACTTCAATGGGCAAGATGGCTTTACAACCATCTATGAGGGAATATGGAGTTACACCTGTGGGTGTGCGGATACTTGTGTGGTAGGCCCACAGCACAAGATTCAATTGGATGTGCCAATCGCGGTCGGCATCATTGATAGTCTTTTTCAAGATTTTTAAGATAGTTTTATTTGATGCCTCTGCCTAGCCGTTTCCTTGGGGGTAATATAGGGTGGAAAAGCGGTGTTGGATGTAGAATTTGTAACATAGTTCTTTGACATCTTGGTTTTTAAATGGTCATCCATTATCAGTGATAATGGATATAGGGATACCATAGCGGCAAATGATGTAATTCAAGATGAAAGAGGCGATTTGTTTGCCTGTGACATTGGTGAGGGGTATGATTTCAATCCACTTTGTAAAGTACTCAGTGGCAGTAATTATGAACTTATGGCCGTTGGAGGATGGAGGGTGTATCTTGCCCACTAAGTCGAGTCCCCATTAACAGAAAGGCCAAGGAGTCGTTAAAGGCTGCAGTTCCTATACTGGTGCGTGTATTAGGTTCCCATGGATTTGGCATTTCTTGCATCTCTTCACAAAATGATAGGAGTCCTTTTCCATAGTTGGCCAGTAGTATCCCATACGTATGAGTTTCTTAGCTAGGGTAGGACCACTAGAGTGGGTCCCGCATATATTATCATGAACTTCGCTTAGGGTCGTTCGATATTCCTCACTGTCGAGACACCTCAAGAGAGTACCATCGAGTCCTCATCGATATAGGGTGTTAGCGATTATGGTAAAATAGGAGGCTTGATAGATAAAGGTTCTCTTTTGGTTACTTGATAGATTAGGAGGCAGGGTATTCTCATTCAGATAGGCAAATACTTTTCCGTATAGGAGAGAATCAGATCCTATTATATGGGAAATGATGTGGGATTCGGGGGTGTCATACACAGGATGGGAGACTAGCTCTACCAAGAACTCATAACATGATTTTTTTTAGGAATATCGAGGAGAGATGCAATCGTTACCATGGCATCTGCTGCTTTGTTCTCCAACCTTGGTATTTGCTCAAAAGATATCATGACAAAGTATTCTTTGAAGTCATTTACCATACATTTGTATGGTATTAACTTCTCATCCTTTGTTTGATAGTCATCATTCACTTGGTTGATGACAAGTTGTGAGTCGCCATGCACATGAAGTTCTATGATTTTTCATTCTACTGCCAACTTGATGCCAATGACTAGAGCTTCATACTCTGCCACATTGTTAGTGCATGGAAAGAGTAGTCTATATGACTTGGGAATGGTGTCTCCATTAGGTGTGATCAATAAGATACCTGCCCTAGACCCATGCTGAGTATATGATCTATCGAAGTAGAGTTTCTAGGTTGTTGTTGTTATGTGAAAGATAGACTCATCTAGAAATTCAAAGCTTAATGGGTTGTCATCTATTAAAGGTGCATCTGCTAGCTGATATGCAATCACTTGCCCCTTTATTGCTCATCTATCTACATACTCGATGTCAAATTCACTGAGTATCATGACCCATTTTGATATTCTACCTATTAGGGTAGCTTTGTTGAGCAAGTATTTCAATGGATCAATCTTAGCTACTAGCTTGATGGAATGTGATAGCATGTAATGTCTCCATTTTTGTGAAGAAAAGACCACAACAAGACATGCTCTTTCAATTGGTGTATATTGTAGCTTGTAGCCTACCAGTGTTTGACTGATGTAATAGATTGCTTGTTCTTTTCCTTCGCAGTTCTGTTGTCCTAACAGAGTTCCAAGGGTTGTTGGTGTGGCTTGCCCTGAATTGGTGGCTTTAAGACAGGTGGATTTATCAAATACTCCTTTAGATGTTGAAATGCTTTCTCACACATGTCATCCCATTTGAAAGGAACGTTTTGTGTAGGAGATGTGTGAATGGGTGACACTTATCTGCAAGCTGAGAGATGAACCTTTTGATGGACCGTAACTTCCCTTACAGAGACTGCAATTGACTCATATTCTTAGGTGGTGGCATTTCCATGATTGATTTGACCTTGGCCAGGTCCACCTCTATTCCATTAGCTGATACGATATATCCAAGGAGTTTACCAGATGTGACTCTGAAAACACATTTTTTGGATTTAACCGTACATTAAATTGCTCTAGTTTTGGGAAGATCTTGTCTAGAACTTGAAGATGCCCTTCTCTAGTTTTTGATTTGGCTAGAATGTCATCTACATAATTTTCCATGATGGTATGCATCATGTCATGAAAGATTGTTGTCATTTCCCACTGATATGTTTCCCCCGCATTCTTTAGCCTGAATGGCATTACACACCAACAATAGGTACCCCACGGACATGTGAATGTTGTTTTATGTTGATCCTCTAGCGCTATCTTGATTTGATTATAGCTGGAGAATCCATCCATTAAGGACAACATGGTGTGCCCTGCTGTGAGATCTACAATGATGTCGATGTTAGGCAGAGGGAAGTCATCTTTGGGACAAGCCTTGTTCAGATCCCTGAAGTCATTACATAGTCAAACTCTTCCATCTGGTTTGGCGATAGGAACTATATTTGAAATCCACTCTAGGTAGTTTATTGGTCTGATAAACCCGACATCTAGCAGCTTCTTCAATTCTTCTTTTACCATGAGTGCAATATGCAGGTGCATCTTTCTAAGTTTTTGTTTAACTGGCTTAGCTCTTGGAGCTAGTGATAAGTGATGCATTATAAGGTTTGGATCGAGACCTGACATATTCGTGTATGACCAAGCAAAATTGATTTGTTTCTTTTTGAAGAATTCAGAGAACTCTGGCTTCTCTTGTTTAGTTAAAGATTTTGCCATATGGCTCATCTTTGGATTTTCACTTGTGTCGATGTTGATCTATTTCACTGGTTCCATCAAGATTGAGGATCTCTCCTGATGTGTTAGATTGGGAAAAGGGTCAAGCCTTTCATCCTTTGGCACCTTAGAGAGGTTTTGACCATTGGATACGTCTTTTATATTTTTACTATTTTCATGATCTAACACTGCCGCAGAGTAGTTTTCACCGTTAGATCTATCTTTCATTTTTACATTTTTGAAACTAAAAGGCTTGGTACTCTCTCCAAAATAAGCCATGTCATTGAGTTCTATGGAATAGCCAGCTCTATGATCCCTTGCGGTTATATGGTCTCTAAGTTCTAGAAAATTGATGATGGCCTCATCATTTTGAAAGGTATCTAGCTCAGGGGTAGAGTCTTGCAAATCCCAATCTATGAGTTCTGGATGTAATAGTGGTAACAGGTCATTAGATTGGTCTGGTTCAAGAGTAGTTATGGTCAAGATGGAGGAGTTAATGTGGTTATTGTAAGCATTGATGATGCCTATGATGGTACTCTCCACAAGTTGATCTGTCAAGTGTGGTATCATTCTTTCCTCATGAATCTCACTATCGTTATTATGTGGATCAAACTCTAGAGGTCTAGCCCCTAAAATTTGTCTCTCATGAGTTGCATGGGTAGGGTCATACTCATGGACCACATCAACATCTTTTTCATCACAAGATAGTTTAGAGACACTATCCCATTCATATTCATTGGAGTCTATCTCACTCTAGCCTTGTAGTTGGTGAATCTGCTCTACTAGGTTAGTAGTAGATGTTTCTGGTTGTTTGCCTTTATGCTTCTCTTTTCCCTTGGTCTTTCCTTTGCCAGTGCACCCTTATTTTCAATGGTACCTTATTTTCTCAATCCTATGGGGCCATGACCTTCATATCCCATTCTTTGTAGTATTGAGAATCCTTGACCATACTGTTTAGTTTGCAATGTGGATTAATGGTCTTGTGGCTTGGATAGACTATCTTCATCTTTATATAACCATTGTAGGATGTATTTCTCATCACTCTCATCTTCGAGGCTTCCCCATTTTACAAAAGGACCTTTAAGAGTTTCTAATGCCTTGGGTTTGCTCATGGATGGCTTTCCATAGGATCTGGGGGATATAGGTAGCTATGCTAAGTAAAAGGATTGTATGATTGTATATTCACAGACACCCTTGTCTTTGAGCTTGAGGTTGATTTTAGGTGCCTTGGATGTGGAAGGGAGTGAAGTTGGGTCAACATGGGATGAGGATGAAGCAGAGGCACGGTTATTGGGAATTATAACGTCAAGTTTAGATTGTATGAAGTTGCAATATTGAAATGGATTAGGATTGCCTTGGATGGTGATCTCTTGGCCTCATGGGGGAACTTGATACACTGGTGATAGGTGGATGGCACCATTTTTATTGCGTGTATCCTTGGTCTTTAAAGGAGAATATTATATGCAAGTTCCATGTCAAGCACTTGACACACCACATCCTTTACTATAGGTCCCACTTTGATTGGAAAGACAACGGTTCCCTTTGAAGTTCTTTCCTCTTCATCATAATCTTTGATGGTGATTTTATTTTTAGGATCAATAGTATTCTCCTAAAACCCCAATGCAAGGATTAGTTTTAAGGTACAAATATTTAAACCCGCTCCTCCATCGATTAGAACCCTTTTTATTTTATGCTTGTGGATGAAGGCTTCGATGTGGAGAGACACATTGTGTGGTTGGGTGATCGACATGTCATCCTTTTCCATGAATGATAGGAAATGAGGTGTGGTAAGATGACCTACCATGGTCTAAAATTGCTCTTTAGCGAGATTGGTTGGGATGGTGGTTTCTGAAAGAGCTTCTTTGAGTATGGCTTTTTGGGACGGAGATAGATGTAAAAGTTCCAAAATGGAAATGTGTGCAGGTGTCTTGTGAAGTTGATCCAGGACATTGTACTAGCTAGATGTAGAGGATGGTTTGGACAAAGCTCCCTTAAGAGTAACCTTTGCACCACGAGTAGTCACATTACAATCAGGGGTTTTATTTATAGTGATCACATTGATATGTGAATCACTTTCTGAAATGTGGTTAACAACATACTCATATGACACATTGGTATAATTGGAATTGTTGGCCCCACTTTTGTTTTGATTTGAAGAACCTCCCTTCTCATAGTTGGGAAGTGGATTCTTGAATGCTATATGATCATCGTTAGAGGCATGCCCATCAAGTGATATCCTTTTTTTATCCAACAAGTCTTGAATGGTGTGCTTTAGTTTTTGACAATCGTTGGTCTTATGGCCTTTACTTCCATGGTATTCGTAGAAGTCTGTGTCTTTCAACCAAGGAGGTTTAACATTTGGTTCATATTCTCGTGCTGTTGGAAGCATTATGAGACTGTTCGATGTTAGCTTCCATAGGGCAAATTCTAGTGTTTCCCCTAGAGGTGTGAACTTTCTTTGAGGAGGAAAGTTTGTAGACCGTGATTCGGTATTTTGTGGTTTGTTTTATTGGCGGTTGTTTTGTGGGTTTGATAAGTTGAAAAATGGTTTCTTGGGCATCACATTTTTACCATCGACAACCCCATCATTGACAATGTTCCTATTTTTGGTCCAAAATCGTGGCTTATCTGTGTTAACATTTGCACTAGAGGTGTCCTTGTAAAGTTATATTCGCCCCTTTGCTATCAAAGCTTTTTCAATGAGTAAACCCATCTCAATGACCTTACTAAAAGAAGTAGACCATTGGATTGATATTTGATAGCTTAGATCAGAGTTTAGGTTGTGTACAAACATTTCAAGCATTTGTTTTTCTAACATATGATATGGGCATTTGTTGGCTAGTTGTCTCCATCTTTGTAAGAAAGAGGTGAATGATTCTCCACTCTTTTGTTTAGTGTTACAAAGGTCTAACTGTAGTGTCCCTCATTTTGGCTTTCTAATAGTGGTTCTAATTAGTCATTATGACATCTTGGATTTGCTATTTTGATGATGATTCTTGCCGATTGCTGTGATGATACTATTTGAACTATTGTTTTATGCTTATATTATGGATGGTTACAAACTCAATTGATTATGTGGATAAATTTTAGCATGTGCTTATGTGATTATCTAATGATGTTTTATATAGTTGTTTAGTTACTAACAAACATGTATAATGTGGTTACTTGTGATGTGATTGGTGGAAGGGACAGTGTCGCATTACTCACACATGAGTACCCTGCTACACTATGAATCTCTTCCATGGTGTGTTGGATTCAATGGTATATGTATATATGTATGTTCGACACTTTGTTTGTTACAGGTTGCAAGTACTAGGCATCGACTCCACCTAAATTGACAGGTCTGAACATGCCTTATATCCAATGGAGAACTATTGATTAGAGATGACATAAGGCCCCTTAGCTTGCTATCACCCTCGAAGAGGGTGAGTTCATGTCCTATGATCTATCAGTTTGGTCAGTTGGGTCTTATGATCAGTCACCTTTGTTATGGTCATGTGTCGATTGTGCTTAGTCGTCAGGTTTTGTTAGCATTGAATACCTTTAGTCATAATTGTTCAAGTAAGTCCTGGTCAATCATTGTTGTAGCATAAATTATGGGTCTTGAGCACATTAATAATAATAATAACAACAACAACAACAACAATATTTTATTAAGAATAATAAATTTGAATGTTTTATGAGTTGTCTTTAAATGCATGAAATATTTTCTGGTGAATGCTATCTTAATATATTCCTTTTTCTAATTTTAAGATTATTTATGAGGTTGCTGTTATGTTGTCAGAAAAATCTTGTGTGGTTAATACAAAAAAAAAGAATTAATTTTAGTTGGCCATGTTGTGGGTAATGGGAATTAATTGTGAGGTAGTGGTGGTCAGTAATGGGAAGTAAATTTATTGTTTTTGGCTATTTTTATGGTCTGAGGGTATATTTTGGGGATCTCGGCAAGGCTCAGAGGAGGGAATTTTTGAAGGGGGAATAGAGAGGAAGAAGGTGGTGGTCAATTGCAGACCAAAAATCTTACAGAGGTTGTGGCATAACATAGGTATGTCACCAAGTTCATAGAAGTATATTTGCTTCACTGCGTTATCTTCTGTGAATAGTTACTATGGATTGGTATTATTATGTTTTCTATTGTATCTGCTTGGTTTATCAAAACCCTTACTTGATGCCTCTGTTGGGTCTCTTAAAGTTGTGAAATATGTAACTTCCCTCCTCATCTTTTACCCTTTTATTCTGTATTTGATGAGTAGCGATGGCAACATATTTCTTTTTCACCTTGCTTTTGGGTCATCATGGCTTATCAACAAAGTGAGAACTCAAGCTCAACTACCTACAACAATCATTTTTCTTAAGGATCCTTAGGGTTCTTTCTTTTAACCCATTTTGTGCAATCTTTTTTTGACATCTCTCGTTAGGCAATCCATTAAGCATTCCTCTAGTTCAAATATGTGTTGGTGATCAGAAGATACTTCCAAGCATGTACTTTTGTGACCCTTTAGCACATAAAGGATACACATACATTGTAACTATAAATCCCTTTGTGCATGCAATTCGGCCTTCTGAATAAATCCATCGACTCCTTGGGTAGACTAGTCGGCCTTCTTTAAATTTTAAATCAATCTTTGGCAATTTTGTTGACTCTCTCTTTTCAAGAATCGTAGGTATAAATCCATAGGATCAACTCCTCCTATGGAATTTGAAACCCATCGATCTTTCATATTCTACAATCATTACATATCATGAGATGATAAGGCATGCTCCTCAGCATCTTTATTTCTTCAAGTCCTCATAGTTAGCATTAAATAAATCTTCCCTCTTATTGGTTTTGCCCATGGGTTTGGGAGTTGTTTGTGTGCAGCAATCCCTTATCTATACTAAACTTTGTCTATTCTTAGGCACCCATGCATAGGTGAGTATTTGTTGGCCTTGTGTCACTGGAAATACTAAGTATAAGGCGTGCTAACTTGTAGTTGCAGGTATGCTTTTAGCAGGTTTCCAATTTCTTCTCACCATCAATCGTCTGTTAATACTTATCCGTTGATCCATCGTTGCTAGAAATTAATGATTATTTGGTTTTTTTGCATCTTTCACTGTGTAATGAAGTCATTCTTTTTGTAGAAGTTAGAGCATCATTGAAATTAGAAAGAGGGTTAGCCTTATGAAATCATAGATCCCTTCAATTAACTGTTTCCTATATAGCCAGTAATCTTGGATCAATTATAAATCGGTGAATCTGTCTAGGGGTCATCCCACATCTGATTAGAGTCATTGTCTTCCTTCCTTCATGTGAACCATTTAGCAGAGTGTAAGGTATTACAGCTAGGTCTTTTGGTTACCTTTTTGAATTGCATCTCTAGATGTCTTCCTCTATGGATGTTGCTAGAAGTCCGAGAGTAGATGTAAGTTTACTTTTCGTGGCTTGTCAGTACGTCTTGGAGTTATGGATGACACCTTATGAATGGCCAAACTGTAGATATCTAATAACTGATGGGGATATTCCTGATATTAGAATGGTTGTTCTCAGTCCTCATTTGAGAAGTTTTTGATTGTGTTCTCTTAAGAAGCTCGCTCATGGGAAAACCTTAGAAAGTTACTTATTCAACATTAGAAAGCTCCATTTCTTTGAACTTTAGAAAGATCCATTAATAGTCAGTTTTTGCTTTTAGAAAGGCTCAGTCCTTTTATCAATTCATTTAGTCAATTTTGAGAGTAACCCACGGTTACACTCTTAGTCATTCTTTCATTATGTAGTAGCTAAGCACAAGTTTATTTCTTTTATCATAACCATGGAATCTCATTGGAGAAGTTGTAGGTTGTTAAGAACGAACCATAGATAATTCTTTTAATGTCTATAGTTAATCTTATTATTCTTCTAAGTCTCGGTTGATGAAATAAATTGGTGCGTATCCTTACTTATTATGAACTTTATCTTTGTGGTTTACAACTGTCAAATCATGATTTAACTCGTATTAGTCTTTAATATACATTCTCTATGTTGAAAACTAATCATTCGTAAGCAATGTAAATTTCTTGTTGGAATTGTGTTTAGGGTTTAAATATTAATAGAATATGTTAAATAGCATATGCATAGGAATAATAGAAAATATAAATATATTTATATACGTGAAAATTGTATTGTTACTCAAATCAGGTATAAAATAGATAATATAATTAAGATAGTCGATGATTGGGATTATGTCGTTGAAAACTGTTTTAATCATTGTTTTTGAGTTATATATATATATATATGTATGTATTTATATATTTATATATTTACATATGAGTTGGGATAAAAGGAATTAGTGAGTTAGATAGAATTAGTTTGATGAATTTTAGGTTAAGTCAATGAAAATTTGGTATGATTCAATATTAATGGTTTTTATTGGGATTGATAGTTATTGCATATTGTTGTTGAATTTTGATTAATAGGTTTATTAGCAATATACTTAAATTTTGAATGGTTGAATTTATAAGGTTAACAGAAATGGTGTAAGTCATATTAGAGGTCATAATAGGGTCATGTGGTCAAGGTTTAAATTCCAGAGGCATAGGGTATTGTGTCTTGTCCTCATGTTTATGCTATGTTTAAAATGTTTGATTTAAGGTCCTTCTTGAATGTTGTACGGTATTGTTCATGCTTTAGAATATTGTGTTGAGTTTTTGTAAATGGGGCGACATCAGTAACGTAAGAGAAGTATGTTGTTATGGTTTGCTTGGGAAGCTATGAGCAATGCTTGTGAAAATTGTCATGTGATTAAGTTGTTATGCAAGAAGGTTGATGCCTTGCATGGTTTATTTATATACTTGTGATTGTGATGATAATTGCTATGCTTGTTGAGTAGGGTCTTCTATTTGCAGGTAGGGGAGTGGCTCTCAATGGGGGTTGGAGCCAAAAAGTGGCATTCAGGACAACCCATGTGGGATTTCCTTAACTCAGTGATAACCTAACTAAAAAATTAAGGGGTTGGGTACTTAATCACACTAAACAAGATAAGTGGAAGCCTCACTCATAACTCAAGTGCTCGTTTAGGCTTGAGATGAGATGAGAAGGCCTTGAATGGCAAGATCAACTACCTTGTCCTCATGAAAGGTATGTTGATTCTGCATGAGTTTGTATGGGGGCTGAGGGTCGAGAGAGGCTGCTAGGACAACCCAAGATGGGGGCAAGGGCCTAGGAAGGCTTACCAGGACAACCCATGACAAAATATGTGATGACACTTCTCCTTACTGCAGTCTAGCACTCCCTAGATGTTCGCCTTCCTTTAGTTGTGTGGTTGCCTCTGGAAGTGATGTTAAGTATTGCCTTGTGTTGTTGTGATCTTAAGTAGTCCTTGTCCTTCCTAGTTATTGTTGTTTTTGTTTGTTCTTGTTGTGGGACCTTATTGTCATCTCCTAGCATGAAGGGGTGGGCCTTAAGGTTCCACATGGTCGGGTGGTTGTGCTTCTTCTCCATTGGACTTTTTTTGCTGATGTTTAAATGTTTGAAGATTCTCCTTGTAGCAGATCACTACCCTTGCTCAGTTCAATGAGACAATCACTCATGTTTTGTATATTAGTTTTATCTGGTACCCTTGCATTGATGTAATCATGGTGCTACACAGTAGCCATTGTAATGTTGTATTCTTTGTAAATAAGATTGAAAAACTTATGGTAATTCTTAAGCAATATCTTGATCTGTTGTTAACTGATATAATATTGTAATGGAGACTTTATATTTCTTTAATGCTTTTGGTTTTTAGATTAATCATGGATGTTAATCAGATATTTTTATAACAGTTAGTAATGTAGTCATGTATCCCTAAAGATTAAAGTTTAACTTACATGTATTTCGATGATGTGTTTGTACTTTGTTATTATTTCTTCATTAAAAATAAATAAAAAATAAAACTAAAAATAAATAAATAAATTTGCCCCTTTTTAATTGCATTATTAAGCTTTTCTCTAGGGTTCTTTGGTGGGGCATTACATTTGGTATCAGAGCCAGGTTTAAACACTAGGTACTCTAGTTAATAATGAGCCCATTATTTAACCTAGTGCTTAAACTCTGTAGATCAGATTTTATCCCTATTGTTCTCCCTATCATGTGTATTGAATTGTCCTTTGGTGTTGAAGGTAGATGCCTAGAGGTAGAGGTTGAGGTCGGGGTAGAGGACGTGGGAGAGGTGATGGTGGTACACCTCCTCCTAGTTCCCCTCATGAGAGTGCTTAGGAAGGTAGGAGTCAGAATATGGAAGTTTAGGGGGGTAAGTGCAAGAAGATGGGGGGCCAAAAAGTGGCCAAAATAATTTCAAAAAAATTTAAGTCATAACGCGAGCGCGTTATAACGCGCTTGCGTTATGGCTTGGCAATGACAAGCCTTAGGCTCATCATTACCGAGTCATAACACGAGCGCATTATAATGCGCTCGCGTTATGGCTTGGCAATGACAAGCCTTAGGCTCATCATTACCGAGCCATAACATGAGCACATTATAACGCGCTCGCGTTATGGCCTAGTATAAATAAAAAAAAGTAATCAAATTTCATTTCATTCTGATTTTCTCCTCTGCCCGCGGCTTCCAAACCCTCAAAAACGTGCTCGCATTCTACAAAACACCAATCAACACAAAAAGCTTATCGATTCATCGCCAAAATGCCGCCGTGACGTCGAGCATGCCAAAGGGGTGAGTTATCTTTGTTTTTTTTTTGAATTTCTTTCTAAATAGGTAGGTTTTTATTGATTTTTAATATATATTTTGTTAATTGTCAGGAAATGTTAATGCATCTCCTCCTCCTCCTCCTCCTCCTCCTTCTCCTCCTCAAAATCCACAAAATCCTGAGGAGGAAATACCTGCAGAACAACAACCTCCTCCATTCATTCCTCGACATGCCCTTGGAACACAAGATAATATAATGGGGCAAATTGAAAACAACAAAAAATAGATTGAAGATATAATTGCAAGGTTGAAAGATCCTTCCACTTCAACCTTGCATAGGTCCACGCTTGCCGAATCTCTTGAGTCTATGTTATCAAATGTAAATTCAATTAGCAAGCAAATAACTAGTTGGACTGATAAAAAGAGAGAGTTTAGAGATTACTATGTAGACAAGTTGTCATACCAAGATGTCAAAAAATTACAAATTACAAAATTAGACTTGTGTTCGATTTTCACAAACCCACAAACAAATCAACCTCCACCCATTACATGCAAGAGGTTCCCTATCCATTGGTGCAACAACCAAGACATAAGGGACAATTTCAGGCAGAGGTGGTGGATGGTTTTTGACCATCCTCCATGCAATAATAATGAGGTCCCGCAATACTTTTTGAGGAAACTCTACTGCGAGTTTGTCCTCAATAAAGTGCCAAACTATTTTGATATGCGGGACTTCCAGGGTAGAGGTGGGGGCTCAGCACAGGATAGACCAGGGGCACGTCTTGACCCACAGCGGGTAGTGAGATGAGTAATCAGCAGACCAGCCCACGAGCATGTTTCTATCCCTTCCATTGTGAAGGAGAGTGTTGAGTTCGATACACTAAGGTCGATTAGTGCCTTGACCTAGAGCATCATAGAGCATGGCGGTCCTGCAACACAGATTGGGTTGGGAGATAGTGCGAGGAGTAGGGTCCCACCACATACTTGCCAGGCTTGTGGGTCAGCCTGTGGTTATGACCCCATGGACAGTCAGGACGTAGGTGCACAGGCTACATCTGTAGCTGAGCAGATGGTGATGACAGATACCCTCCTGAGTGAGACTTTCAGCCTTGATACTCAAGTGAATATTAACAAGTTTATTGAATTTAATTTATTAAATTTTATTTTTAAAATACAAGATTAACTAATTTAAATTGATAATTTAATGAAATTTCAGGGTCATAGCATCGATGCAGTTTTTAGTGGTTCTCCACCTACATTTTTCACTAGATCATCTACTGTCGAGGTATATAACTAGTAAACAATTATAAATATTACATGTGAATAGCATTGTTATATGAATGGTATTCTAATTTCTGATTTTGGATGTTGAATAGGTTAATACTGTAGATTTCATGGCAACACCTGCCAGTGGTGGTGGACTTCAAAACTTTACGGAGGTAATAAAATAAATAGTTTAATGAATGAATTGTACTTACTAAATTTTTGTATGTGATTTGTGTGTTTTATTGTGTGTACTTCCATGTTTAGATGAACGTGTGTGTATGTTAGGAGCCATGATTTGCATCACTATTATAGTTTTTGTAATTGAATAATGTTATTTTATTTCCAGATGATGCAGGCTGCGGAGACACCTCCCCATGTTCATAGGGCAATGGAGTAGGGTGTGGCCTCTGCGATTCATAGCTCCATGGCATTGACAGGGGTATGAGGCAGATTAGTAAATTTCAATTTACATTCATTGTTATAGTTGTCTATTTTTGAAAAATTAAAAGATTATTGATTTGAAGTTTAATTTCTATCTGGATGGTTTCTATAGGACATGACATCACCAGGGCCTATTCCTGCTACTGAGGCAAGCGAGGAGACAGATTATATGTTAGCGGTAAGTGATTATTTTGTTAAATGTTTCATTTTTTTATAACATGTAATTTCTATATATTAATGTCTATACTTTTTATTGTAACAGGTAAAGGTGTAGGAAGAACTAAATAGGAGGAGTAGCCCTCGGGTTCGTAGTGGACCACCCACATGCATGTCTCCATCCCCTAGAAGATCAAAGGCTGCTCATGATTTATTCTCTTCACTAGCCAGAGGGGAATGACTTTTTATTGTGTTCCTTTGTTGTATGCCTATATGGCATTTGTGGACATATATTTTGTATTGTACATAGTTGACATTGTATGCCTATATGGCATTCTTGTAAGCCTATATGGCTATTTTGTATATATGTTATACTTATATCGACAGATATTGATGTATGCCTATATGGATATTTGGTTAATACAAATCTTTTTTATTGATGGCATCCATACTTGCATTATAAATCCACTTTTGAATGGATATTTGTAGATGGGTACTTCAAATATTTAAAGTCCGATTGTATTACATAGGATGTTTGCATTTTCTTTGATAGGCTTGATAGGCCATGGATTACATGATGGTGTTTGATGGAAAAGTATGGTACTAGAAGACTCTAGTTCATTCTTAATAGGCTTGTGATTGATAATATCTTTGCATGATTGCATTTGATCTTGGATCATGGGCATGTTGTTAGGATATTGATTGCATTGTGGTGTTTGATGGATAGGCATGGTGTAAGATACCCAACTAGTTCTACGAAAATTTTTCCTTACTTAAACAATTTTACTTGCTATCAATTCATCAACTATTTCAACAACACAAAGATATACATCAAAGATAACTACTTGAATGAATCAACCTTAGAGTTGGGTACTTGTCTAGTTATTTGAATCAATCAACTTGCAATGTCTTATTACATGGATAATGCTTTCAATAGCATGAAGTTACAACTTATTCAATGGAGATACAAAAGAAAGGCCTTGAAGCCTTGATGTTTACAATGGCGTCTACACTTGATCAACTCAATCAAACTCAATGATGTCAATTGAATGTCAACACCTCACAATATCACAAGGGAGCATCACCTTGCTTGTTGAGGGAGCATCACCCCAACACTTGAAACTCACAGGCCTTAAGATCACAAGCTAAATAGCTTTGCAGAGAGAATTCTGTCAAAATGATTAGATAACAAATGAATGAGAGGGCTCCTCCTTTTATAGGCCTTCCAAAGGCAATGAAGGCACATTTTTTAATGCACAAAGAGGAACCAAGGCACGTTTCCCAAGAAGCATATACAAGGGAATATTCCATCTGATGACTCATTTTGAGTTGGCAAACTTATCCAGGGGCCCTGACACAGATCCAAATGCTACTCTTCTGACCAATGAGCATTTAGGTAATTGTAACAACCTTAACTCCTTCTAGAGATTCTTAGGCGCAAATTTCTGACTTGGGCGCCAAGTTGAGGTGATCTCCTCTTGAAGTTGCACCTTGACAACATTAGGTGCCTATTAGAGTTTATGGATGCTCTGGATTGTTTCCAAGAGTAGGTGCCCAAATGAGTTCTCTGGAACCTAGGTTTTGATTTCATGCATCATGAGTTCTAGGCACTAATATGATGTCATAGTTGCAAGACTCTTAGGGTTAGGCACCAACTAAAGGTAGTAGAGACCAGACTAGGCACCATCCTAAGCTGGGCGCTTCCTTGAGGTGACAGAGACATGGATGAACGTCTGGTGGGGTTTGATGACTCTATATTGACACTCAAATTCACTTAGGTGCAATATTAGTGTTCTTCTGACTAAGCGCCAGATAGGAGGATTCTCAGGGGTTTTGGCGCCTAGGTTACAACTTGTCAATTTCTCAAAGAATCTTTGAAACACTTGACTTCCAAGGATTATCATCTTACCCTTTGATGGAGTGCCTTGTTCCAAAATTGGTCATGGGGACTTGCATCTTTCTTAGGTGCATGTTTGGAGTAATGTCAACTGGTATTAGCGCCTATTATCTCAATTCACACTTGACATCAAACTTTTGAAGCTCTTTTACCCTAGCGCCTTTATCTTCTATCAAGTGCCTAACATTCTGGAGGTGAATTCCATCTTAATCCAAGTCTTCAAGGTACTTCCAAGTTTAGGTGCCAAAACAAGGTTATGGAGGAGCAGAACCATGCCTTAGGAGGATGACTGAACCCTAGGCACCAATTTGAGGTTACAAGAGCATAGGTATGCGCCAAGCAGAGTTTGATGCTCAAAACATTAATATTATTCAGTGAAATCCTTTTTTGACTCTAGGCGCCATTTGGAGGCTAGAAAGAGGGAAGTTGACACCAACTGCATTAGGCACATTTCTGAGGTGATGGAGACCAATAAGTGTGCCTTGTCCTCTGGCTCTATTCCTTGTTAACTTTACAACTTAGATTATTTGAACAACACTGAGAATGCTTCCCTTCTTCTTGATACAAGTTGAAAGATCCACTAGGCACCATTTTAGGTGTCTGGACAGATCATCAACCAAGGGCACTAATAGAGCTTTTGGCAAATGGAAAGAGCACCTTACTTAGATTTGATTTCTGGATGCCAGAATTGAGGAATTTTGTGCCTTGGTTAGGAGTTTCTCATTTCAATCTTGATTATTCATCTAAGTGACTTTCCTTAGCTCCCAAGCCTTCAATCTATCCATTACCCCCTGCTAGGCACTCAAAATAGAGTGTTAACACCTTATGAAGGTTAGGCGCATTCTGAGGGTGGGGTAGGCAAGTGAGGGTGCCAAACCAGGCCTTGAGACTTCTCTCCTCATCAAAGGCTTTCAATCCTAGCTGCCAGCTCCAAGGAATGTTTCTAAGTGACACAGTTTTCAAGTAACATCTCGTCAAAGATTGCTGCCTTTTTGCACTTTGGACTCTTCAGGGATATCGTCGGTACAATGTAGCTCTGACTGTTTCGACATGTTTGGGTGAAAAATAGGACCATGCCTAGCATAAATGTACCCATTTAGACACGTTGGAAGAGTTAGTTTGGTCGCATCAGGAGCAGGATGAAAGTTACACCCCTTTGCAACTTTACACTGCCTCCTTCTGATGATTTTTGGGGTAGCAGAAAACCTTTCACCACGGGCAAATGCCTTAGAGCTATAAAAAATTGAGAGAGGTTATTGTAGAGGCACTCTACGTGATCATGTTGCCTTAGATGGAATGTTTCTAAGTGACATGATTTCTGAGTAACATCTCGTCAAAGATTGCTACCTTTTTGCACTTTGGACTCTTCAGGGATATCGTCGGTACAATGTAGCTCCGACTGTTTTGACATGTTTGGGTGAAAAATAGGACCATGCCTAGCGTAAATGTACCCATTTGGACGCGTTGGAACAGTCAGTTTGGTCACATCATGAGCAGGACAAAAGTTACACCCCTTTGCAACTTTACACTGCCTCCTTCTGACGATTTTTAGGGCAGTAGAAAACCTTTCACCATGGGCAAATGCCTCAAAGCTATAAAAAATTGAGAGAGGTTATTGTAGAGGCACTCTACGTGATCACGTTGCCTCAGACGGAATGTTTCTAAGTGACACAGTTTTCAAGTAACATCTCGTCAAAGATTGCAGCCTTTTTGCACTTTAGACTCTTTAGGGATATCGAGGGTACTATGTAGCTCGGATTGTTTTGACATGTTTGGGTAAAAAATAGGACCATGCCTAGCATAAATGTACCCATTCAGACACATTAGAATAGTCAGTTTGGTCGCATCAGGAGCAGGACAAAAGTTACACCCCTTTGCAACTTTACACTGCCTCCTTCTGACGATTTTTGGGGCAGCAGAAAACCTTTCGCCACGAGCAAATGCCTCAAAGCTATAAAAAACTGAGAGAGCTTATTGTAGAGGCACTCTACGTGATCGCGTTGCCTCAGACAGAATGTTTCTAAGTGACATAGTTTTTGAGTAACAGCTGATCAAAGATTGCAGCCTTTTTGCACTTTGGACTCTTTAGGGATATCGTGGGTACAATGTAGCTCAGACTGTTTCGACATGTTTGGGTGAAAAATAGGACCATGCCTAGCATAAATGTACCCATTTGGATGCGTTGGAATAGTCAGTTTGGTCGCATCAGGAGCAGGAGAAAAGTTACACCCCTTTGCAACTTTACACTGCCTCCTTCTGACAATTTTTAGGGCAGCAGAAAACCTTTCACCACGGGCAAATGCCTCAGAGCTATAAAAAACTGAGAGAGGTTATTGTAGAGGCACTCTATGTGATCGCGTTTCCTTAGATGGAATGTTTTTAAGTGACATGGTTTTTGAGTAACATCTCGTCAAAGATTGCTACCTTTTTGCACTTTGGACTCTTCAGGGATATTGTGGGTACAATGTAGCTCGGACTGTTTCGACATGTTTGGGTGAAAACATGACCATGCCTAGCGTAAATGTACCCATTCAGACACGTTGGAATAGTCATTTTGGTCGCATCAGGAGCAGGACAAAATTTACACCCCTTTGCAACTTTACACTGCCTCCTTTTGTTAATTTTTTGGGGCAGCAAAAAACCTTTCACCACGGGCAAATACCTCAGAGCTATAAAAAACTAAGAGAGGTTATTGTAGAGGAACTCTATGTGATCACGTTGCTTTAGATGGAATGTTTCTAAGTGACACGATTTTTGAGTAACATCTCATCAAAGATTGCAGCCTTTTTGCACTTTAGACTCTTTAGGGATATCGTGGGTATAATGTAGCTCGGACTGTTTCGACATGTTTGGGTGAAAAACATGACCATTCCTAGCGTAAATGTACCCATTTAGATGTATTGGAACAGTCAGTTTGGTCGCATCAGGAGCAGGACAAAAGTTAGACCCCTTTGCAACTTTACACTGCCTCCTTCTGACGATTTTTGGGGCAGCAAAAAACCTTTCACCACGGGCAAATGCCTCAGAGATATAAAAAACTGAGAGAGGTTATTGTAGAGGCACTTTACATGATCGCATTTCCTTAGACATAATTTTTCTAAGTGACATGGTTTTTGAGTAACATCTCGTCAAAGATTGCAGCCTTTTTGCACTTTGGACTATTCAGGGATATCGTCGGTACAATGTAGCTCAGACTGTTTCGACATGTTTGGGTGAAAAAAAGGACCGTGCCTAGCATAAATGTACCCATCCAGACATGTTGGAATAGTTAGTTTGGTCACATCACGAGCAGGACACCAAAAATGCAAAAGTTGCTTTGTGCAACTTGACAACATTGACATTTTTTAGCAACATGACTCAAAGACTCAAACTGACCCCAAATGACTCAAAGTGACTTAAAATCACCTTGATTTTGGTGCCCAATGTACATTATAGAGGTCAAGGCACTCCTTATCATTCAAACATCTTAGATGAGTGCATAGGAAAGGAAAAAGCTCTAAGTTTTATCATCATGAGCGCCTAATATCAAGAGACTTTAATGGCTCAAAGCTTAGCATGGAGTCCTAAGGTGCATTTCATGTCTCCTTTCATCCAGTTTGGCACCCTTATGTAGATTTTTCAACTTGATTTGGCACCCTATATGTGAAGGAAGATCTAAAGGCATGAAAGTGGATGTCATATTGGATCATCAAAATTGAAAGAAATAAGAAATGAGTTTGGTCGCATCAGGAGCAGGACACCAAAAATGCATAACATGATGATGAAAAAATGTGTACATATGTGTAAAAATGCAAGAGGAAATAAAAAAAGATAAACCTTACAAATTAATGTGCATACTTACAACTCAATATAACATAACTTTACAAAATCAATGTGAATACTTACAAATTAATCTAATGAACCATCTGGGTCTGCTCTACTCTTTATTGTGTCAAGTATTGCTTCATGGTCAAACTCACGCACCTTCCACAATATTTTGTTCAAAGGTCTACCCTGATACTTTATCAAATGAACATTGGATGCCACAATAAAGTTTGAGTAATGAAGAATCTTCCGATGCATGTCAAAGTCCTGAAATAGCCAAATATTAACACTCTTATGTGGGTACCTTCTAAGCCATGTTCCAGTAATAACCACTGATCCTGTACGGTATTCGATGTTTTCTCCATCTGTAACAGGGGCCTCCAATTTCTTTTTGGCCTCAACACAATGACATAAGTAATAATATGTTCCCTCTTCATTATCTTCATCTGCAATAACTGCATATACATGCCCTACATTGATATGTGTAGCAAATTAGATGAAATTAGTCAACATTACAAAAACACTACAAAGTAAGATGACATTACCTAGTTGAACTAGATGAAATTAGATGCATATACGTGCCCTATATTACTTGGTTGAACTAAATCTGATATGTGGTCAAAGTCAACTGACGATTCCATCTATGTTAGTTCCAGTGCCGTCGGGGGTCGATACGTGTCAAGTGGGCTAAGATAACTTAATTGCCATTCGTCAACCCACTCCTTTGACTCGCACTCATCCCAGACTTGAATTGTACAGGAAGAACAAAAGCATGACATCTTTCGTGTATGGATACTCCATGAACCTGCAATTGAGCTTCTGAAAGAGTGCATCTCATTTGATCCTGTCAATGTACAACAATCCTCATATGGTGCAATGTTAGTATCATCTATCAACCAAAAAAATCTATGAACTAAAGACTTACCTTCATTACCTGGACCCATGGAAGCATTACACCACTCGACAATCAATTTTGCATCTGTCAACTTTGCATTGTCTTTATACTTTAACTCTTCTCGTGCTATGGCTCTTTTGATACATGCTCCTGCACCATTATGCTCCCCCTTTCCATGCCCGACCTCACAAAAGTTCCACATATGTTGAATACCTATAAAATTATGCCTCCTACTCAACCAATAGAAATTTTGCGAGTTCTTGAATTGTGATGCACAGTTATCTGACCATATGATATGCTGACTGAACGATATGCCCCTTCTAGCCAAATCATTGTAGAACACCTGAAAGAAACCTTGCACAAACTCCGTAGAATGCATGCGATCATCACTAATATAGAAATTATACTCCCTTATGATCTTTCTATCATCCTCTATGCTATCATTCGCATGAATGAATGCGATGTGCACAAATATAGAAACTTGTGTGGAGTTGTAATATTGTGATTGCACCTCATGCTGTGGCTGTAGACTGTAGTTCTCTGCAAAGTTGACGACTGAAACAATGCTACCAACCAGAAATTTGTCCTTGCATAACTTGAATTGCAAGTCCAACCATCGAGCTCTATGGGCATGTCTTGCATACTCATACACTATGATGTCACGAAATATAGGCATAAACTGATACACTAGAATCTTTTCAATAACTAATTCACACCTCTTTGCTTCTTTACCATCTTTTGATTGTATGCCACTGTTTTATACTTGCCAAACTCTACTAGTTCGTTTCCAACCGCATGTGTTATTTCCATATGTTCACATATTGGCAAATGTTGCAAGCCACCACAACGATGACATGTGCCATCCAAGCATAATTTCTTGTAGAATATTTGACCTTCCTCTCTTTCACATAAAATTCTTGATATGAAGTCTCTTGAAGATGTTGGTGGGGCACATATGGCACAACACTGCAAATCATTGTTAGTATGCATATCTAAACATATAGACCTATAAGCATCAAAATGGTTAGAAAATTCAATATGTAAGCTACAACAACAAGTAGTGCGTGTGTGATTTATATTAACATAGAAAGGTTTTAGCAATTCAAAATATCTTTGACAAATTTTAATTTGAGGATACTTCTCTAGAAATTTACTATAAAACTGTGTTTGAGTCTCATCCAAAAAATGCTTTGGATGTGGCTTGCAGTTCTGACTACCAATTCTCCTTCTTACCACATCCCTTTGATTCAGAGATACCCTTGTGTAATTCTTCCAAAAGTCTTCAATTAGTGATCTCAATGCTTCAACAATTGGTTTATCTTTTCATGGTAGTCTCCCCGAGAATGCCCACAATTCATTGGCATTAGTGTCCTCAATTCTTTGGCATCTTCCAACGGCTCTTGATAAAGTTTTCCTATTAATTCTCAATTCTTGACTTGTCTTTCTAATGAGACGAGCTTTCCTTGTTTGACTACTTACTATAGTCGATGTAATCACACGCCGTGTTGCATTACTATCTTTTGTGCGTGAGGTGTTACCCACACTCTCATATGCACTCATTAGATTCTTGACAATAGATTTTTCACTTGAAGCCTCTGATGTTCTCAACCCAAGAATCTTCATGATAGACCTATACTTTATACTTCGCATCATTTCAACGAATAGTTGACATCTTGCAATCTCATTTAACTTTTCAAAGAACAATCTCCAAATCTTATTAGCATATCTTCTACAAGTGTGTTTTGGAATCTTACCTTCCATTGGCTGCAAAATATTCTCATCAATATCAATCAAATACTTTGGCTTTCTATGCAAAATTCTAGGTGGTGTCAAGTTAGGTAAATTCATCTCAACATTAGGAATTTCATCAATATTTAAATGAGATGGGTTAGATGGCATACCTTTGATCAAAGATGGAATAGATGACATACCTTGAGGTTGAGGTGGGAATGATGGCGTACCTCCTTCATCACATGTGAGTGATGATGTACTCTCAACTTGAGATGTGGTAGATGGTGTCCCTACATGGTGACTTGCAGTAAAGGACGTGTCTCCAACTATGGTATTCAAATCTCTTGTACCACGAAGTTTTTGCATTCGTTCTCTTTGTGCCACCAATACCATATCTCTTTGTGATGGTTGTGGTTCCTCTTCAATTGGTATGTCTTCATTTATCATTTCCAATTTCCTCTTCTCACGAAGTTCCCTCATAGCCACTGTTTTCTTTGCATTCTTAGCTTCTATCTCTTCCTGTGTTGGTTTAATTGATCGTTTCCTTGGCATGACGGAGAATTTGTCTGTAGCATGATAAAGAGACCAATATTAGTTCCTAAGAAATGAATACAAGATAATAGTGGGATTGTATTTTTTTTATGTTCTAAGGATTTATTCTTGTATAGTTTGACATCATGGTATGTTAAGGTTTGTTTATTACACATAATTATTAAAGAGCCCAAGTGTAGAAAATATACATGGCATCATGTGAGATTGTAGGTTGCTTTCTTAATTGGGAATGTGTCTATTTTAAACATGTATGATAAAGCATGATAAAGTAATTCAATCTGAAATAAGGAAAATGTAAAGAACATGCATGTAAAGACTTGACATACCTAAAAAACAAAGATTTGAATGGAGAGAGTACCCAATTATGTAGTGTTTTTATCTTCTTGCATCAAACTCCTCAACAATTTGAGTTTTTCACCACTTACTTCCTTTTCAATGTAAAATTTCTCAAATTGAATCACAATTAACATTGCAACACTACAAAAATTGAAACTTGAATAGATATATATCAAACTTGGTGTGAAAACTATGTTATTTCCTCCTTCTCAAGTTGGCAAAGCAGAAAAGGTGGTGAAAAGATCATGCAAAGGTGGTACAATGTGTCAAATGTGCATGTGAACTTCCCAATAGCATGAAAGCACTTCTTTGTTGTCAAAGCATGCGCAGAATCAGTAAGAAAACAGAGCATGTGTGCCTGGATCACGGGGGTAACCATTTTTTTACAATTTCAATAGAAATACAAAATGCAAGCGTGATAACGCGCTCGCGTTTTGTCCTACTATAGATTCATCACATTCTTTGCATTGATCACATCTTTTTCCTGCAAGGGCTTGCCAGATGCTCCGCCATATGATAGGCATAACAATGAAGGGGCAAGCCCTCATAATCAAGTTCTTGATAGAAAATGCCCTCAACCCTCAACGTCAAACCCTAATCCCTCAACCCTTAACTCTAATCCCTCGACCCTTGACCCTCAACCCTCAATGTCAAATCCTAATCCCTCAACCCTCAACCCTATCCCTAAACCCTCAACCCTCAACGTCAAATCCTAATCCCTCAACCCTCAACCCTATCCCTAAACCCTCAACCCTCAACGTCAAATCCTAATCCCTCAACCCTAATCCATCATCCCTCAACTCTAATCCCTCATCCCTAAACCCTAAATGCTATCCATAATCCTACACCCTCAACAGACTCGATACTATACCTTAAACTCTAATCCCTTATCCCTAAACCCTCCAACCCTATCCCTAATCCTTACACCCTCCACACTCTACTTTAACACTAATCCCTTGAACCTCAACCCTATCCCTAAACCCTTGACCCTCAAACCTCAACCCTCAACCCTCAACATCAAAGCCTAATCCATCAACCTTTAACTCTGATCCATCAACCCTCAACACTATACCTTAAACCTTAATCCCTTCAACCTCAACTCTATCCCTAAACCCTTGACCCTCAAACCTCAATCCTCAACCCTCGACATCAAACCCTCCAACCCTATCCCTAATCCTTATACCCTCCACACTCTACTTTAATCCTAATTCCTCGACCCTTGACCTTATCCCTAAACCCTTGACCCTCGAACCTCAACCCTCAACCCTCAACCCTCAACGTCAAACCCTAATCCCTCAACCCTTAACTCTGATCCCTTGACCCTCAACCCTATCCCTAAACCCTCAACCCTAAACCCTTAATCCTTAAACCTTCAACCCTAAACCCTATCCCTAATCCCTCTACCCTCGACACTCTAACCCTAATCTTGACATTAAATGCTAATCTGTCAACCCTAAACCCTAATCCTAAACCCTCAACCCTCAACCCTCAACACTATACCTTAAACCCTAATCCCTCAACCCTCAACCCTCAACCTTATCCCTAAACCCTAATCTTCAACCCTCAACCCTAATCCATCATCCCTCAACTATAATCCCTCATCCCTAAACCCTAAATGCTATCCCTATTCCTAAACCCTCAACAGACTTGATACTATACCTTAAACTCTAATCCCTTATCCCTAAACCCTCCAACCCTATCCTTAATCCTTACACCCTCCACACTCTACTTTAACCCTAATCCCTTGAACCTCAACCCTATCCCTAAACCCTCCAACCCTATCCTTAATCCTTACACCCTCCACACTCTACTTTAACCCTAATCCCTTGAACCTCAACCCTATCCCTAAACCCTTGACCCTCGAACCTCAACCCTCAACCCTCAACGTCAAACCCTAATCCCTCAACCCTTAACTCTGATCCATCAACCCTCAAAACTATACCTTAAACCCTAATCCCTATCCCTCAACCCTTAACCCTTAAAATTTAAACCTTATCCCTACACCCTCAACACTTGACACTATATCTTAAGCCTTAAACCCTCATCCCTAAAGCCTCAACCCTCAATCCTATACCTTAAACCCTAATCCCTCAACCCTCAACCCTAAACCTTATCCCTAAACCCTAATCTCTCAACCCTCAACCCTAATCCATCATCCCTCAACTCTAATCCCTCATCCCTAAACCCTAAATGCTATCCCTATTCCTAAACCCTCAACAGACTCAATACTATACCTTAAACTCTAATCCCTTATCCCTAAACCCTCCAACCCTATCCCTAATCCTTATACCCTCCACACTCTACTTTAACCCTAATTCCTCGACCCTCAACCCTATCCCTAAACCCTTGACCCTTGAACCTCAACCCTCAACCCTCAACGTCAAACCCTAATCCCTCAACCCTTAACTCTGATCCCTCGACCCTCAACCCTATCCCTAAACCCTCAACCCTAAACCCTCAACCCTCAATGTCAAATTCTAATCCCTCAACCCTTCACTCTAATCCCTCAACCCTAAACCCTCAACCCTCAACGTCAAATTCTAATCCGTCAACCCTTCACTCTAATCCCTCAACCCTAAACCCTATCCCTAAACCCTCAACACTATACCTTAAACCCTAATCCCTCAACCCTAATCCTAAACCTTGTCCCTAAACCCTAATCCCTCAACCCTCAACCCTAATCTATCATCTGTCATCCCTCAACTCTAATCCCTCATCCCTAAACCCTAAACGCTATCCCTATTCCTAGACCCTCAACAGGCTTGATACTATACCTTAAACCCTAATCCCTCTACCCTCGACACTCTTATTTAACCCTAATCCCTTGACCATTAACCCTATCCCTCAACCTCAACCCTCAACCCTCAACCCTCAACCCTCAACATTAAACCCTAATCCATCAACCCTAAACCCTAATCCCTCAAACCTAAACCCTATCCCTAAACCATCAACCCTCAACACTATACCTTAAACCCTAATCCCTCAACCCTCAACCCTAAACCTTATCCCTAAACCCTAATCCCTCAACCCTCAACCCTAATCCCTCATCCCTCAACTCTAATCCCTCATCCCTAAACCCTAAATGCTATCTCTATTCCTAAACCCTCAACAGACTTGATACTATACCTTAAACTCTAATCCCTTATCCCTAAACCCTCCAACCCTATCCCTAATCCTTATACCCTCCACACTTTACTTTAACCCTAATTCCTCGACCATCAACCCTATCCCTAAACCCTTGACCCTCGAACCTCAACCCTTAACCCTCAACATCAAACCCTAATCCCTCAACCCTTAACTCTGATCCCTTGACCTTCAAACCTATCCCTAAACCCTCAACCCTCAATGTCAAATTCTAATCCCTTAACCCTTCACTCTAATCCCTCAACCCTAAACCCTATCCCTAAACCCTCAACACTATACCTTAAACCCTAATCCCTCAACCCTAACCCTAAACCTTGTCCCTAAACCCTAATCCCTCAACCCTCAACCCCAATTTGTCATCTGTCATCCCTCAACTCTAATCCCTCATTCCTAAACCCTAAACGCTATCCCTATTCCTAGACCCTCAACAGGCTCGATACTATACCTTAAACCCTAATCCCTCTACCCTCGACACTCTTATTTAACCCTAATCCCTTGACCATTAACCCTATCCCTCAACCTCAACCCTCAACTCTCAACATTAAACCCTAATTCATCAACCCTAAACCCTAATCCCTCAAACCTAAACCCTATCCCTAAACCATCAACCCTCAACACTATACCTTAAACCCTAATCCCTCAACCCTCAACCCTAAACCTTATCCCTAAACCCTAATCCCTCAACCCTCAACCCTAATCCCTCATCCCTCAACTCTAATCCCTCATCCCTAAACCCTAAATGCTATCCCTATTCCTAAACCCTCAACAGACTCGATACTATACCTTAAACTCTAATCCCTTATCCCTAAACCCTCTAACCCTATCCCTAATCCTTATACCCTCCACACTCTACTTTAACCCTAATTCCTCAACCCTCAACCCTATCCCTAAACCCTTGACCCTCGAACCTCAACCCTCAACATCAAACCCTAATCCCTCAACCCTTAATTCTGATCCCTCGACCTTCAACCCTATCCCTAAACCCTCAACCCTCAACATCAAATTCTAATCCCTCAACCCTTCACTCTAATCCCTCAACCCTAAACTCTCAACACTATACCTTAAACCCAAATCCCACAACCCTAACCCTAAACCTTGTCCCTAAACCCTAATCCCTCAACCCTCAACCCTAATCTGTCATCCGTCATCCCTCAACTCTAATCCCTCATTCCTAAACCCTAAACGCTATCCCTATTCCTAGACCCTCAACAGGATCGATACTATACCTTAAACCCTAATCCCTCTACCCTCGACACTCTTATTTAACCCTAATCCCTTGACCATTAACCCTATCCCTCAACCTCAACCCTCAACCCTCAACTCTCAACATTAAACCCTAATTCATCAACCCTAAACCCTAATCCCTCAAACCTAAACCCTATCCCTAAACCATCAACCCTCAACACTATACCTTAAACCCTAATCCCTCAACCCTCAACCCTAAACCTTATCCCTAAATCCTAATCCCTTAACCCTCAACCCTAATCCCTCATCCCTCAACTCTAATCCCTCATCCCTAAACCCTAAATGCTATCATTATTCCTAAACCCTCAACAGACTCGATACTATACCTTAAACTCTAATCCCTTATCCCTAAACCCTCCAACCCTATCCCTAATCCTTACACCCTCCACACTCTACTTTAACCCTAATCCCTTCAACCTCAACCCTATCCCTAAACCCTTGACCCTCAAACCTCAACCCTCAACCCTCGACGTCAAACCCTAATCCCTCAACCCTTAACTCTGATCCCTCATCTCTCAACCCTAACCCTAAACCCTAAACCCTCAACCCTCAACGTCAAATCCTAATCCCTCAACCCTTCACTCTTATCCCTCAACCCTAAACCCTATCCCTAAACCCTCAACACTATACCTTAAACCCTAATCCCTTATCCCTCAATCCTAAACCTTATCCCTAAACCCTAATCCGTCAACCCTCAACCCTAATCCGTCATCCCTCAACTCTAATCCCTCATCCCTAAACCCTAAATGCTATCCCTATTCCTACACCCTCAACAGAATTGATACTATACCTTAAACCCTAATCCCTTATCCCTAAACCCTCCAACCCTATCCCTAATCCTTATACCCTCCACACTCTACTTTAACCCTAATTCCTCGACCCTCAACCCTATCCCTAAACCCTTGACCCTCGAACCTCAACCCTCAACCCTCAACATCAAACCCTAATCCCTTAACCCTTAGCTCTGATCCCTCGACCCTCAACACTATACCTTAAACCCTAATCCCTATCCCTCAACCCTTAACCCTTAAAACTTAAACCCTATCCCTACACCCTCAACACTTGACACTATATCTTAAGCCTTAAACCCTCATCCCTAAAGCCTCAACCCTCAATCCTTAAACCTTCAACCCTAAACCCTATCCCTAATCCCTCTACCCTTGGCACTCGAACCCTAACCTTGACATTAAATGCTAATCCATCAACCCTAAACCCTAATCCTAAACCCTCAACCCTCAACCCTCAACACTATACCTTAAACCCTAATCCCTCAACCCTAAACCTTATCCCTAAACCCTAATCCCTCAACCCTCAACCCTAATCCATCATCCCTCAACTATAATCCCTCATCCCTAAACCCTAAATGCTATCCCTATTCCTAAACCCTCAACAGACTCGATACTATACCTTACACCCTAATCCCTTATCCCTAAACCCTCCAACCCTATCCCTAATCCTTACACCCTCCACACTCTGCTTTAACCCTAATCCCTCGACCCTAAACCCTATCCCTAAACCCTTGACCCTTGAACCTCAACCCTCAACCCTCAATGTCAAACCCTAATCCCTCAACCCTTAACTCTAATCCCTTGACCCTCAACCCTATCCCTAAACCCTAAACCCTCAACCCTAATCTATCATCCCTCATCCCTAAACCCTAAATGCTATCCCTATTCCTAGACCCTCAACGGGCTAGATACTATACCTTAAACGCTAATCCCTTATCCCTAAACCCTCCAACTCTATCCCTTATCCCTTAACCCTCATGATTAATAGCGTTGAACGTAAAAAAATTTGAGGGGAACATAACGCGAGCACATTCCAACTCTATCCCTTATCCCTTAACCCTCATGATTAATAGCATTGAACGTAAAAAAATTTGAGGGGAACATAATGCGAGCGCGTTATAATGTGCTCGCGTTATGTCAAACATGGCAAATAACAGACTTGCGGGAAAGAAAAATGCAAGGCAAAACATAACGCAAGCGCATTATAATGCAAGCACGTTATTTCTTGCTTTGGGAATCCCAAGCCTTGGGCTTGGGATTTGCTTTGGATTTCCAACCCAAAGGCTTGGAGTGCCTTATGAACAGTCACAGACATGTTTTTCTATATTCTTCAAAATTTCACATAATTTCGTTTGTGCTAACCCTCAGATTTGCATGTGATTCAAGGTCGAACAAATCGAACACATGGGTAATGTTAGGCTTTCTCTTAGCTATTTGACGATGTGATTTTTTTCACATTTTAACAATGTTAAGCCTTTCATCTTTAATTTCTTTTGTTTGTGTGTCCATTTTTAGGCAAAAACCACTGTTTGGTCTTTTTTTCATTGTAAAATAACTATTCATTCAAATTTCAAAAAAATTACATATTCAGAAACTCGACTCCATTCTACAAATATTAAAAAAATAAAAAAATGATTTTCAATTAGTTTTCAAAACTTATAGGGGTAGCACGGCCAAAATTCTATTTTTTAGGATGTGTCCACTTTGAAAATTAGTAAAAAATCAAATATACATCAAAAAATTATCAGAAATCGGGCATAAACTACATGCTATTAGCTAATTTCTCACTAAAGCGATTTTAAAAATACCAAAAAAAAGTTGACCTTTTGAGGGAGCCACAAAACATGCTATGTTATGTTTTTTTGACAGAAACAACACCAATTTCTGTGGCTCCCTCTTTTGAACCCCTTAATCTATGCCATTTTCAAAACAAAATAGTAGTTTAGAAAGTAGACTCGGAGCACTACAAACATTGTTTTGGTTGCATCTCTAAATTTTGAGTGTAACTATGCTCAATTTCTCATCAAGGCCAGTATTTCCTGATTTCAGAAAAAAAGTGGCCACTGAAGACCCGTTTTTGGCCCCCATCTTCCTGCACTTACCCAGGGTCAGCCTAAGGGAGCTTAGTTGCACCATTTGCTTGAGGAGGTTCTTGCGCGTATAGGCCCTAGCCAAGAAATAGATCAGCCAGAAGCTAGGGAGAGAGAGATTACCTAGTAGGAAAGAAATGTCAGCAGAGCAAGAGGCCACCTTAGCCAATCATATGAGAGATCTTCTAAGGGCATGCCCTCCCACCTTTGATGGATCTGGTAGTGGCTTGGAGGCAGAGACCTAGTTATTAGATTTGGGTAGGTGTTTCATCATGCATCTGTATGGTAGCAACACCAAGGCTAGATGTTCTATATTACATATCAGACGTTTTGCTTTGACCTGGTGGCATTTAGAGGAGCAGAAGTTGCACTTGGACATTAGTACTATTTCTTGGGAGTTGTTCTTAGAAAGGTTCAGAGCTTGCTTCCTGTTAGATCATTGGAAGCAACACCGCGTAGATGAGTTCCACGAGTTGAGACAGATGGCCATGTCAGTAGAGCAGTATGAGCGTAGATTTTATGAGGTCAAGTAGTATGAAGGCATCGGCGATGACGAGGCTATGTTAGTGCAGCATTTTATCAGGGGCTTTGATGCTTGAATCAGTGGAGGAGTACATGTTTTCGATCCTAAGACAATGGAGGTAGCTGTCGAGAAGGCCTGGTTGGTAGAGGAAAATTTGGCAATGGCTCTTGGTGGTCATATAGGGGTGTAGATTGATAGTACGCCACCAGATGGAGTTGGGCCTCATGGTGGTCAGTCTCAGGTAGCTGACTCTTTGAGGAGCCACCATGCACCCGTTAAAAGCAGACAACAACAACAACAACAATAGTAGTTTTTCCAGTCAAAATCAAAGAATTCTTAGCCTCAACAAGGTGGTGGTTCTCAGTCAGGAAAAGACCATTATTGGTGGTAGGCCAAGAATTATCATCCCAATCAACCAATTCAGAACACTCAATCTATAGCTAATAGAGATGATTTCCAGTAGTTTAATGCTTTAGCAGGTGGCGGAGGTTACGGTAGAGGTACAGGATGTTTCTCTTGTGGCTAGTAGGGCCATATAGCTAGGCAGTGTCCACAGAAGATTGCTACAGGATTTGGCCAAAGGCTGGCAGTTTCAGAGCTGACCGTAGGTGATGTAGGGAGGTCTCATCGAGTGTTCACAGCGATTGAACACCACCAAGCAGAGCATCAGGGGATAATCTTCGAGACTGTAGGCAGAGGTTGGGTAGCTTTCTTCAGAACTCGTGTGCATTCTACAGCATTGAGTTTTGACCCACGAGGGTAGGGGCTTTGAGCAATCATTGATCCTCATTTTTTTGCAAGCTTCCAAGAGTAAGACTGATCCTAGGGGGGAGGATGTAGTGCCCTGCATTTTGGCTTTCTGATAGTGGTTCTAATTAGTCATTATGACATATTGGCTTTGTTGTTATGATGATGATTCTTGTTGATTGCTATGATTATACTATTTGAACTATTGTTTTATGCTTATATTATGGATGGTTACAAACTCAATTGATTATGTGGATAAATTTTAGCATGTGCTTATGGGATTATCTAATGATGTTTTATATAGTTGTTTAGTTACTAATGAACATGTATAATGTGGTTACTTGTGATGTGATTGGTGGAAGGGACAGTGTCACATTACTCACACATGAGTACCCTGTTACGCTGCAACTCTCTTCTATGATGTGTTGGATTCAATGGTATATGTATATATCTATGTTCGACACTTTGTTTGTTGCAGGTTGCAGGTACCAGGCATCGACTCCACTTGAATTGATAGGTCTGAGTGTGCCTTATATCCAATGGAGAACTGTTGATCAGAGATGACATAATGCCCCTTAGCTTGCTATCACCCTCGAAGAGGGTAAGTTCATGTCCTGTGATCTATCAGTTTGGTCAGTCGGGTCTTATGATCAGTCACCTTTGTTATGGTCATATGTCAATCGTGCTTAGTCGTCAGGTTTTGTTAGGATTGAATAGATTTAGTCATAATTGTTCGAGTAAGTCCTAGTCAATCGTTGTCATAGCATAAATTATGAATCTTGAGTACATTAATAATAATAATAATAATAATAACAACAATATCTTATTAAGAATAATAAATTTGAATTTTTTGAGTTGTCTTTAAACACATGAAATATTTTCTGGTGAATGATATCGTAATATATTCCTTTTTCTAATTTTAAGATTATATATGAGGTTGTTGTTATGTTGTCAGAAAAATCTTGTGTGGTTAATACAAAAAAAAGAATTAATTTTAGTTGGCCATGTTTTGGGTAATGGGAATTAATTGTGAGGTAGTGGTGGTCAGTAACAGGAAGTAAATTTATTGTTTTTGCCTATTTTTATGTTTTGAGGGTATATTTTGGGGATCTCGGGGAGGCTCAGAGGAGGGAATTTTTGAAGGGGGAATAGAGAGGAAGAAGGTGGTGGTCAATTGCAGACCAAAAATCTTACAGAGGTTGTGGCATAACACAGGTATGTCACCAAGTCTGTAGAAGTATATTTGCTTCATTACGTTGTCTTCTATGAATAGTTATTATGGATTGGTATTATTATGTTTTCTATTATATCTACTTGGTTTATCAAAACCCTTTCTTAATGCCTCTGTTGGGTCTCTTGAAGTTGCGAAATCTGTAACTTCCCTCCTCATCTTTTACCCTTTTATTCTTATTTGATGAGTAGTAATGGAAACATATTTCTTTTTCACCTTGCTTCTGGGTTGTCATGGCTTATCAACAAACTGAGAACTCAAACTCAACTACTTGCAACAATCATTTTTCTTAAGGATCCTTAGGGTTCTTTCTTTTAACCCATTTTGTGCAATCTTTTTTTTCCATCTCTCGTTAGGCAATCCATTAAGCATTGCTCTGGTTCAAATCTATGTCGGTGATTAGAAGATACTTCCAAGCCCATACTTTTGTGACCCTTTAACACATAAAGGATACACATACATTGTAATCATAAATCCCTTTGTACATGCAATTCGGCCTTCTGAATAAATCCGTCGACTCCTTAGGTAGACTAATTAGCCTTCTTTATATTTTAAATCAGTCTTTGGAAATTTTGTCAATTCTCTCTTTTCAGGAATCATAGGTATTCTTCCATAGGATCGACTCCTCCTATGGAATCTGTAACTCATCAATCTTTCATATCCTGTAATCATTACATATCACGAGATGATAAGGCATGCTCCTCAGCGTCTTTGTTTCTTCAAGTCACCGTAGTTAGCATTAAATAAATCTTCCCTCTTATCGGTTTTACCCATGGGTTTGGGAGTTGTTTGTGTGTAGCAATCCCTTATCTATACTTAGCTTTGTCTATTCTTAGGCGCCCATGCATAGGTGAGTATTTATCGACCTTGTGTCACTGGAAATACTGAGTATAAGGCATGTTAACTTGTAGTTGTAGGTATGCCTTTAGTAGGTTTACAATTTCTTCTCACCATCAACCATCTGTTAATACTTATCTGTTGATCCGTTGTTGCCAAAAATTAATGATTGTTTGGTTTTTTTACATCTTTTGTTGTGTAATGAAGTCATTCTTTTTGCAGAAGTTAGAGCATCATTGAAATTAGAAAGAGGGTTAGCCTTATGAAATCGTAGATCCCTTCAATTAACTGTTTCCTATATAGCCAGTAATCTTAGATCAATTATAAATTGGTGAATCTGTCTAGGGGTCGTCCCACATCTAATTAGAGTCATTGTCTTCCTTCCTTCATGTGAACCATTTAGCAAAGTGTAAGGTATTATAGCTGGGTTGTTCGGTTACCTTTTTGAATTGCATCTCTAGACATCTTCCTCATTTCATGGCTTGTCAGTACAGCATGGAGTTATGGATGACGCCTTGTGAATGGCCAAACTACAGATATCTAATAACTGACGGGGATATTCCTAATATTAGAATGGTTGTTCATAGTCCTCATTCAGGAAGTTTTTATTTGTGTTCTCTTAGGAAGCTTGCTCATGGGAAAACCTTAAAAAGTTACTTATTCGACATTAGAAAGCTCCATTTCTTTGAACTTTAGAAAGATTCGTTAATAGTCAGTTTTTGCTTTTAGAAAGGCTCAATCCTTTTATCAATTCATTTAGTCAATTTTGAGAGTAACCTATAGTTACACTCTTAGTCATTCTTCCATTATGTAGTAGCTAAGCAGAAGTTTATTTCTTTTATCTTAACCATGGAATCTTGTTGGAGAAGTTGCAGGTTGTTAAGAACGAACCATAGATAATTCTTTTAATGTCTATAGTTAATCTTATTATTCTTCTGTCTCAGTTGATGAAATAAATTGGTGCCTATCCTTACTTATGATGAACTTTATCTTTGTGGTTTACAACCCTCAAATCATGATTTAACTCGTATTAGTCTTTAATATACATTCTCTATGTTGAAGACTAATCATTCGTAATCAATGTGAATTTCTTGTTGGAATTGTGTTTAGGGTTTAAATATTAATAAAATATGTTAAATAGCATATGTGTAAGAATATTAGAAAATATAAATATATTTATATACGTGAAAATTGTATTGTTACTAAAATCGGATATAAATTAAATAATATAATTAAGATAGTTGATGATTGGGATTATGTCATTGAAAATTGTTTTAATCATTGTTTTTGAGTGTTATATATATATATATATATATATATATATATATATATATATATATATATATATATATATATGTTACATATGAGTTGGGATAAAAGGAATTAGTGAGTTAGATAGAATTAGTTCGATGAATTTTAGGTTAAGTCAATGAAAATTTGGTATGATTCAATATTAATGGTTTTTATTGGGATTGATAGTTATTGCATATTGTTGTTGAAATTTGATTAATAGGTTTGTTAGTAATATACTTAAATTTTGAATGGTTGAATTTATAAGGTTAACGGAAATGGTGTAAGTCATATTAGATGTTGTAATAGGGTCATGTCGTCAAGGTTTAAATTCCAGAGGCATAGGGTATTGTTTCTTGTCCTCATGTTTATGCTATGTTTAAAATGTTTGATTTAAGGTCCTTCTTGTATGTTGTACAGTATTGTTCATGCTTTAGAATACTATTTTGAGTTTTTGTAAATGGGGAGATATCGGTAACATAAGAGAAGTATGTTGTTATGGTTTGATTGGGAAGCTACGAGCAATGCTTGTGAAAATTGTCATGTGATTAAGTTGTTATGCAAGAAGGTTGATGCCTTGCATGGTTTATTTATATACTTGTGATTGTGATGATAATTGCTATGCTTGTTGAGTAGGGTCTTCTAGTTGAAGGTAGGGGAGTGGCTCTCAATGGGGTCCAGAGCCCAAAAGTGGCATCCAGGACAACCCATGTGGGAGTTCCTTAACTCAGTGATAACCTAACTAACAACTTAAGGGGTTGGGTACTTAATCACACTAAACAAGATAAGTGGAAGCCTCACTCATAGCTCAAGTGCTCGTTTAGGCTTGAGATGAGATGAGAAGGCCTAGAATGGTAAGATCAACTACCTTGTCCTCATGAAAGGTATGTTGATTCTGCATGAGTTTGTATGGGGGCTGGGGATCAAGAGAGACTTCCAAGACAACCCAAGATGGGGGATGGGGCCTAGGAAGGCTTACCAGGACAACCCATGACAAACTATGTGATGACACTTCTACCTACTACAGTCTAATACTCCCTAGATGTTCGCCTTCCTTTGGTTGTGTGGTTGCCTCTGGAAGTGATGTTAAGTATTGCCCTATGTTGTTGTGATCTTAAGTAGTCCTTGTCCTTCCTAGTTATTGTCATTTTTGTCTATTCTTGTTGTGAGACCTTATTGTCATCTCCTAGCACAAAGGGGTGGGCCTTAGGGTTCCACATGGTCGGGTGGTTGTGCTTCTTCTCCATTGGACTTTTTTTGCTGATGTTCAAATGTTTGAAGATTCTCCTTGTAGCAGATCACTACCCTTGTTCAGTTCGATGAGACAGTCACTCATGTTTTGTATATCAGTTTTATCTTGTACCCTTGCGTTGGTGTAATCATGATGCTACACAATAGCCATTGTAATGTTGTATTCTTTGTAAAGATTGAAAAACTTATGGTAATTTTTAAGCAATATCTTGATGTTGTTAACTGATATAATATTGTAATGGAGACTTTATATTTCTTTAATGCTTTTGGTTTTTAGATTAATCATGGATGTTAATCAGTTTTTTTATAACAGTTAGTAATGTAGTCATGTATCCCTAGAGATTAAAGTTTAACTTACATGTATTGCAATGATGTGTTTGTACTTTGTTATTATTTCTTCATTAAAAAATAAATAAATTTGCCCCTTTTGTATTGCATTATTAATCTTTTCTCTAGGGTTCCGTGGCGGGGCATTACATTAACATTGAGATTTCATGCTTAATGTTATAGGAGAAATGAGTGACAAACTTATCCACTAGCTCATTGAAAGTTTGGATGCTAGGAGGTAGATGAGAGAACCATTCCATAGATTTTCCTCGCAAGCTCCTTGGGAATAGTCACATGAGATAGGTTTCATTGTGGGAGACTTCGAGACATGCTACACTAAATTCTCTGATGTGGTCTCTTGGATCAACCTTTCCTTGATATTTGTCAAATTTTGATACCTCAAATTTTGAGGGTAAAAGTATCATGATCAAGGTCTTGTCAAAAGGATATGGTGAAATATCCTCGAGTGAGTAGTGTTTTGTTGATGCTTTGATTTGAATGTCTACAAGATGTTGTTGTAAGGCTTGGATTTGTGTTCTCAATATATCCAAGGGATTGATTGTATCCTTATCCTTCTCTATTTTGGGAACCTCTTGTGTGATCTTGGGAAATTCCATGTCGTTCATAGAGGTGGTGTCTTTTAAGGTGGAGGTGTCAAAATCTAATGAAAGTTTGGTCCCTTGTTGTACTAGCATAAGGAAATACTTTTGAGGGTCCATGTTTAGGACCTTGTCCATCATCTTTTGAAATTTTGAGTCTTGTAAACCACAAAGTACATCCTCATATGGGATTTCTTCCTCTCCATCACTATGAGATGGAGATGGTATGTCTTTGTTCAAAGGATCCATATCTTGCTTCTCTTTGGATTTTGATCTAGTTGCAACCATACAAATTGTTTGATGGGGGTGAATATTGGATGAAAAAGCTTGTGAATGAACATTTTGGTGTGGTTGAGATGACAAGATTTTTCCTTTGGTTTAAATTTTGATCTATTGTTTTCTCAAACAAATGTGCTCTTAAGGTAAAATATAGTCAAAGTAGGGAGAGTTGATCACTACTATTGATATGGACTACTTTTTATCAAGATTACACTAGTGTAGTTCCGAGATGAAGGATGGTATATCCTGTTATGAAAACAACTAGAATTTTGTTTTGAGTTTTGGAAGATTTTAATGACACCTTAGTAGGAAACTTGGTTTGTTTTGTTTGATGTTTTTGCTTTGGATGATATGGCAAATGGAAATGTTTTTGAAAAAAGGATGTGGCATGGACTTGTATGGTTTTCCTGAGATCATAAACAAGGTATATGCAATAATGGGTACCCCGAAGTGGTTTAAAATTTTCTCAAAAGTGTATGGAATAGCTCTCTGTTTTGCATGCGCAGCTTTAGATGCGTAGGAAAAATGGTCAATTGCACAGGTCTAGTTGAAATACTTTGATTTTTGAATGCGCAGTACTGTGGTTTGTATGCACCGCTCTGTGCATCAAATGTGCATAGAAGTATTGTATGTGCAATAAAATGTCTCAAATGCACAACATAATGGGCCAATTGCGCAATGGGATTAAATGCGCAACAAAACTTTGCATATGCATAGCAGAATGGTTTAAATGTGTAGAATTGTAGGTAGTGTTGTCTTTTTGTTTCAATTTTTTTTGATCTTGGCTTATTTTCACAATGTTTCTTGAATCAAGTCTGGTATTTTTGCTAATGATTTGTATCAATTTGGTGCAAGAAAACACAACAAACAAGAAGGTTCCATGTTTGTTATTATAAATTTTTGACCAAAAAAGAAAGCACAATCCTAAGGTTGGAAAGGATAGTATTTGATGAGTTCCAACTTGGGTTTTACCCCAGCCACTTACATAAAGGCGTGGAAAATAGTAACTTGGTAGTACCGGCTCCCCTCCACGGCACTCACTTCTCACGCATACCAAGTTACAATTCCTCCAAAGAGTTGAACTTTTTTGTCTCCACAATAAATGAGTGTATGACGTTGGATGGCTCTATAGGTTCCTCCTCCTGTGTCACCAAATAGGGGTTTTTGGCATTCTAAAAATAATGGCTTTTTAGTATATTGGACATCCATTCAGGTGGTTACATGTGCAGAAATTCGCTCTGATAAGGAGGCTTCCTAGCCTGCAGAGGTTATGCTCCATAGGGTTTTGGGAGAAATATTTGTCGGTGTAACATAGTGACACCCGTTGCTTACAAATTTTGTCACAAACACAATTTATTTATAGTGACTTGGAGGTGGCTTGGCTTTAGCCCATTATCACTTAAGGTTGTCCCACTTGGAAGGAAGGAATTCCAAGGGTAGGCCTCTCTAAAGGTTAAACATGCAAAATGATAAGTTTGGCATTTTGGTCACCCAAAAAAGGGGAGAGCATAGTCCTATTATCATTCTGAAAACATAGATAACACTAGTTCTTTATCCCCCTAGTTAAAAGAAAAATAACTAAATGTGTTAACTCTACCAAGCACAAAAATTTGTAACAAGAAAGCAATAACTTGGAAAAGATTGTTTATTTTAACCTTCTAACAAATCTAGGTGTAGATTGTTGTTTAAAGAAATAAATAAGTGTTACTTTCCCCTATTAAGCTATGTGATAGATTGTAGTGCAAGATAGTAAAAACATAAAGAACTTGTTCAGTTTTAACCCCTAGGTTGGGACTAGATGCAAGTTGTGATGCAACAAAATGATTTACTTTCCTCCTAGTTATGTCTATGTGATGATTTGCATGAACATATTAAGTTACTCTCTCCTAATTAGTTCTAAGTGGGGTAATAATGTAGCTAAAATGACTAAGTCTAGCTCCTAACACCTGCAAATGAGAGTTAGTACGGAAGATATGATAAAAAACATTACAACTTTCTCTGACAAATCATATGCACAAATCTGCAGGTTATATGCACAACACTGCGATTCATAAGCGCAGATTTACAAAAGTGCAACAATAATGATTAAAAGCGCAAGACTATGCTTTGTATGCATGGAAAGATCAGAAATGCAATAGAATGTATCATATGCATAGCAAAACAAGTTAGTTGCGCAGAAAAATTGAATGTAGTGCAGGAAAGATTGAATGCGCAGAACTAGAATTTGTATGCATAGGAATGACCTGTCGTGATAGAACCTCTACAAAATACTCAAATTGAAATTAAAAATGGGGCAAGGCCCCATGGTGGGTGCTAGAAATCTTAGTGGAAAATGTGCATAATAGTATTAAACAACTAATCATCCAATAACTCAATGGAAATTGATGTAAATATAAGTAAACAAAGATTATACCTTCGAAGACTGTTTTACCTCTATGCTTCCATTATTTGCCTATCTATTCTTGATCTTGATGGTAATGGAGCTTTCAGAAGTGTGCACTTCCTTGATGTTGAAGATGACAAGAATAGAACGGTTGTAGGTGGACAATACAATGGAGATCGCACTACAATACAATACTAATGTGGATGGATTGATGGAGACATGATTGAATGAGAATTGTGATAATGAGGTTGTGTGAATGCAAGTGGATGATAACTTTACCAAAGGCACACTATAATGATTCCTATAGAGTAAGATTGTTTAATCTTAGATTGATGCAAATGGGCGTGAAGACCTTGCTTATATAGGCTGAAGGAAGACCAAATCCAAGTGTCAATAGATCCATGACTGGAAGAATTACCTGTGAGGTGTATGGTTGAGAAGACTTGAGGGAATGTACGTGAATTAGGAGAGGACAAGTGTCCAAGCCTTCTTCATGAGTTATGGGAGTTTAAAAAATAGATTGAAGAGTTAACTGAGATGATTGATTAGTTAACTGGGTTGATTGGGGAGTCAACAAAATAGATTGACTAGTGAACGCAATTGACTAATTAGTTAACAGATTTGATTGATGAGTTAACTAATTTGATTGGGGGAGAAATAGGACATGTGGGTGAGGGAATATTAGTTAATTAAATATTAAAATATTTAATTACATGTGCAACATGGTGAGGTAGAAAGGTGAGGTGGAAAGGTGATGTGGATTTATGGAACTAGGACTTAGGATAGAGGAATTTAGGATTATTTAATTAGATGAGACATTAGAAGAATTAGGGAATTTAATTAAATAAATTGATTTTATTTAATTATTGGAAGAATGTGAATCATTTAAATAAATTAGGATATTTATTTAATTGATAGAGGAATGAGAATAAAATAAATATTTATTTAATTTGACTTAGCCATTTTTAGGTCTATACGGATTGCGAACCTAGAAGTTGACTCCTTTTGAGCAAAATTTCCATTCCTTTCTTGCTCATATGCCCGAGCCTCTTGTGCCAAAGTTTTGTCCCACTGTCCACAACCATCATTGCAGCTCCCACTTCAGCGTGACATTCTAGCACATATAGAGTTCCCAATTTGTTGCCTCTTGTAGCTACCAAGGCTCCTTTGGTCACCCTCCAAGTGTTTGATGAAAAGGTGATGCTACATTCTTGAGCATCAAGTTGTCCCACAAAAATCAGATTTATTTTTAGCTTTGGAATATGTCTCACATCTTTTAATAACTGCTTATTTCCATTCTTCAATTGTAACATCATGTCACCTTTGCCAATTATCTCACATGTCTCATTGTCACCAAGATAGACTCTCCCAAATTTACCTTCTTGATAGTTTTTAAAAGCATCCTGGCATGAGGTTGCATGAAATGAAGCATTGGAGTCCAACACCCATGAATCATCTATAATTTCGCTTGTGGACAAAACTAATGCCCCTCCATCATCTTCATATGTGGTGTTAAATTCATTTTCTTTCAACTATTTTTGTACCTTCTTGTATGACCAACACTCATTTCTGATATGTCCTTCCTTGCCACAAAACCAACAACCTTCTTTTCTTCCCCTAGACTTAGATCTCTTGGCAGATTTTGATCTTCTCCTATTGTATTTTCCCCTTTCTTGGGATCTTCCCCTATTGTCAAATTTCAAAGCTTCTCTAGTTGTTTTGTTTTTCCCTATTTTCATATCTTCATTGGGAAGTGTTACAGCAACATCATCATATCTCAACATTGATTCTTTTTTCTTGTCATCAAATCCCCTTCTTCTGGATACCAAATTGTTGATTGTCATTACCACACTATCCCAGCTATTGGGAAGAGAGCACAAAAGCAACATGGCTCTCATTTCATCTTCAAAGTTGATATCCACAGAGGCTAATTAACTTATCACAATGTTGAATTCATTTAAATGGTTTGAGATGCTATTACCTTCTTTCATCTTCAAATTGAACAATTTCTTCAACCAGAAAACTCTATTTATTGTTGAGGCCCTTTCATACATATCACACAGCTTGTCCTATATTTGTTTTTGTTGTTGTTTCCATGGCAACGTTGAAACGAAAAATTGCTAGATAGTGAAAGAATGATAGTTGCAGGTGCCTTTTGGTCCAAAACATCCCATTCAACATCTGACATCTTCTTCAGCTTCTTTGTCTTCCCTTGCAATGCAATAGCGAGGTCCTTTTGAATCAGTAAGGCATAAATTTGAAGCTTCCACAAACCAAAGTTCTATCCTGAGAATTTTTTGATCTTCCATTTATCTACCTCTTCCATCTTTGGGAAATTCATCGCAAATTCCCAAACAACTCCTTCACCGAGCTCTAATACCAATTGTTAAATAATGAGAGCAGATAAACAATTTAAGAAATTAGAAAAGAACAGCACACAAGACACGAACTTACGTTGTTCACCAAAAGTGGCTATGTCCATGGGAGAAGGGGAAAAATCTCTTTATAAATTGTCACAGCAGAGTACATAGTTTTTCTTCATCTATTGCAATGAGTAAGTGAATAGTTTTATAGCTTGCACAAATGACTCTTTGAGGAGGCAACAAAAGGTGAGGAGTCACGATCAATGTGACTGTTGGACTTCACGCACCAATAGTAACCCTCTCCTACCTCTTTCAATGCTAACATGGTAGAGCTCTGGAAGCATTCCATGGTTGTCATGCCCTGTACAATCTCTCTTACAAGCCTCTCAAATGGTAGATTTCTTATGATCAACTCTATAATGGTTTTCTAGTATTTTTGAATCTCCTTGAGAGCAACAGTACTAGGCCTGAAGTGATCAGGCTTCTTCATTCTACCCATGTGAGAGGCTCTTGCTCTTGTTGCCTCCATTGTTGGATGTGTACAAGTAGAGCTACTCGAACTTGTCACCTTTGGTACTGGTTGTGTGGGAACATAGGCACTACTAGAACTTGCCACCTCTGCCACTGGTGGTGTGGGAGTAGAGTAACTACTCGAACTTGCCACCTCTGCTACTGGTTGTATAGGAGCAAAGAAACTTGCTCTCACCGTGTAAAGCCTCACAAGTACATGTAAAAGCCAATAAACCAACTTAAAAGCAAATGAAGTAAATAATCCATTTAAATACAACATCACATTGTCAAAAGTAAAAAGATGTAATTAATCCGCTTAAATACAACTTCCGAAAGATAAAAAGGAGTGTAATTAATCCGCTTAATTACAATTTCAAAACAAACAATAATTTCATCAATAAGATTCAATAGAGTAAATAAATCTTCATAAATAAGGATCCATAAGAATCATTAAATCTTGCAAAAAGATAATCTCATCAATATAAATCAATAAAGTCATTTAAATCTTACAACTCACGTGCTCATTCTAGGTAAAAGAACCATAAAATCATATACAAAGTCCTTTGACAACCATGCCATAATATGTCCAATCATCATGAACCATATGAATAAATAAATCAATACGCTCATCAGTCACACGAACCAAGTGGTCCACCACCTGCGAGCTGAGAGATGGGAACATGGCCCAGGTGCTATTCCACCCAACCATGAAATAATTACACTTCCTTGGATCCCTTCATGAAATGAAGGAAACCCAACCCTACACGAAATGTCTAGCTACCTGGTAACAACTAGCAGGAGGGAACACCCGATGCAACCCTGATGTCTAAATGTGCAATTCTAAATAATGAAAAGTAAATTGTCTCACAACAAGATGTGACAGAGATATCAATATAATAAGTTTTCTAGACAATAAACATCTATTTCAATGCCATCTTGATTAGATCTAATCCTTTAAATAGTAACCTGGTTCAATTCTCGAAAAGAGGAAAAGCCATCTCTGAAAATCCACATTTGACATCCTAGCTCGGAAGTAACCCAAACACATTCCTAGATAAAAATCTACTTCTTTCTCTAAAAAATTAATAAGAAAATAAATCAATAAATAATTAAATAAATGAATAAATCAAAATCACTTATGACTGCCTCTAATCCCTTTCACGTGCATTAATAAAGAAAGCACACTTTTCAATCAAGCAGAAATGAAGATCATCATGAATCATTTTTAAAAGCAATAATCTGATTATATACTCAATTCATATTCCATGTTTTAAATAGATTGTAGAACCTATTGATTATACTTCATATCTAAATGTTGTTTCATAATCCAAATAAAATCAAATGTTGATGTTTGACTACTCCACTCTCATACGATGAGGTTTCATGCATACTTATGTCAAATAATATTACTATCTTTCCTCAAGATCAATAGAATAATAGATAAAACAATTAATGTTCTTCTATAAATTATTTCAAATTCCTTTTCCAAAACACCAATCAAGGAAAACACACTTTCCAAGCAATAATCCATCATTTCTGTACACAATTGCATTCACAAGTTTATCAATTTGATATAATTTCTTATTTATTATTCAATCATATTTTCGCAATATCATATGCAATCTAGTTATTATTATCCATGATTCCATCATAATTTCCCATTATCAAATGAAATCTAGCTAATATTAATATCAATTTCTTTAATCATAATTCCTCAAAAATCATATGCAATCTAACTATTATTGTTATTTGCTATCAAATTTGTGATGGAAATTCATAAAAACATAATTTAAACTTTTTGTTGTTGTAGCAAATTTAAATACATAAAATTAAAACAGCTTCCTGTTATTCTGTTATTTTCTGTTCTTAATAATAGGAACTGCAAAAAATAAAATAAAATAGTGAATACATAGCTTACTGTTATTTTTTGGAAATGTAAAGGAAAATACACTGAAAAATAGTCCATAATAGGAACTAGGTTTTCGTCTACCCTTTTGTGAATTTTTGAGAGTTTAAAATAATGGGTCAATTTTATAATCAAATAGAAAGTTTTAATCAGCAAAAATAAAAGAAATACAGTCTTAAATAGGTCTGCAAGGAATGTTTATGACAGTCGTATGACGATTTTATCATTGGTTTTTAATAAATCTTAATAATCAAAAATTTGGAAAAATGAATTTATTTCAGTTTAAGCATAGGAAGAAGGTAATATGTTTTTAAACATCATTTAGCCAAGACAAGAACAACAAACTGCAAGTAAAAATCCAGGGGTTGATTTACTAACCAAACATCATTTTTTTAACAACCACAAAATGTGATTCAAGAAGACAAAAATCTGAAATAAAAACCTAGAAAATAAATATGGCGATTGAAGATGAATTTGCTGCTGAAAGGATGGGTTCTTGTTGTTCCCACAAGTCCCTTCCTATTATGCCAAAAATGCCCTTCATGTTTCTGAGTGCGTGCTTCCTATTATTCAAGTCGTGGGTCTTCTTTGCTGCCCAAAAAACTCTCTTTTTAATAAAATCTCTCCATTCTTATTTTTGGTGACCAAGTATTAGGTTTTGGAACTCAAGATTATTGAATTTAGAACTAAAGTGTTTATTCCATATTGCATGAAATTCCTCCAATAAAATTAGAGCAATAATGCTATTTAAAACAATTAATTATTTTATGTGCAGTTTACTGTTATGTAGTGCAAATTTGGCCTGCATAACAGAAAGCTTCTTTTTAAACTCTTTCTTATTTATTTATTTAAAAATATCTAATTATAATAACACTATAATTAACATTATTTAATTATTTAACTAATACATATCTATTTTTAATAAATCAAGAAGTAAAAAATAATAATAATACAATAATATAAATACCTCTAATTATAATTTATTATAATTTAATTAATTCTACTTTGCATATTGTCTTCCAAACATCTAAAATTAGGTAAATAAAGACAATTTTTATTATTTATTTAATAAAATACAAATAAGGTATATATATTCTTTATTCAAATTGTAATACCTATTTTAATCACAATTCGAAAAAGACATTAAATTAAAAAATGTATTTAATATAAACTATTGTGGCAATTTAAACACAATATTTTCTAATTATTTAAATCATCAATCACACTTATTTATTTTATTATTTAAATAATTTAAACACACTATTTATTTAAATACCATAAAATAAACTATTTAAAATGACCCATTTAAAATAACCCATTTTAAATTTAATCGAAAGAACTTTTAATATTTATAATTAGATCATGCACTCGAAAAGGATTTACTGTTGCAATTAAAATACAATATTCTAAGTATATAACCATTCACCACATTTATTATCCACACAATGATGCATAAAATAAGCCATTCAATAATGCAACATGAAGCTACGTGAGTGTGTGATTGCATCGGAGTTAACCATCCCAAACAATTCTTGCCAAGTGGCTAGAACACCTCTACCTCAACCATGTTCTCGTCTTCGACGAGTACCTATATTCATTTGCACTTAACTCGACGTCAATAGGTTAGTGTCTCTAAAAACATAGTTGAAGCAAATCATTGTAATCACATCGATAATATTTAACATTTAAATCAATTTTCCAATTTTTGCATATCTAATTCCATGCTAATTATCTTCATACATATAAAATTAATTAAAGTAAAAGTCAATCACATCATTGTTCACTAATCAAGGATAATTAATATAGTCCATAAAAATGAGACGTGGCATCCTTTCCCACTTGGAAGAGACATCGTCTTGATGTCTTATTACACATCAAAATAATAATGAATCAATCTACCATCAATAAAGTATTAAGGTGTCATAAAATAATAACATCAACTCAAGGTATCAAAAGATCCTAACAACAACTCAAAGTATCATTAAGGTATCATCAATCCTAACAAAGCATATTAATGCCATTTTTGCATCTTCCCATGTGGCACCATCCACAAAAGTATAGGTCCTACTCAATCTAAAAAACAAAATGATATCTCAATTTCACATTTAACATTGCGTCCATCAAATAAATCCAAGTATAATCAATCAATAAATTCACATGGCACAACCACCAATTCAATGTATATAATCCATCACATGGTCCAACTACCACTAAATTAAATTTATTCTAGCATAAGAGTAACAATCACATCTGTAATGCACACCAAGAATGCATAAATCAATTCATCATAGACACGAATCAATCATCACAATGCACATGCAACCTCATGGCATCACAATCTGATATCAAAAGATTAGTTCTCTAAACCAACATTGGTCGAGATCTCCAATAACATGACAAAACTCTAAAGGTGCACCAACTAGGTCATATCCAATGATTGTGCAAACAACTCCTCTAAAACTATACCTCTCATATCATTCCTACCAATGGAATCTTTTTCCTTTTTCATTACTTGTAACCAAACTTTATCTTCAATATTATCTACAATTCAAAATTCTTAGAAAACTCTTTCTTGTCTTTCTTGTTCTTTTGTACAAAAATAATTCAATTTCTTTACTATTCTCCACACTTGGCTATTCACTATATTCAGTTATTTTGTTTCTGTTGTTCAATTATTTTCCTTTTTCTTTGCCAATACATTTATCCAACCACAACTCATTTTTAAACAACTTGTCCTAGCTTCATTTTTGAACTCTCTATTCCAACATGTCTTTTTACTATGATTTTTCAACCACAAAATTTTGCAATGATGTAAATTCCAACAATATTTTCTTCTATGTCTTTCTCTATCACTATGTGAATAATGTAAAATCTTTTTTTAAATGACTTCTTAATACTTGCAAAAACATGTCTTTCCTTTTCCTTTACCTTGATGCCGAAGACTTTCATACTTAGTCCCCACAATTGACTCAATGGGCTCTTTGATTCCATTCCCATGCTTACCCAAATCTTCTCCTATATATTCAAATTCTTTCAAAATTTTCAAACCAACATTATCACCCAAACAACTAGCTATGATAGCAGATTCATCATCATTTTCATCCTTATATTCTTCAATTATAAGCAACTTCAGCAACTACTAAGTGATTAATCAAAAGAACACAATTCATCTATGTCACACGAGACTTCAGAAGTTGATGACTTGATTTCAATATGTTCATTTTCTTTTCATGTTGCAAACAATTGTTTTAACTTGTCATTTTGATCTTTCCTTTAAATTTTCTCTGTCTAGGTTCTTCAATTTTTCTGGCTCAAATATTCATTCCTTCAAACAACTTCAACTCTTCTTCTAATTCTTGAACTTTTACCAATTCTTTTTCCAAAAGGTCATTTTCACAAACTTTTCATACTTTTCCTTTCCTAACTCCTTTATTTTTTCCATATATTCTATAATACTCCTTTTAACATTCATCAATTTCTTATTAACTTTTCTAATTCTTCTATCAAAATTCCTTTTCACCCCATAAGCTTTTAACTTCATACAAAATATCATCTTACTTCAATTGATCCAAAGTTATACCAAAATCCATTTCAGAACTTCCTTAACACTTCAACAATGGTAAAACATCTAACAACAATTAATGAACTCAATCTACACTCACTACGAAACAACACATTCTCTGCATCCTACTCCCTTACACAACCTATCAGAGGTCCATCATGGACATGATAGAAAACATAACATGATACATGACCAATATTTTAAAACATTCAAGCATAGCCACCAATAATAAATAAATAAATAAATTCTGAAGAATAGAAAAATTCACTTCCAACAATAAGGTACAAAATGATCTCAATTTTAATAGTAAATTAAACATGACCATCAAGGTTGCAAGATAAGTAAGTATCAAATTTTGATGGATATACTTTTCATAAATAAGAATAAAAAATTTCAGTGTTGGTCTTTACAACATTTCGAGAAATTATCAAAGTCAAAAAGATGAATATAAAATTCAAAAGTTTCACATTACATGAACTATGTGACTAATTCTAGCCACTAGGGAGGGAGTACGATGCTACACTATGCCTAGTACCAAAATTGGGTTGAGTTAAGAGAACACACTCAATCGCGTAAGCAACCTAGACCTCTAAGATTCCAAACACCTTTATATCATAAGATCATTTCCACACAACACCACTCAAGATACCTAGCAACAAAGATTGCATTCTGATCTAGGAAATCATAATCAAACTGAAGAATGTCTGACCAAACCTGGTGCATCCCTATTAACCTACATGCATCCCCAACTTGAATGCATCATCTCATTAATAGGATATGGCAGGGATTTAAATAAATAAAACTGATTAACGGTGGGTAGGTTTTTGAAAAGGAAACCTACCTCCCTGTTTTCCCCATATTCGGCACCCATCCTGGAAGGCAACTTCCCAAAAGCATAGAAAGAAAAATAGCCATTCTCCTTTCAAACACAAATTTATGGCAAAATAAAACATTCATACAATTCTATACTTGCAAACATTCAACAACCAGGATTTTAAGTTAGGACAAATCAGGTTCACAAACCAAGATATCACAACACATTATTCTTTCCTACAAGCAACGGTTATCATTTCTTTCCTTAAACTTCAATAAGGCAAATGTAATACTATCTTTCTTACAACCACATAATGAATCTATAATCATGATCATACTCTTAATAAAACAATGCAACATGCTTTTCAAGCAAGCATTCACCAGAAGGCAAAATAAAATAAGTCAAACATATGATCCAACATCCTCTTTCACATACTAATGCATAACCCTAAAAGAATAAAAGAATCTAGTCATTCATACTCAAGAACAATCATTAGGGTCTATCTAACCCTGTAAAAGAAGAAGCACATGCTATCCATAGCAAGCCAATACACAAGGACCCACACATGCTCAATCAACTGAGCAACACACACACCCAAAGCTCTCAATGTTAGAACCGCATTTTGATACCAAATGTAAAGCCTCATAAGTACATGTAAAAGCCAAAAAAACAACTCAAAAGAAAATGAAGTAAATAATCCATTTAAATACATCACATTGTCAAAAGTAAAAAGATGTAATTAATCCACTTAAATACAACTTTCAAAAGATAAAAAGGAGTGTAATTAATCCGCTTAATTACAATTTCAAAATAAACAATAATTTCATCAATAAGATTCAATAGAGTCAATAAATCTTCATAAATAAAGATCCATAAGAATCATTAAATCTTGCAAAAAGATAATCTCATCAATATAAATCAATAAATCATTTAAATCTTACAAATCGCATGCTCATTCCAGGTAAAAGCACTATAAAATCATATACAAAGTCCTTTGACAACCATGCCATAATACATCCAATAATCATGAACCATATGAATAAATAAATCAATATGCTCATCAGTCGCACGAACCAAGTGGTCCACCACCTGCGAGCCGAGAGATGGGAACATGGCCCAGATGCTTTTCCACCCAACTATGAAGTAATTACACTTCCCCAGATCCCTTCATGAAATGAAGGAAACCCAGCCCTACACAAAATATCTACCTACCTGGTAACAACTGGCAGGAGGGAACACCCGATGCAACCCTAATGTATGAATGTGCAATTCTAAATAATCAAAAGCAAATTGTCTCACAATAGAATGTGGTAGAGATATCAAATATAATAAGTTTGCTATATAATAAACATCTATTTCAATGTCATCTCGATTAGATCTAATCCTTTAAATAGTAACCTGGTTCAATTCCTGAAAAGAGGAAAAGCCATCTCTGAAAATCCACATTTGGCATCCTAGCCCAGAAGTAACCCAAACACATTCCTATATAAAAATCTACTTCTTTCCCCAAAAAATTAATAAGCAAATAAATCAATAAACAATTAAATAAATGAATAAATTGAAATCACTTATGACCACCTCTAATCCCTTTCACATGCATTAATAAAGAAAGCACACTTTTCGATCAAGCAGAAATGAAGATCATCATGAATCCCGTTTAAAGGCAAAAATGTAATTATATACTCAATTCATATTCCATGTTTTAAATAGATTGTAGAACCTATTGATTTTACTTCATATCTAAATGTTGTTTCATAATCCAAATAAAATCAAATGCTGATGTTTGACTACTCCACTCTCATACAATGAGGTTTCATGCGTACTTATGTCAAATAATATTACTATCTTTCCTCAAGATCAATAGAATAATAGAATAAAACAATTAATGTTCTTTTATAAATCATTTCAAATTCCTTTTCCAAAACACCAATCTAGGAAAACACACTTTCCAAGCAATAATCCATCATTTCCATACACAATTGCACTCACAAGTTTATCAATTTGATATAATTTCTTATTTATTATTCAATCATATTTTCACAATATCATATGCAATCTAGTTATTATTATCATTGATTCCATCATAATTTCCCATTATCAAATGAAGTCTATCTACTATTAATATCAATTTATTTAATCATAATTCCTCAAAAATCATATGCAATCTAACTATTATTGTTATTTGCTATCAAATTTGTGATGGAAATTCATAAAAACATAATTTAAATTTCTTGTTGTTGTAGCAAATTTAAATACAGAAAATTAAAACAGTTTCTTGTTATTCTGTTATTTTATGTTATCAATAATAGAAACTACAAAAAATAAAGAAAAATAAAATAGAATAGTGAATACATAGCTTACTATTATTTTCTAGAAATGTAAAGGAAAATACACTGAAAAATAGTCCATAACAGGAACTAGGTTTTTGTCTACCCTTTTGTGAATTTTTGAGAGTTTAAAATAATGGGTTGATTTTCTAATCAAATAGAAAGTTTTAATCAGCAAAAATAAAAGAAATACAGTCTTAAATAGGTCTGCAAGGAATGTTTATGACAACTATATGATCATTTTATCATTGGTTTTTAATCAATCTTAATAATTAAAAATCTGAAAAAATGATTTTGTTTCAATTTAAGCATAGGAAGAAGGTAATATGTTTTTAAACATCATTCATCCAAGACAAGAACAACAGACAACAAGTAAAAATCCAGGGGTTGATTTACTAACCAAACATCAATTTTTTAACAATCACAAAATGTGATTCAAGAAGACAAAAATATGAAATAAAAACCTAGAAAATAAATATGGTGATTGAAGATGAATTCGCTGCTGAAAGAATGGGTTCCTGTTGTTGCCACAATGCCCTTCCTGTTATGCTAAAAATTCCCTTCCTATTGTTGAGTGCGTGCTTCCTGTTATTCAAGTCATGGGTCTTCTTTGCTGCCCAAAAAACTCTCTTTTTAATAAAATCTCTCCATTATTATTTTTGGCGACCAAGTATTAGGTTTTGGAACTCAAGATTATTGAATTTAGAACTGAAGTGTTTATTCCATTTTGCATGAAATTCCTCCAATAAAATTAGAGCAATAATTCTATTTAAAACAATTAATTATTTTCTGTGCAGTTTACTGTTATGCAGTGTAAACTTGGCCTGCATAACAACAAGCTACTTTTTAAACTCTTTCTTATTTATTTATTTAAGAATATCTAATTATAATAACACTATAATTAACATTATTTATTTATTTAACTAATACATATCTATTTTAATAAATCAAGAAGTAAATAAAATAATAATACAATAATAATAATACATCTAATTATAATTTATTCTACTTTGCATATTATCTTCCAAACATCTAAAATTAGGTAAATAAAGACAATATTTATTATTTATTTAATAAAATACAAATAACATATATATATATATTCAAATTGCAATACCTATTTTAATCACAATTCGAAAAAGACATTAAATTAAAAAATACATTTAATATAAACTATTGTAGCAATTAAAGCATAATATTTTCTAATTATTTAAATCATCAATTGGGTAAGTGCAAGAAGATGGGGGGCCAAAAAGGGGTCTTAAGTGGCCACTTTTTTTCTGAAATTAGGAAATGCTAGCCTTGGATGAGAAATTGAGCATAGTTACACTCAAAATTTGGAGATGCAACCAAAACAATGTTCATAGTGCTCCAAGTCTACTTTCTAAACTACTATTTTCTTTTTGAAAATGGCATAGATTAAGGGGTTCAAAAGAGGGAGCCACAGAAATTGGTGTTGTTTCTATCAAGAAAACATAACATAGCATGTTTTCTGGCTCCCTCAAAAGGTCAACTTTTTTTTGGTATTTTTAAAATCGCTTCAGTGAGAAATTAGCTAATAGCATGTAGTTTATGCCTAATTTTTCTGATAATTTTTTGATGAATATTTGATTTTTTACTAATTTTCAAAGTGGACACATCCTAAAAAACAAAATTTTGGCCGTGCTACCCCTATAAATATTGAAAACTAATTGAAAATCATTTTTTTATTTTCTTAATATGTGTAGAATGGAGTCTAGTTTCTAAATATGTAATTTTTTTGAAATTTTAATGAAAGTTAATTTACAATTAAAAAAAGACCAAACAATGGTTTTTGCCCAAAAACAGACACACAAACAAAAGAAATTAAAGATGAAAGGCTTAACATTGTTAAAATGTGAAAAAAATCACATCGTCAAATAGCTAAGAGAAAGCCTAACATTACCCAGGTGTTTGATTTGTTTGACCTTGAAACACGTGCAAATCTGAGGGTTAGCACAAATGAAATTATGTGAAAACTTGAAGAATATGGAAAAACACGTCTGTGGATGTTGAAAAGGCACTCCAAGCCTTTGGGTTGGAAATCCAAAGCAAATCCCAAGCCCAAGGCTTGGGATTCCCAAAGCAAAACATAACGCAAGCGCATTATAACGTGCTCGCATTATAACGCACTTGCATTATTGTTTGCTTTGCATTTTGCCTTTTCTGCAAAAGTTTGTGTTGTTTGTCATGTTTTAAATAATGCGAGCACGTTATAACGCACTCGCATTATGTTCCCCTTGAATTTTTTTATGTTCAAGGTTAGTAATCATGTATGTATGTATGCCTATATGTATGTATGTATAGTGTCGAGGGTAGAGGAGGGTAGAGATGGGGGTGAGCTAGATAGGGGAGGAGAGGGGTGGATAAGGATTGAGTGATTAAGGTTTAAGGTTGAGGGTTGAGGGTTTAGGGATAGGATTTAGAGTTTAGGGATAAGGGATTAGAGTTTAGGGATAAGGGATTAGAGTTTAGGACCTTTAGGGATTAGGGTTTAGGGTTGAGGCTTTAGGGATAGCATTTAGGGTTGAGGGTCGAGGGTTGAGGGTTTATTGATAGTGTTTAGGGTTGAGGGTTGAGGGATTAGGTTTTACGGTTGATGGATTAGGGTTTAAGGTATAGTGTTGAGGGTTGATAGTTTAGGGTTGACGGATTAGCGATTAATGTCGAGGTTAGGGTTAGAGCGTCGAGGGTAGAAGGATTAGAGATATGGTTTAGGGTTAAAGGTTTAAGGATTGAGGGTTAAGGCTTTAGGGATGAGGGTTTAAGGCTTAAGATATAGTGTCAAGTGTTGAGGGTGCAGGGATAGGGTTTAAGTTTTAAGGGTTAAGGGTTGAGGGATAGTGATTAGGGTTTAAGGTATAGTGTTGAGGGTTGATGGTTTAGGGATAGGGTTTAGGTTTGAGGGATTAGGGTTTAGGTTGATGAATTAGGGTTTAATGTTGAGAGTTAAGGGTTGAGGGTTGAGGGTTGAGGGTTTAGGGATAGGATTGATGGTCAAGGGATTAGGGTTAAAGAAGAGTGTCGAGGGTAGAGGGATTAGGGATAGGGTTTAGGGTTGAAGGTTTAAGGATTCAGGGTTGAGGCTTTAGGGATGAGGGTTAAGGGATTAGGGTTTAAGATGTAGTGTCAAGTGTCGAGCGTGTAGGGATATGTTTTAGAGTTCAAGTTTTAAGGGTTAAGGGTCGAGGGATCAGAGTTAAGGGTTGAGGGATTAGGGTTTGACGTCAAGGGTATAAGGGTTAGGGATAGGGTTGGAGGGTTTAGGGATAAGGGATTAGGGTTTAAGGTATAGTATCAAGCCCATTGAGGGTTTAGAAATAGGGATAGCATTTAGGGTTTAGGGATAAGAGATTAGAGTTGAGGGATGATGGATTAGGGTTGAGGGTTGAGGGTTGAAGGATTAGGGTTTAGGGTTGAGGGTTGAGGGATTAGGGTTTAAGGTATAGTGTTGAAGGTTTAGGGTTGAGGGATTAGAGTGAAGGGTTGAGGGATTAGGATTTGACGTTGAGGGTTGAGGGTTGAGGCTTTAGGGTTTAGAGTTTAGGGATAGGGTTGAGGGTCGAGGGATTAGAGTTAAGGGTTGAGGGATTAGGGTTTGACGTTAAGGGTTGAGGGTTGAGGTTCAAGGGTTGAGGGTTGAGGGATTAGAGTTTAAGGTATATTGTCGAGGGTTGAGGATTTATTGATAGTGTTTAGGGTTGAGGGTTGAGGGATTAGGTTTTAGGGTTGATGGATTAGGGTTTAAGGTATAGTGTTGAGGGTTGAGGATTTAGGGACAGGGCTTAGGGTTGTCAGATTAGGGTTTAGGGTTGACAGATTAGAGTTTAGGGTTGACGGATTAGCATTTAATGTCGAGGTTAGGGTTAGAGTGTCGAGGGTAGAGGGATTAAGTATAGGGTTTATGGTTGAAGGTTTAAGGATTGAGGGTTGAGGCTTTAGGGATGAGGGTTTAAGGCTTCAGATATAGTGTCAAGTGTTGAGGGTGTAGGGATAGGTTTAAGTTTTAAGGGTTAAGGGTTGAGGGATAGTGATTAGGGTTTAAGGTATAGTGTTGAGGGTTGATGGTTTAGGGATAGGGTTTAGGTTTGAGGGATTAGGGTTTAGGGTTGATGAATTAGGGTTTAATGTTGAGAGTTGAGGGTTGAGGGTTGAGGGTTTACGGATAGGGTTGATGGTCAACGGATTAGGGTTAAAGAAGAGTGTCGAGGGTAAAGGGATTAGGCATAGGGTTTAGGGTTGAAGGTTTAAGGATTTAGGGTTGAGGCTTTACGTATGAGGGTTAAGGGATTAGGGTTTAAGATATAGTGTTGAGTGTCGAGCGTGTAGGGATAGGTTTTAGGGTTTAAGTTTAAGGATTAAGGGTTGAGGGATCAGAGTTAAGGGTTGAGGGATTAGGCTTTGACGTCGAGGGTATAAGGGTTAGGGATAGGGTTGGAGGGTTTAATGATAAGGGATTAGGGTTTAAGGTAGAGTATCAAGCCCATTGAGGGTTTAGGAATAGCGATAGAATTTAGGGTTTAGGGATAAGAGATTAGAGTTGAGGGATGAAGGATTAGGGTTGAGGGTTGAGGGTTGAGCGTTGAGGGATTAGGGTTTAGGGATAAGGTTTAGGGTTGAGGATTGAGTGATTAGGTTTTAAGGTATAGTGTTGAGGGTTTAGGGATAGGGTTTAGGGTTGAGGGATTAGAGTGAAGGGTTGAGGGATTAGGATTTGATGTTGATGGTTGAGGGTTGAGGGTTGAGGGTTGAGGATTTAGGGATTAGGGTTTAGAGATAGGGTTGAGGTTCAAGGGATTAGAATTAAGGGTTGAGGGATTAGGGTTTGATGTTGAGGGTTGCGGGTTGAGGTTCGAGGCTCAAGGGTTGAGCGATTAGGGTTGAGGTTGAGGGATTAGGGTTTAAGGTATAGTGTTGATGGTTGAGGGTTTATTGATAGTGTTTAGGGTTGAGGGTTGAGGGATTAGGTTTTAGGGTTGATGGATTAGGGTTTAAGGTATAGTGTTGATGGTTGAGGGTGTAGGGATAGGGTTTAGAGTTGATGGATTTGGGTTTAGGATTGACGGATTAGCGTTAAATATCAAGGTTAGGGTTAGAGTGTCAAGGGTAGACGGATTAGGGATAGGGTTTAGGGTTGAAGGTTTAAGGATTGAGGGTTGAGGCTTTAGGGATAAGGGCTTAAGGATTAAGATATAGTGTCAAGTGTTGAGGGTGCAGGGATAGGGTTTAAATTTTAAGGGTTAAGGGTTGAGGGATAGTGATTAGGGTTTAAGGTATAGTGTTGAGGGTTGATGGTTTAGGGATAGGGTTTAGGTTCGAGGGATTAGGGTTTAGGGTTGATGAATTAGGGTTTAATTTTGAGATTTGAGGGTTGAGGGTTGATGGTCAAGGGATTAGGGTTAAAGAAGAGTGTCAAGGGTAGAGGGATTAGGGATAGGGTTTAGGGTTGAAGGTTTATGGATTTAAGATTGAGGGTTTAGGGATTAGAGTTTAAGATATAGTGTCGAGTGTTGAGCGTGTAGGGATAGGTTTTAGGGTTCAAGTTTTAAGGGTTAAGGGTCGAGGGATCAGAGTTAAGGGTAGAGGGATAAGGGTTTGATGTCGAGGGTATAAGGATTAGGGATAGGGTTGGAGGGTTTAGGGATAAGGGATTAGGGTTTAAGGTATAGTATCGAGCCTGTTGAGGGTTTAGGAATAGCGATAGCACTTAGGGTTTAGGGATAAGAAATTGGAGTTGAGGGATGACGGATTAGGGTTGAGGGTTGAGGGTTGAGGGATTAGGGTTTACGGATAAGGTTTAGGGTTGAGGGTTGAGGGATTAGGGTTTAAGGTATAGTGTTGAGGGTTTAGGGTTGAGGGATTAGAGTGAAGGGTTGAGGGATTAGGGTTTGACGTTGAGGGTTGAGGGTTGAGGCTTTAGGGTTTAGGGTTTAGGGATAGGGTTGAGGGATTAGGGTTTTATGTTGAGGGTTGAGGGTTGAGGTTCGAGGGTCGAGGGTTGAGGGATTAGGGTTAAGGGTTGATCGATTAGGGTTGAAGGTATAGTGTCGATGGTTGAGGGTTTATTGATAGTGTTTAGGGTTGAGGGTTGAGGGATTAGGTTTTAGGGTTGATGGATTAGGGTTTAAGGTATAGTGTTGAGGGTTTAGGGATAGGGTTTAGGGTTGACAAATTAGAGTTTAGGGTTGATAGATTAGCATTTAATGTCAAGGTTAGGGTTAGAGTGCCAAGGGTAGAGGGATTAGGGATAGGGTTGAAGGTTGAAGGTTTAAGGATTGAGGGTTGAGGCTTTAGGGATGAGGGTTTAAGGCTTAAGATATAGTGTAAAGTATTAAGGGTGTAGGGATAGGGTTTAGGTTTTAAGGGTTAAGGGTTGAGGGATAGTGATTAGGGTTTAAGGTATAGTGTTGAGGGTTGATGGTTTAGGTATAGGGTTTAGGTTTGAGGGATTAGGGTTTAGGGTTGATGAATTAGGGTTTAATGTTGAGAGTTGAGGGTTGAGGGTTTAGGGATAGGGTTGATGGTCAAGAGATTAGGGTTAAAGAAGAGTGTCAAGGGTAGAGGGATTAGGGATAGGGTTTAGGGTTGAAGGTTTAAGGATTTAGGGTTGAGGCTTTAGGGATGAGGGTTAAGGGATTAGGGTTTAAGATATAGTGTCAAGTTTCGAGTGTGTAGGGATAGGTTTTAGGGTTCAAGTTTTAAGGGTTCAGGGTTAAGGGACCAGAGTTAAGGGTTGAGGGATTAGGGTTTGACATCAAGGGTATAAGTTTTAGGGATAGGGTTGGAGGGTTTAGGGATAAGAGATTAGGGTTTAAGGTATAGTATCGAGCCTGTTGAGGGTTTAGGAATAGGAATAGCATTTAGGGTTTAGGGATAAGAGATTAGAGTTGAGGGATGATGGATTAGGGTTCAGGGTTGAGGGATTAGGGTTTAGAGATAAGGTTTAGGGTTGAGGGTTGAGGGATTAGGGTTTAAAGTATAGTGTTGAGGGTTTAGGGATAGGGTTTAGGGTTGAGAGATTAGAGTGAAGGGTTGAGGGATTACGATTTGACGTTGAGGGTTGAGGGTTGAGGCTTTAAGGTTTAGGTTTTGGGGATAGGGTTGAGGGTCGAGGGATTAGAGTTAAGGGTTGAGGGATTTGGGTTTGACATTAAGGGTTGAGGGTTGAGGTTCAAGGGTCAAGGGTTGAGGGATTAGGGTTGAGGGTTGAGCGATTAGGGTTTAAGGTATAGTGTCGAGCGTTGAGCATTTATTGATAGTATTTAGGGTTGAGGGTTGAGGGATTAGGTTTTAGGGTTGATGGATTAGGGTTTAAGGTATAGTGTTGAGGGTTGAGGGTTTAGGGATAGGGTTTAGGGTTGATGGATTAGGGTTTAGGGTTGACGGATTAGAATTTAATGTCAAGGTTAGGGTTAGAGTGTTGAGGGTAGAGGGATTAGGGATAGGGTTTAGGGTTGAAGGTTTAATGATTAAGGGTTGAGGCTTTAGGGATAAGGGTTTAAGGCTTAAGATATAGTGTCAAGTGTTGAGGGTGCAGGGATAGGGTTTATGTTTTAAGGGTTAAGGGTTGAGGGATAGTGATTAGGGTTTAAGGTATAGTGTTGAGGGTTGATGGTTTAGGGATAGGGTTTAGGTTTAATGGATTAGGGTTTTGGGTTGATGAATTAGGGTTTAATGTTGAGAGTTTAGGGTTGAGGATTGAGGGTTTAGGGTTGAGGGTTTAGGGATAGGGTTGATGGTCAAGGGATTAGGGTTAAAGAAGAGTGTCAAGGGTAGAGGGATTAGGGATAGGGTTTAGGGTTGAAGTTTTAAGGATTTAGGGATGAGGCTTTAGGGATGAGGGTTAACAGATTAGGGTTTAAGATATAGTGCCGAGTGTCGAGCGTGTAGGGATAGATTTTAGGGTTCAAGTTTTAAGGGTTAAGGGTCGAGGGATCATAGTTAAGGGTTGAGTGATTAGGGTTTGACAGCAAGGGTATAAGGATTAGGGATAGGATTGGAGGGTTTAGGTATAAGGGATTAGGGTTTAAGGTATAGTATCGAGCCCGTTGAGGGTTTAGGAATAGGGATAACATTTAGGGTTTAAGGATAAGAGATTAGAGTTGAGGGATGATGGATTAGGGTTGAGGGTTGAGGTTTGAGGGATTAGGGTTTAGGGATAAGGTTTAGGATTGAGGGTTGAGGGATTAGGGTTTAAGGTATAGTGTTGAGGGTTTAGGGATAGGGTTTAGGGTTAAGGGATTAGGATTTGACATTGAGGGTTGAGGTTTAAGGCTTTAGGGTTTAGGGTTTAGGGATAGGGTTGAGGGTCAAGGGATTAGAGTTAAGGGTTGAGGGATTAGGGTTTGATGTGGAGGGTAGAGGGTTGAGGTTCGAGGGTGGAGGGTTGAGGGATTAGGGTTAAGGGTTGAGCGATTAGGGTTTAAGGTATAGTGTCGAGGGTTGAGGGTTTATTGATAGTGTTTAGGGTTGAGGGTTGAGAGATGAGGTTTTAGGGTTGATGGATTAGGGTTTAAGGTATAGTGTTGAGGGTTGAGGGTTTAGCATTGATGGATTAGGGTTTAGGGTTGATGGATTAGCATTTAATGTTGCGGTTAGGGTTAGAGTGTCGAGTGTAGAGGGATTAGGGATAGGGTTTAAGGTTGAAGGTTTAAGGATTGAGAGTTAGGGATGAGGATTTAAGGCTTAAAATATAGTGTCAAGTGTTAACGGTGCAGGGATAGGGTTTAAGTTTTAAGGGTTAAGGGTTGAGGGATAGTGATTAGGGTTTAAGGTATAGTGTTGAGGATTGATGGTTTAGGGATAGGGTTTAGGTTTGAGGGATTAGAGTTTAGGGTTGATGAATTAGGGTTTAATGTTGAGAGTTGAGGGTTGAGGGTTGAGGGTTTAGGGATAGGGTTGATGGTCAAAGGATTAGGGTTAAAGAAGAGTGTCAAGGCTAGAGGGATTAGGGATAGGGTTTAGGGTTGAAGGTTTAAGGATTTAGGGATGAGGGTTAATGAATTAGGGTTTAAGACATAGTGCCAAGTGTCGAGCGTGTAGGGATAGGTTTTAGGGTTCAAGTTTTAAGGGTTAAGGGTCAAGGGATTATAGTTAAGGGTTGAGGGATTAGGGTTTGACATGGAGGGTATAAGGATTAGGGATAGGATTGGAGGGTTTAGGGATAAGGGATTAGGGTTTAAGGTATAGTACCACACCTGTTGAGGGTTTAGGAATAGGGATAGCATTTAGGGTTTAGGGATAAGAGATTAGAATTGAGGGATGACCAATTAGGGTTGAGGGATTAGGGTTTAGGGATAAGGTTTAGGGTTGAGGTTTGAGGGATTAGGGTTTAAGGTATAGTGTTGAGGGTTTAGGGATAGGGTTTAGGGTGGAGGGATTAGAGTGAAGGGTTGAGGGATTAGGATTTGACATTGAGGGTTGAGGGTTGAGGCTTTAGGGTTTAGGGTTTAGGGATAGGGTTGAGGGTCGAGGGATTAGAGTTAAGGGTTGAGGGATTAGGGTTTGATGTTGAGGGTTGAGGTTTAAGGGTCGAGGGTTGAGGGATTAGGGTTTAGGGTTGATGGATTAGTGTTTAATGTTGAGGTTATGGTTAGAGTGTCGAGGGTAGAAGGATTAGGGATAGGGTTTAGGGTTGAAGGTTTAAGGATTGAAGGTTGAGGCTTTAGGAATGACGATTTAAGGCTTAAGATATAGTGTCAAGTGTTGAGGGTGCAGGGATAGGGTTTAAGTTTTAAGGGTTAAGGGTTGAGGGATAGTGATTATGGTTTAAGGTATAGTGTTGAGGGTTGATGGTTTAGGGATAGGGTTTAGGTTTGCAAGATTAGGGCTTAGGGTTGATGAATTAGGGTTTAATGTTGAGAGTTGAGGGTTGAGGGTTGAGGGTTTAGGGATAGGGTTAATGGTCAAGGGATTAGGGTTAAAGAAGAGTGTCGAGGGTAGAGGGATTAGGGATAGGGTTTAGGGTTGAAGGTTTAAGGATTTAGGGTTGAGGCTTTAGGAATGAGGGTTAAGGGATTAGGGTTTAAGATATAGTGTCGAGTGTTGAGCATGTAGGGATAAGTTTTAGGGTTCAAGTTTTGAGGGTTAAGGGTTTAGGGATCAGAGTTAAGGGTTGAGGGATTAGGGTTTGACATCGAGGGTATAAGGATTAGGGATAGGATTAGAGGGTTTAGGGATAAGGGATTAGGGTTTAAGGTATAGTATCGAGCCCATTGAGGGTTTAGGAATAGGGATAGTGTTTAGGGTTTAGGGATGTGGGATTAGAGTTGAGGGTTGAGGGATTAGGGTTTAGGGATAAGGTTTAGGGTTGAGGTAGACAAGGAGCAACTGAGAGACATAGAGAGGGGAGAGGTAGAGAGGTGAGGGGGAGAGATAAGTGAGATATAGAACATGAGCTAATGGAACTAGATGTGAAATATTGTGAAGGTGCTATTGAAGGTGAGATAGGCACAAATATTTATGGATCAATCTATAGCAAGACAAAACGTGAGCACGTTATAACATGCTCACATTTTGTCCTACTATAGAAATAGTAAAAAAGTGTTGACCCCTGTGTTCTAGGCCCACATGCTCTATTTTCATGCTGATTATGTGTGTACTCTGACAAAAAAGAAGTGCTTTCATGCTGTTGGGAAGTTCACATGCACATTTTACACATTCTACCACCTTTGCGTGATCTTTCCACCACCTTTTTTGCTTTGCCAACTTGAGGAGGAAATAACATATTTTTCACACCAAGTTTGATATATATCTATTCAAGTTTCAATTTTTGTAGTGTTACAATGTTAATTGTGATTCAGTTTTAGGAATTTAACATTATAGATTGGTTAATAGTATTGTTGTTAGTAATTATATTTGAGTGTTATTCAATTTAACATTGAAAAGGAAGCAAGTGATGAAAAACTCAAATTGTTGAGGAATTTGATGCAAGAAGAAAAAAACACTACATAATTGGGTACTCTCTCCATTCGAATCTTCATTTTTTAGGTATGTCAAGTCTTTACATGCATGTTCTTTACATTTTCCTTAATTCTATTTGAATTACTTTATCATGCTTTATCATACATTTTTAAAATAGACACATTCCCAATCAAGAAAGCAACCTACAATCTCATGTGATGCCATGTATATTTTCTACACTTGGGCTCTTTAATAATTATGTGTAATAAACAGACCTTAACATACCATGATGTCAAACTATACAAGAATAAATCCTTACAACATAATAAAAATACAATCCCACTATTATCTTTTCATATTAACAAGTTAAAATACAAATGAATAGGTGCCAAGATCATACAAGTATGCACATGACATGATAATTTGTATGCACATATCTTGGGCTAGGACATTCCTTATGCACCTATTCATGATGATGTGTACATGCACATGACACAACAATTGTTGTCTATTCCTTCACAAGCCACCCAAATCCTAGTATCCCTAGTACCAACAAAACACCTTCTCAATTCCAAATCCTAGTAGCCCTAGTAACAACAAATATGTCAAATTGGGTCTACCTCAACCTTTTCAAGCATGAAGTCCCATGTACTCTTTTCATGGCTGCAATAATTTTCTTTGTATGCTTTGTACCTATTTTGGTTGAGTGACATTTTTTCTTTTACATGATGATTGTATGTACATTTACTATGAAGGGTTGAATGACATATATTTTAGTTATTTGTATGGATTCATTTCTTAGGAACTAATATTGGTCTCTTTATCATGCTACAAACAAATTCTCCGTCATGCTGAGGAAACGATCAAGAATTAAACCAACACAAGAAGAGATAGAAGCTAAGAATGCAAAGAAAGTAGTGGCTATGAGGGAACTCCGTGAGAAGAGGAAATTGGACACGATAAATGAAGACATGCCAATTGAAGAGGGACCACAACCATCACAAAGAGATATGGTATTGGCAACACAAAGAGAACGAATGCAAAAACTTTGTGCTACGAGATATTTGAATACCATAGTTGGAGACACGTCCTCTACCACAAGTCAACATGTAGGGACACCATCTACCACATCTCAAGTTGAGAGTACATCATCACTCACATGTGATGAAGGAGGTATGCCATCATTCCCACCTCAACCTCAAGGTATGTCATCTATTCCATCTTCGATCGAAGGTATACCATATAGCCCATCTCATTTAAATATTGATGAAATTCCTAATGTTGAGATGAATTTATCTAACTTAACACCACCTAGAATTTTGCATAGAAAGCTAAAGTATTTGATTGATATTGATGAGAATATTCTGCAGCTAATGGAAGGTAAGATTCCAAAATGCACTTGTAGAAGATATACTCATAAGATTTAGAGATTGTTCTTTGAAAAGTTAAATGAGACTACAAGATGTCAACTATTCCTTGAAATGATGTGAAGTATAAAGTATAGGTCCATCATGAAGATTCTTGGTTTGAGAACATCAAAGGCTTCAAGTGAAAAATCTATTGTCAAGAATCTAAAGAGTGTGTATGAGAGTGTGGGTAACACCTCACGCACAAAAGATAGTAATGCAACATGGCATCTGATTACATCAACTATAGTAAGTAGTCAAACAAGGAAAGCTCGTCTCATTAGAAAGACGAGTCAAGAATTGAGAATTAATATGAAAACTTTATCAAGAGCCATTGGAAGACACCAAAGAATTGAGGACACTAATGCCAATAAATTATGGGCATTCTCAGGGAGACTACCACGAAAAGATAAACTAATTGTTGAAGCATTGAGATCACTAATTGAAGACTTTTGGAAGAATTACACAAGGATATCTCCAAATCAAAGGGATGTGGTAAGAAGGAGAATTGGTAGTTAGAACCGTGAGCCACATCCAAAGCATTTTTGGATGAGACTCAAACACAGTTTTATGGTAAATTTCTAGAGAAGTATCCTCAAATTAAAATTTGTCAAAGATATTTTGAAATACTAAAACCTTTCTATGTTAAGCTAAATCACACATGCACTACTTGTTGTTGTAGATTACATATTAAATTTTCTAACCATTTTGATGTTTATAGGTCTATATGTTTAGATATGCATACTAACAATGTTTTGTAGGGTTGTGCCATACGTGCCCCACCAACATCTTCAAGAGACTTCATATCAAAAATTTTATGTGAAAGAGAGGAAGGTCAAATATTCTATAAGAAATTATGTTTGGATGGCACATGTCATCGTTGCAGTGGCTTGCAACATTTGCCAATATGTGAACATATGGAAAGAACACATGCCGTTGGAAATGAACTATTAGAGTTTGGCAAGTATAAAACAGTGGCATACAATACAAAAGATGGTAAAGAAGCAAAGAGGTGTGAATTGGTTATTGAAAAGATTCTAGTGTATCAGTTTATGCCTATATTTCGTGATAGCATAGTGTATGAGTATGCAAGACATGCCCATTGAGCTCAATGGTTGGACTTGCAATTCAAGTTATGTAAGGACACATTTCCAGTTGGTAGCATTGTTTCAGTCATCGACTTTGTAGAGAACTACAGTCTACAGCCACAGCATGAGGTGCAATCACAATTTTACAACTCCATACAGGTTTCTATATTTGTGCACATCGCATTCATCCATGTGAATGATGGTACAGAGGATGATAGAAAGATCAGAAGGGAGTATAATTTCTACATTAGTTATGATCGTACGCATTCTACGGAGTTATTGCAAGGTTGCTTTCAGGTGTTCTACAATGATTTGGCTAGAAGGGGCATATCGTTCAGTCAGCATATCATATGGTCAAATCACAATTCAAGAACTTGTAGAATTTCTATTGGCTGAGTAGGAGGCATAATTTTATAGGTATTCAGCATATGTAGAACTTTTGTGAGGCCAGGCATGGAAAGGGGGAGCATGATGGTGCAGGAGCATGTATCAAAAGAGCCATAGCACAAGAAGAGTTAAAGTATAAAGACAATGCAAAGTTGACAGATGAAAAATTGATTATCGAGTGATGTAATGCTTCCATGGGTCCAGGTAATGAAGGTAAGTCTTCAGTTCGTAGATTTTTTTGGTTGATAGATGATACTAACATTGCACCATATGAGGACTGTTGTACACTAACAGGATCAAATGCGATGCACTCTTTCAGAAGCTCAATTGCAGGTTCATGGAGTATCCATACACGAAAGATGTCATGCTTTTGTTCTTCCTGTACAATTCAAGCCTAGGATAAGTGCAAGTCAAAGGAGTGGGTTGACAAATGGCAATTAAGTTATCTTAGCCCACTTGACATGTATCGACCCCCGACAACACTGGAACTAACACAGATGGAATCATCAGTTGACTTTGACCACATATTGGATCTAGTTCAACTAGGTAATATATCTATTTGCATAGTTTTTAAAATTCCTAATGTCATCTTACTTTGTAGTGTTTTTGTAATGTTGACTAATTTCATCTAATTTGCTACACATATCAATGTAGGGCACGTATATGCAGTTATTACAGATGAAGATAATGAAGAGGGAACAAATTATTACTTATGTCATTGTGTTGAGGCCAAAAAGAAATTGGAGGTCCCAGTTACAGATGGAGAAAACATCAAATACCCTATAGGCTCAGTGGTTATTACTGGAACATAGCTTAGAAGGTACCCACATAAGGGTGTTAATGTTTGGCTGTTTTAGGACTTTGACATGCATCAGAAGATTCTTCATTACTCAAACCTTGTCGTGGCATCCAATGTTCATTTGATATAGTATCAGGGTAGACCTTTGAACAAAATCTTGTGGAAGGTGTGTGTTTTTGACGATAAAGCAATACTTGACACAATAAAGAGTAGAGCAGACCCAGATGATTCATTGGATTAATTTGTAAGTATTCACACTGATTTTGTAAAGTCATGTTACATTGAGTTGTAAGTATGCACATTAATTTGTAAGGTTTGTCTTTTTAATTTCCTTCTGTACTTTTACACATATACACATTTTTACATCATCATGTTATGCTTCGTGGGGTTAGACCTAAGTGATGGATGAAGTTGATCCTGAGAATAATGTATAAAATCTAGGTAATGTATAAAATATAGGTGTCTCTAGGTGTCTTGGTTTCTAACTAGATAATAGGTGTCTCTAATTGTGATGTGGAGGCAATGGGATAGTTGGAGGATGGCAAACTAGAGAAGGTTTCCTTATGCTCTAAAGCCCAAATTTCATGATCATTATACAAAAGTCAGAACAACAGGTAGAGACTCTAAATTCTTCATGGAAAAGGTGATTTCAGATGCTATGGGACCCATTCCAATCATTGCCAAAGGCAGACCAAACTCAAGATTAACACTTCCTTCACAAACCCAAGAAATGGCTTGTAGCCCTAAAAAAAGGAACAGTCCTAATAACTTTTGATACAAATCTTCAAACATAGAACTTGGACAATTAGTAGATACCCATTTGGACTCCCTATCACATATCCAAAATTGGGTATAGGTTGTTTTGGACGATAAACCCTAACCTATAACTCCTCTCAATAACCTAGAGCCCCAATTAGGCCTAAAATACAAAGAGAACCCCCTTAAATTCACACATAGAACACAACCAATGACTTGAGCACTTAATATTCATTGTAAAACTATGAATTTTATGGGTTTTGTCCTCCTATAATCTGTTGTTCCCAAAAATGCCTCTATGGTTCCTTCTCTATGTCTCTAAACATCACCTAACACACGGTTTTGTTAGGTTTCCTCAAATAAAACTTCTTCTCCTCATATTTCTTGCCAAAAAATCATCATAGCATACTAGAACAGACCTACTACAACTCATTCCACTGATCAAAAGTGAATCAAATCAATGGAATGGCCAAAAAATGCACGATTCTTACCAAAACCCTAGATAAGGGTTTCTTAAACTATTTTCAGGAAAATGAGTCTTACTCTACTCTAGAATTGTTTCAAGATGCCAAACTAGATGCAAATGAATGTCAACTCACTCTAGTTTCATGCCACCACCATAGTCCTTCAGTTGCACTAATGGTGCAGGGGCACCTAGGTTGTCATGCCTCCAAGAGGGGTCAAAAAATGAAATTTTGTTTTGATTGAGTCAATTGTATGTAATAAGATCTTCTAAGAACATTTCATTTCTTTTTAAGTCACTTTGAGTCATTTGGGGTCAGTTTGAATCTTTGAGTCCTGTTGCAAAAAAGTGTCAATGTTATCAAGTTACACAAAGCAACTTTTTGCATTTTTGTTGTCCTGCTCTTGATGCGACCAAACTGACAGTTCCAACACATCTGAATGGGTATGTTTAAGCTAGGCATGGTTCTATTTTTCACCCAAACATGTCGAAACAGTCCGAGCTACATCGTATCGACGATATCCCTTAAGAGTCCAAAGTGCAAAAAGGCATCAATCTTTGACGAGATGTTACTCAAAAAATGTGTCAGTTAGAAACATTCCGTCTGAGGAAACATGATCATGTAGAGTATGTCTATAATAACCTCTCTCAGTTTTTTATATTTCTGAGGCATTTGCCCATGATGAAAGGTTTTCTGCTACCCCAAAAATTGTCAGAAGGAGATAGTGTAAAGTTGCAAATGGGTGTAACTTTCATCCTGCTCTTGATGCAACTAAATTGACTATTCCAACGCATCTGGATGGGTACATTTATGCTAGGTATTGTCTTTTTTTTCACCCAAACATGTTGAAACAATCTGAGCTACACTGTACCGACGATATCCCTGAAGAGTCCAAAGTGCAAAAAGGCAGCAATCTTTGACAAGATGTTACTCAAAAACTGTGTCACTTAGAAACATTCCATCTAAGGTAACACAATCACATAAAGTGCATCTATAATAACCTCTCTCAGTTTTTTATATCTCTGAGGCAATTTCCCGTGGTGAAAGGTTTTCTGCTGCCCCAAAAATCGTCAAAAGGAGGCAGTGTAAAGTTGCAAAGGGGTGTAACTTTCATCCTGCTCCTGATGCGACTAAAATGACTATTCCAACGCATCTGGATGGGTACATTTATGCTAGGCATGGTCCTATTTTTCACCCAAACATTTCGAAACAATCCAAGCTACATTGTACCGATGATATCCCTAAAGAGTCCAAAGTGCAAAAAGGCAGCAATCTTTGATGAGATGTTACTCAAAAACTGTGTCACTTAGAAACATTTCATCTAAGGCAACATGATCACGTAGAGTTCCTCTACAATAACCTCTCTCAATTTTTTATATCTTTGAGGCATTTTCCCGTGGTGAAAGGTTTTCTGCTACCCCAAAAATCGTCAGAAGGAGGCAGTGTAAAGTTGCAAAGGGGTGTAAATTTTGTCCTGCTCCTGATGCGACCAAACTAACTATTCCAATGTGTCCAGATGGGTACATTTATGCTAGGCATGGTCTTTTTTTTCACCCAAACATGTCAAAACAGTCTAAGCTACATTGTACCAACGATATCCCTGAAGAGTCCAAAGTGCAAAAAGGTAGCAATCTTTGACGATATGTTACTAAAAAAATGTGTAACGTAGAAACATTCTGTCTAAGGCAACACAATCATGTAGAGTGCCTCTACAATAACCTTTTTCTCAATTTTTTATATCTCTGAGGCATTTGCCCATGGTGAAAGGTTTTTTGCTGCCCCAAAAATTGTCAAGAGGCAATGTAAAGTTGCAAAGGGGTGTAACTTTCATCTTGTTCCTGATGCAACCAAACTGACTGTTCCAATGCATCTAGATGGGTATATTTATGCTAGGCATGGTCCTATTTTTCACCCAAACATGTCAAAATAGTCCAAGCTACATTGTACCGATGATATCCCTGAAGAGTCCAAAGTGCAAAAAGGCAGCAATGTTTGACACGATGTTACTCAAAACCGTGTCACTTAGAAACATTTTGTCTAAGGTAACATGATCATGTAGAGTGTCTCTACAATAATCTCTCTCAGTTTTTTATATCTCTGAGGCATTTGCTCATGGTGAAAGGTTTTTTGCTGCCCTAAAAATCATCAGAAGGAGGTAGTGTAAAGTTGCAAAGGGGTGTAACTTTCGTCCTACTCCACAGCACAAGTTTTAAGTTGATTTCCTCTAAGGCACCAATGTGAGGTTGTTTTGATGGCAAAGGGCGCCTTGATTCATGATGTTGAATCTCCTTCCTCCTAGGCACCAAAATGGATAGTTTAGACAAGAAAAGGTGCCTTAGTATACTTAGCTCATTTCTTGGCAATTTGATGGCTTCAATCACTTGTTCAAACCTATAGGAGACCATTTTACACTTAGGTGCTAGATCTTAGGATTTAGAACATCTTCCTTCAAGGCACCAAAATGAGGTTATTTAGACACAAAAGTGTGCCTCCATACAAGATGTTTATTCTCCTTCCACTTCGGCGCTCATTCATGATGATCCAAGTGACAATAGGTGCCTAGACCTACTTTGGTAAGATTTAGTCATTTTGAAGGTTCTAACACTCGGCACTACAGTTGGAAGTGATTTGAAGTTCATTTTCCTCTAGGTGCCCAAAATGGATGGTGGAGACAGGAAAAGGTGTCTAGGCTTCTTTTGATGATTTTTAAAGTCTTCCTAAGTTATATTATGTTATATTGACCCTTAGGCGCAAATGGATGATCTAGGATGACTCTAGGCACATATCCAAGGTGATATCTTTCTAGGCACAATCTTCACTAAGTTTAGACTTCACTTTACATCAAGGCACCAAAATCAATAGTTTAGAGATGCAAAAATGCGCGTAGAGGTATGATGCTTAGTTTGATGTGTTTGATCAACTTTGATAATTAAGATGAATTGCCTCCCTTAAAGCGCCCTCCTTTATACTTTGAAACATCCTTTCAATATCAAGGCACAATTTTGAGGTTGTTTGGATGATGAAAGGCACCTTGAGTTCTAGGTGGAGTTTTGAGGTTGTGCAAGTAGAGAAATGCGCCTAAGGTCTTAAAGCAAAATTGCACCAAAAACTGAAAATCCCTGAGGTATGACTTATTGAATCCTATAGCCCCAATGTTATGTTGCATACTAAAATTAGGTAAGACTCAATGTAATCTCATAACCTTGCCTTATATGCAAGAGGAATTACATTTAATAACCACAATGGTCATCAGGTGCTCATAAGCATATGATTTTGACTATCTTATTCAAAACAACAAACATACTCTTTGCATCCCAATATGGTATAATAAGAAGAAATTAAGAAATATTTTTAATTTACCAACTCATAAAGAATATGGATCAGCATACTCATTTGAATATTTTCAATTGAGCAACTCATAAAGAATATTAATATTTTTTGTTCAACATGATGATTCATTTTTTTTTTAAATACAACTTTTATCTTTTAGTTCCAAAATGAGGTTCAAGTGATACCTGAATAACAATAGCTAGCTTATTGGATCAATAAAAATCCTATGTAATACAATTGGACTTTAAATATTTGAAGTAGCCATCTACAAATATCCATTCAAACGTGGATTTATAATGCAAGTATGGACGCCATCAATAAAAAAGATTTGTATTAACCAAATATCCATATAGGCATACATCAATATCTATCGATATAAGTATAACATATATAAAAAATAGCCATATAGGCTTACAAGAATGCCATATAGGCATACAATGTCAACTATATGCAATACAAAATATATGTCCACAAATGCCATATAGGCATACAACAAAGGAACACAATAAAAATCCATTCCCCTCTGGTTGGTGAAGAGAATAGATCACGGGCAGCCTTTGATCTTCTAGGGGATGGAGACATGTATGTGGGTGGTCTACTATGAACCCGAGGGCTCCTCCTCCTATTTAGTTCTTCCTGCATCTTTAATTGTTACAATAAAAAGTATCGACATTAATATATAGAAATTATATGTTATAAAAAATGAAACATTTAACAAAATAATCACTTACCGCTACCATATAATCTGTCTCCTCACTTGCCTCAGTAGCAGGAATACGCCGTGGTGATGTCATGTCCTATAGAAACCATCCAGATAGAAATTAAACTTGAAATCAATAATCTTTTGATTTCTCAAAAATAAATAACTATAAAAATGAATGTAAATTGAAATTTACTAATCTGCCTCATACCCCTATCAATGCCATGGAGCTATGAATCACAGAGGTCACACCATGCTCCATTACCCTATGAACATCGGGAGGTGTCTCCGTAGCCTGCATCATCTGGAAATAAAACAACATTATTCAATTATGAAAACTATAATAGTGATGCAAATCATGGCTCCTAACATACACACACGTTCATCTAAACATGGAAGTACACACAATAAAAGACACAAGTCACATACAAAAATCTAGTAAGTACAATTCATTCATTAAACTATTTATTTTATTACCTTCGTGAAGCTTTGAAGTCCACCACTGCTGACAAGTGTTACCATGAAATCTCTAATATTAACCTATTCAATATCTAAATTTAGATATTAGAATACCATTAATATAACGATTCTATTCACATGTAATATTTGTAATTGTTTACTAGTTACATACCCTGATAGTAGATGAGCTAGTGTAATATGCAGGTGGAGAACCACTAAAAACTACATCAATGCTATGACCCTAAAATTTCATTAAAATCATCAAACTAAATTAGTTAATCTTGCATTTCAAAAATAAAATTTAATAAATTAAATTCAATAAACTTTCTAATATTTACCTGAGTATCAAGGCTGAAAGTCTCACTCAGGAGGGTATCTATCATCACCATCTGCTCAGCTGCAGATGTAGCCTGTGCACTTGCGTCCTGACTATCCATGGGGTCATAACCATAGGCTAACCTGCAAGTCTGACAAGCATGGGCTGGGACCCTACTCCTCGCACTATCTCCCAACCCACTCTGTGTTGCAGGACTAGCATGCTCTATGATGCTCTGGGTCAAGGTACTAATGGACTGAAGTGTATTGACCTCAACACTCTCCTTCACAATGGAAGGGATAGAAACATGCTCATGGGCTAGTCTGTTAATTACTCATCTCACTGCCCATTGTAGGTCAACACGTACCCCTGGTCTATCTTGTGCTGACCCCCCACCTCTACCCTAGAAGTCCCGCATATCAAAATAGTTTAGCACTTTATTGAGGATAAACTCACAGTAGAGTTTCCTCAAAAAGTATTGCAGGACCTCATTATTATTGCATGGAGGATGGTCAAAAACCATCTACCATCTCTACCCAAAATTATCCCTTATCACTAGGTTATTGCACCAATGGATAGGGAACCTCTTGCATGTAATGGGTGGAGGTTGATTTGTTTGTGGGTTTGTGAAAATCGAACACAAGTCTAATTTTGTAATTTGTAATTTTTTCACATCTTGGTATGACAGCTTGTCTACATAATAGTCTCTAAACTCTCTTCTCTTATCCATCCAACTAGATATTTGCTTGCTAATTGAATCTACATTTGATAACATAGATTATGTTGGTTCACAATCCAATTGGATGCTTATTCCCAGTTATCCCTACAAGGTAGCCATCAATGATCAACAGGATTTCTAAGCCAGCAGTCAACAGTGTAGGAGATAGACTCTATAATACCTCCTCTTCTGCTTTAGGCTCTACAGAACCAAGGGGGTATTCCGTATTCAACATCCATAAGATATACCTGTGGACTGGTGGGATGTTGACACAAAACAGATAAATCCTCCTTTATGTAGACCAAAAATGTGAGATAAGTGCAAAGGGGCTAGCTTTGGGCCTATTTTCAGCTGTAGACAGAGGATTTGAATCCTAAGCTACTTCTAAAGTCCTAATGGTTTGATTTAAAGTTTAAATTTGATTTTATGTTTGGGTGCAAAACTGAGACTTTGGGTTGCAACCTCAATACAAGACTGGATCGGTGCCTATCCTGGGCTCGGAGTCAATAGACATACACATGTGAATGGTTAGCATGAACATATACCAAAGACTGGGTATCAAGGGGGTTTTTAATATTTGCCTTACAGATACCTCCCAAAATTTGGTGTTTAGTTATCTCTACTTATAATATCCTCACTGCAATACATTCTTCCCAACACTTGATGTAAAACATTTAATCTGCTCCTTGAGAAGAAGTAAGAAATCAAGCATTCAACACAATAAACCTGTATTCTAGAATCATAAACACCCCTTAGATGCTTAGATTTAGAAGAAGAACATACTCAGTTTGGAGACAGATAATAGAACACATGCAATATAGCATTACTCATTTAAATCAACATGATATCAATAGATTTATGCAGAAAAACATACAACATGAGACCCATAAACTCACAAGACATCCAGAATAGAGCCACCAATGAAGCTATATTTTTGTCACAACACCAAAATTCATCCATTTTTCCCCCCACAACAAATGAGTAACACGACCTCCTATATACAGCAGGAGGGTGCACTGAGCATTAATTACATGGAAAAATTCAAAAATCTGCCAGATACAGTACATCATGGGAAAATGGCGCTCAAACATAAACGTAGCAGGTAGAGGAGGAGACAGGGTGGTTGGACTTGAGCCCTGTGTTGTCACCTGGGGATTGACACATTCAAACTGGTGGTTGATCTGTCCATGCCATCACCCATACCTCTGCAACATCTGCCTTTAATGGCGTACCAACCCGCGACCTCAGAAAATGCAATAGACTGTGCGCTTCGCAACTTTCCCGCGGTGACCTCCTAAACACTTTATATGCATGACCGTGCACTGAAAGATGATAGTCGACAATTTTGTTCCTAACGACACCAACATATACCTCATCATGATCCCCCCGCATGATGCTCCATCATTCAATAACACCCTGATATTTCATATCGTCATGATATGAAATATCACCCCTATTGGGAAATCACCCTAATAAAAAAATATCACCTGATCCTTGAACACCAATCTAATGACCAACATCATCATGATGACCACCTGATACACCCCACCGATCCTGATGACGTCATGGTCATATTGCAATGTCGGGGTGACCCTCAGTGGCAAGGGTGATATGCAAAACATCACCCGATATTTGAAATATCATTCCCCCACACAAATATCAGGGTGGACTGAAGCCTCATTATAACATTGTAACACTGGGGTGATGTTTGAATATGACTAATATTTGGAAATATCACCCCTTCCTTTGGAATATGATGAAGCCAGTAGACATGCACATATCACCCTCATGTAAAATTTGACGTCAGCAGCATCGGGTGATAAAAAGAATGCCGGGGTGATCCTAACTAAAATCACCTGATATTTGAAACATGATGACCCCCTTGCCTTGAAATATCAAGTCAGGCTGAAGCATGCTGAGGGGGGCACAAAGACTTAGAAATTTTTGGATTTTTTGGGAGGGTGCCTATAGATTTAGAAACTTGAAACCTGACTGTTCATGCAGGTACCAACACTGGCTCTGATTGGGGACATGCAGGCATAAGGCTGCAGCAAGAACCAGATCACCTCCAGGCAGACCAAGCAAAACACAAAAAATGTGAAATACTGACTATACAGAGCAATTTACAAACAATTTACAAATAATTTACAAGTGTGCACAGAAGATAATCACTTATGAAATATAAAGCTTAAGGAATTGACCGTGCACAGACAATTCCATCCTCTCACCATCTAGGGCCTAGAGAAAATATGAGGCCTCCCCATGAATATCTCTAATCAGGTACGGGCCCATCCACAAGGGCTCAAGTTTTCCATGCTTGCCCTTATCCTGATTCCTTGCATTCCATACAAGGACCAATTCACCTATCTGAAACCTTCTCTTTGTTGCCCTCTTATCAAAAAGATACTTCATTTTTTGTTGTTTCTTGATGTTCGTCTTGTGTGCCTCCCTTCTAATTTCATCTAGGGCAACCAACTAATTTATCTTTGATTCATTGAATCCCAAATTTCCTCATCATTTTCCTATATGAACCTATAAACTGGTAGGAGGTTATTTATAGGCAATCTAGCTGCACCACCATATACTAACTCAAAAGGTGACCTCCATTTGATTTCTTCACTGTTATCTAGTCAGCCCATAGTGCCATCTTCATCTTTGAATCCCATGCCTTTTTATTCTTGTCTACCATCCTCTTGATGATTTTTATGAGGCTCTTGTTACTTGACTCTGCCTGACCATTTCCCTGTGGATGATATGGTGATGCATATGACAGAGTGATCCCATACTTGTTGCAAAACTCAACAAATTCACCAGACCTGAAGCACATGTCATTATCTATAATCACCTTGAATGGTACTCTAAACCTGATAATAATATTTTCTAGAATAAAATCCATCACCACTTTGCTTCTAGCTTGTTTAGTTGAAATGGCCTCAATCCATTTAGTGAAATAATCAGTAGCAACCAGAATCCAGCTATGTCCTCCACTCAATTTTTTTGAGATTTCCCCTATAACGTCAATCTCTCACTGCTGAAATGGAGCTTCTACAGTTACAGTCCTAAGGGGCAATGCACCTTCATATTTTAGCTTTCTTGAGAACCTTTGGCAAGGATCACATCTTCTTACCAACTTTTGTGCATCTGAGAAGAGAGTTGGCCACCAGTAGCCTGCTCTAAGAATTTTGTGGACTGTTGTCCTGGCAATGTAATGTCCACCACACATTCCTTTGTGCAGATCATTTAAAATATCACCTGATTTTCATCGACACATCTCAACAGGACCCCATCAGGATTCTTCCAATATAGCTCTCCTTGGAGAATTATGTATTTGATTGCATGTAGCTTCAAAGTCCTTTTCTAACTATCACTCAAGTGGGAAGGACAATTCAAATTCTGTAAGTACTATACAATGTCCTTATACCATTCAGATTCTGACATATTAACAGTTTCATTTTGTACCATGTTCACTTGGTATGCTTCCAAATTTGACTCTGTCATTATCTTTGCCAAGCCTTGTCCCCTTACCAGCTTTGTGATCTATATCTCTATGTTGAATTCTTGTAGTTTATTTATCCATCTGCATCTTCTTCCAGTTACCTCCTGCTGAGTAAAAATATCCTTGACTGCTGCATGGGGCACATATGCAACTATCTGAGAGCCTACTAAATAAGGCCTGAAGCTCTTAACTGCCCTAACTAATGCATATGCTTGTTTCTCCATGATATCATACTTTAATTTAGCTGCCTGCAATGACATGCTGAAGAAGGCAATGGGTTGTTCAAAACCCTCCTCATTTTTTTGTAATAAGCATGATGCAACAGTATGGTAAGAAGCAAATGAAAACAACTGAAATAGCTTAGCAAAGTTAGGAGACTTTAGCACAGGAGCCATCTTTATAGCTTCTTTGATGTTTTGAAAAGATTTAGTTGTTTCATCTTCCCACTTGATAATCTCACCCTTCTTCAGCATCTTAGAAATGTTCCTTGTAGTCTCTGCAAAGTTAGGAACAAATCTTCTAACAAAATTAATTTGTCCAAAGAAGAACTGAATACCTTTCACTATTCTAGGGATCTGAATTTTGTCAATTGCAGCTACCCTTTTAGGATCAATCCTGAATCCATCCTTGGAAACAATATGCCCCAACAACTTCCCTTCTATTACCCCAAAAACACACTTCTTTGGGTTAAGTGAGATGCCATACTCTAGTGTTCTAATGAAAATTTGTTCTAAGTGCATGCAATGTTGCTCCTCCCTCTTTGAATAGGTAGTTAGATCATCCTGATATATAGCCAAGATTGAATCAATCAATCCTGCAAAAGCAACATCCATAGCTCTTTGAAATGTAGCATCTACATTTCTCAGTCCAAATGGCATTCTCACATAAACATAGGTTCCCCATGGAGTTGTGAAGGTAGTCTTTTATTGCTCAAATTCTTTTACCTTCACTTGATTGTACCCTGAGAATCCATCCATCATGGATAGAAGTTCATAGTCGGTCACTCTCTGTAGCATAGCCTCCATGTTGGGCAGTGGATAATTATCCTTCAAAGAGGATACATTCAGGGTTCTAAAATCAACACAAAGTCTTATATCACCATTCTTTTTTCTGACTGGGACAAGGTTAGACACCCAAGTTGAATGTCTAATTGGTATAATTATTCTAGCTTCCCTAAGCTTTTTGAGTTCTTGCTACATCTTTGGAGCTAAGGTAGGATTGATAGGTCTCTATTTTTGCCTGAATGGCTTAGCCCCAGGCTTCAATGGGATCTCATGCTAGAATAGATATCCTCTATAAGCCTTCAAGTCCTCATATGACCAGGCAAAGATATGCTTATATCTTTTTAGTAGTGTAATCAACATACTTTTGATATGTGACTTGAGCTGTTTGCCGATGTATACCCTTTTGGGGGCATGAGATGTCCCCAAGTTTATCTCCTCTAAATCATTCTTATTTGTGGAAGATGTTTTTGTAATAAATTGATCCCTATTGTTAAAATCTCTCTCTAAAGCTACCAACCCTCTAGGGATTTTATTTGTCTTGAGTTGAATTACCTCCTTCCCTAAGAGAGTCTCTTTTCCATCTACAACCTCCACAAAATTTTGAAAATCAATTTCTTGGTTCTCATATTCATCAATGCAATGTATAAATCTTAGCAAATCTTTATCATCATCAAACAATTGCCAGCTACATACATTGTCTGGTACTGCAGGTCTAAGTTTGACTTCAACAGTTGTGACATCTGATAGAGTGATATCATCTGGCCTTATGGCTACATTGGATAGAAAATCTGCCATGACATTTTTTGACCTCTCTATCCAGTTTATTGAAAATGCATCAACTAATTCAATTGTATCCCAAACAACATGTTTATATTGTTTCAACCTCTTGTTTTTTGAAGCATACCTATCTCTAACTTGGGAAATAATTAACTCTGAATCTCCAAACACTCTTAACATCTTAATTCCATGCTTCAGAGCCATATTCAATCCTAGTAACAAAGCTTCATATTCTGCAACATTGTTTGTACAAGCAAACTTCAGCAAGAAAGAGAACTTTAGAAGCTTACCAGCTAGAGACAAAAATACAACTCTAGTACTAGAGCCTTCTTTTGCACAAGCTCCATCAAAATACATGGTCCATAAACCCTGTCGGTCTAGCTCTTGAATGCAAGCATCCTTTTTATCTTCTTGATCACTTAAGACAACTCTGAAATTTTCTCAATCAATATCTACAAAATAGATGTGTTCCTCTGAATCCTGATCTTCAACTGTCTCTTGTGACCTTTCCTCTCTAACTAGTTTGACATCCTTGCCATTCATTGGGATCATGGCATATGACAGGTCCAATTGCATACTCCCACCAATCAATGCTGCCCATCTTCTTGACAATAACATACCATATTGTGGCTTGATATCAACAACTGTTATGTTCATTTTGTAGGTTTTTTCAAGATATGCTACTAGTCTGAAGTCCACATCTTTCATGATTCCAATGACTAGTACTTCTCTTGCATCCATGGCATAGCATTTCCCACACGCCTTGTCTATCTTTAACCCAGCTTTTTGCATGATAGCTAAAGGCATGATGTTTGTTGACGCTCCTAAGTCAAGCATACAATTCTTAATTACCTTTCCATTTATGACGAGGGAGACATAGAATGGTTCAACTTGTGAAGGACATTTTGTCATGGTCACCCCCAGATATACTTCAGGAGTCTCTTCCTCATCAATACACATGGCTTGTTTCTTACCCTGAGTCTCAATATTCTGATTAACTTGACAGGGTACTCCTGAAATTAGGGACAATGTTTTATTTTTAAACTCTTCAACTTTCATCAGCTCCATCAATGGAACAGAAACCTTTACCTGGGACAAGACCTGAGCTATGTCAAACAGAGCATAATTTTGTATAACAATTGTAGCCTGATCTATAGTTTTATTCTTATCCTGAGATGATCTAGCTTTAACCTTTATAGCTCCCTGACTGTCATTCTTGATCTAAAAATTTTTATTTTGATCCTCAACCTGGGGGATCCTATTTTTTGTCCCTTGAGAATCATGACCTATTTTTTACTTAAAATTTTGCTTACTATTGGTCCACTATTTCTTTTGTTATTTGGCCCATTTATGACTGTGCACTGGCTGGCTCACAAAAGTGTCATGTGGCTGACGTGGATTATTTACCTGAGCTCTACTTCTGAGGTTATAATTGCTCTTGACTTGAGCTACTACTGTAGCTATGAGAGCTCTAATTTTTTCATCAGACGGTCTCCTCAAGTTGTTGAAAAAGGTGTGTGAGTCTTGAGCATAAGCATAATTATCCTCATCATCTTCATCACAGAAAACCTACTAGCAAACCTGGGTCCCATAACCTATACTTTCAACTACATGATGATAGGAACACTCCCTATTTGTGGACAACATATTGACATTATCATCCTACATATAATGTGGCTCGTTGCACTCATTACAAGCAACAAGATTATCATATAGAGATTGAGCAATCACACATTGTGACTGTGAATGAGGCATTTGACATATGATGCACCATGGGGTATCATCAACAATATTTATAGCCCTTTTCAGAGGGTCAAGCTGACTTGTGTTGTTATGTGGAAGCATGGGCTTACCATTGTGCCAATTAGTGTTATATGGCATATCATGTAATGATGGCCTCTTTTCTTGCCTTTGGTAAATCTACTTGTCAAGACCTATTCCTTTTTCATTTTTGGCTAATCTATAACTCAGGTCCTCAACAACATTTGTTAATTTATCTATTTTGTCTTCAAAAGTAAATGCAGTACCTTGGGTATTATGAGGCTTATTTGGATTCTGCAAAATCTTCACATCATCCCTTCTGTTTGTTTTACCAGATGCTTTCCTATTATTTTCAATATTTGTTGCAATCTTGAAAGCATCACTGAGGCTATGAGGACCCTTATCTCTTAATCCATAAGTTGTTTTGGCATCAAAGCATTTATGTACAACACTATGCACATTGGCTCATTTGGTCTCATGTGGTATGGCAATTTGTTCAGCACCTTAGTGAATCTAGCATTGAAATCAGCAACCTGCTCATTTGATCCTTTAGTGATACTGGTAAATTCATTTACAAAAAAGCTTGGGTCAGTTTTGTCACCATATTGTTCTTTGAATATCCTTCTAAAATCATCCCATGATGAAATACTTCTATCAGGCAGACCCTTGTACCATTCTCTGACCTCGTCAACTAAGGATTGCATAAACAATTTCATGAAAACATCCTCATGCTCAACCTCAAAATTGTCCATGATATTCTAAAAAGCTTTTAAATGGCCTTCACCTGACACAGTATTGTTTCCTAATAATTTTGGCACCTACGGCCTCACATGTTTGTCAATAGGATTGGGGTGACCAGGAATGCCATCAAAAACTAACTGTCTAAATCTGTCTAACTGCATGGGCTACCTGCCAAACTGATTTACATTTGCATTCCTATGAACATTTTGATTTCTTACATTATTTAATGGTATTCTAGCATTATTTGCATTCTACCTTTGATCATTATGCTAATGATGGGCTTCATCTTTGTGCTGGTTTCTATCTACATTTGTATTTTCAAGGGTAGGAATTGAATCGTTCTGAGCAACTCTTAGAGCTTGCACTTTCTGTCTCATGTCATCTCTGATTTTCACTGCCTGCAAATATTCTAATTCAGACCTTAAGCTCTTAATTTCTTCAGCTAGTTCCTCATCTCTAGGCATATAAGAGGATGGTTTTATTACATTTTGGTCATCATCATCATCTCTTGGAGACTCAGCCTCTTCAAATCTGTCACTAGGATCTAAGAAAGGACATTCTTGAAACACTTCTGACGTCATTCTCAGACCACCACCTTGTTGTCTTTCATACATTTCTTGAATCTCAGCCTCTATATTTGAAAAATAAGAGGCTTGCTACCCTGAAAACCTAGGATTATCTTGAATATTATCATTATTCCTGGGAGAACTCTCATGACTAGCTTGAATAGTCCCCTTTTTCCTGTACATCATCTTTTTGGGTAACTCTTCAAACAGAGGATTACGCAGGGATCTTCTACCTTGCATGCAAATTTTTACTTTACTAGTTGGGAGATTGTTCGGAGTCGCCACCTATTATTAGGAATTATTTTCTTTTAGAATCAGGGTTCTTACACAAATCCCTAGCGAAGTTGCCAAAATTTTTTGGTGACTCGGATGGGCACAAATAAATTCTATTTTCATCAAGTCATCCCCAGCAGAGTCACCAAAATCTGTTGGTTCACAATCTGACTAGATGCTTATTCCTAGTTATCCCTACAAGGTAGCCATCAATGATCAATAGGATTTCTAGGCCAACGGCCAACAGTGTAGGAGATAGACTCTATAATACCTCCTCTTCTTCTTTAGGCTCTGCAGAACCAAGGGGGGTATTTCTATTCAACATCCATAAGATATGCCTGTGGACTGGTGGGATGTTGACACAAAGCAGATAAATCCTCCTTTATGTAGACCAAAACTATGAGATAAGTGCAAAGGGGCTAGCTTTGGGCCTATTTTCAGCTGTAGATAGAGGATTTAGATCCTAAACTACTTCTAAAGTCCTAATGGTTTGATTTAAAGTTTAAGTTTGATTTTATGTTTGGGTACAAAACTGAGACTTTGGGTTGCAACCTCAATACAAGACTGGATCGGTGCCTATCCTAGGCTAGAAGTCAATAGACATACACATGTGAATGGCTAGCATGAACATATACCAAAGATTGGGTATCAAGGGGGTTTTTAATATCTACCTTATAGATACCTCCCAAAACTTGGTGATCAGCTATCTCTACTTATAATATCCTCACTGCAATACATTCTTCCCACACTTGATCTAAAACATTTAATCTGCTCCTTGAGAAGAAGTAAGAAATCAAGCATTCAACACAGTAAACCTGTATTCTAGAATCATAAACACCCCTTAGATGCTTAGATTCAGAAGAAGAACATACTTAGTTTGGAGACAAATAACAGAACACATGCAATATAGCATTACTCATTTAAATTAACATGATATCAGTAGATTTATGTAGAAAAACATACAACATGAGACTCATAAACTCACAAGACATCCAGAATAGGGCCACCAATGAAGCTATATTTTTGTCACAGCACCAAAATTCATCCAATTTTCCCCCCACAACAAATGAGTAACACGGCCTCCTATATATAGCAGGAGGGTGCACTCAGCATTAATTACATGGAAAAATTCAAAAATCTGCCAAATACAGTTCATCATGGGAAAATGGCACTCAAACATAAATGCAGCAGGTAGAGGAGGAGACAGGGTGGTTGGACTCGAGCCCTATGTTGTCACCTAGGGATTCACACCTTCAAATTGGTGGTTGATCTGTCCATGCCATCACCCATACCTCTGCAACATCCGCCATCAATGGCGTACCAACCCGCGGCCTCAAGAAATGCAATAGACTATGCGCTTCGCAACTTTCCCGCCAAGAAATATGACCCTGATATTTCAAATCATGTGGGAACAAATTATCCCACATTCATCCTGCGGTGACCTCCTAAACACTTTATACGCATGACCACACTGAAAGATGATAGTCGACGATTTTTCTCCCAACGATGCCAACATATACCTCATCATGATCCCCCCGCATGATGCTCTGTCATTCAATAACACCCTGATATTTCATATCATAATGATATGAAATATCACCCCTATCGGGAAATCACCCTGATAAAAAAATATCACCTGATCCTTGAACACCAATTTGATGACCAACATCATCATGATGACCACCTGATGTACCCCACCGATCCTAATAATGTCACTGTCATATTGCAATGTCGGGGTGACCCTCGGTGGCAAAGGTGATATGCGGAATATCACTCGATATTTAAAATATCATCCCCCCACACAAATATCAGGGTGGACTAAAGCCTCATTGTAACACTAGGGTGATGTTTGAATATGACTGATATTTGGAAATATCACCTCTTCCTTTGGAATATGATGAAGCCGGCAAACATGCACATATCACCCTCATGTAAAATTTGACGTCAGTAGCATCGGGTGATAAAAAGAACACCGGGGTGATCCTAACTAAAATCACTCGATATTTGAAACATGATGACCCCCTTGCCTCGGAATATCAGGTCAGGCTGAAACATACTGAGGGGGGTGCAAAGACTTAGAAATTTTTGGATATTTTGGGAGGGTGCCTGCAGATTTAGAAACTTGAAACCCAACTGTTCATGCAGGTACCAACAGATTCAAGAGATTCAACAAGCGTGGACCTATGCAAGGTTGAAGTGGAAAGATCTTTCAACCTTGCAATTATATCTTCAATTTCTTTTTTGTTGTTTTCAATTTACCCCATTATATTTTCTTGTGTTCCAGGGGCATGTAGAGGAATGGATGGAGGAGGTTGTTGTTCTGCAGGTATTTCCTCAGGATTTTGTGGATTTTGAGGAGGAGGAGGAGGTGCATTAACATTTCCTGACAATTAACGAAATATAAATCAAAAACAACTCAAACCTACCTATTTAGAAACAAATAAATAAATAAAACTCACTCCTTTGGCGTGCTCGACGTCATGGTGGCATTTTGGCGACGAATCGGTAAGGTTTTTGTGTTGAATTGACTTTTCCAAAATGCGAGCGTACTTCCTAGGGTTTGCAGGTCACGGGTATAGAGAAGAAAAAAGAAATGAAATGAAATGATAAGATTTTTTTTATTTATAATAAGTCATAATGCGCTCGCGTTATAATGCGAGCGCATTATGGTTTGGTTTTGATGAGCCTTAGGCTCGTCATTACCAAACCATAACGCGCTCGCGTTATGCATTATTTTTTTTTCAAAACAATTTGGCCACTTTTTGGCCCCCCATCTTTTTGCACTTACCCAATCACACTTATTTATTTTATTATTTAAATAATTTAAACACACTATTTATTTAAATACCATAAAATAAACTATTTAAAATCAACCATTGAAAATAACCCATTTTAAATTTAATCAAAAGAACTTGAAATATTTATAATTAAATCATGCACTCAAAAAAGATTTATTGTCACAATTAAAATACAATATTCTAAGTATCTAACCATTCACCACATTTATTATCCACACAATGATGCATAAAATAAGCCATTCAATAATGCAACATGAAGCTACATGAGTGTGTGATTGCATCGGAGTTAACCATCCCAAATATTTCTTGCCAAGTGGCTAGAACACCTCTACCTCAACCATGTTCTCGTCTTTGACAAGTACCTGCATTCATTTGCACTTAACTCGACATCAATAGGTTAGTGTCTCTAAAAACATAGCCAAAGCAAATCATTGTAATCACATCAATAATATTTAACATTTAAATCAATTTTCTAATTTTTGCATATCTAATTCCATGCTAATTATCTTCATACATATAAAAAGTAAAAGTCAATCACATCATTGTTCACTAATCAAGGATAATTAATATAATCCATAAAAACAAGACATGACATGCCACCTTCGCTACCTCTATTTCTCGATAAATTGTAGCATACTTCCTTGTTGTTTGCTTTGTGTGGACCATTTCGTACAAATTTAATAGAAAAAATCTCTTTCAACAAGTGCAAGAAAATAAAAAAATGAATGTTACTGCATTAGCCTACACACTTACATATAAATAAGTGTGCACCAACTTTCCTTGCTTGATCTGGTTGTTTTTTTGTTTTGTTTCCATAATTTTTGCATTATCATAGAATAATCTTTCCCATTCCCTTACCAAATTAATTTAGTAAGAATTTTTAGAATTTAGGTTTAGAATCTAGTTTTAGAATTGTTGTTATTTATCATTATAAAATAAATAAATATTTTCCCTCTCTAATTCTTACAATTTAAGTAACAAACATTCCTTTACCATATTCATTTATATATCAATTTCATTTTAGTTTTAAAAAAATTAGTTATGAATCTTTCTCTCTTAAGTATTTGTCATTTAACTCTAAATTAATTATTAGAATATATATATTTAAAAAAATATATCTAAACTAGGTGACAATTTTTTTTCTATAGTTTCTTTATTTTCTCTCTTTTTTCCTTTGCAATGTTTTTATTTTTTAATTTTTCCCCTAACTCCAAATTCAATACATGGGATAGAAGGGAAAAAAACTCAATTTAGAATTAAAGAAAAAAATGAGTTAGGGGAGAGGGCCCCATAGTGGAGCGGGGTCCTATACTGTTTATAGGAGTTGACCAAAGTGGGGACAACTATAGACTACTATTTAATCAAAAAAAATACTCAAAGTATTCCTAAAAATGCACAAATTTGTACCAATCATTATTCAAATAATATTTGTTTATTAATTAGTATTTATTTACTCAAAATAGGTGGAAGAGAAAAGTTTTACAAGTATTTTAAAACATAAAAGCAACTGACGCACATTGTACACATACCCTACTGAAAAGATCTAGAACCTATAAGATAATATATAGCCTATATATTAAAAAGATAGAGTATTATTGTCCCAACTACATATGCAGTGACCACCCATAATAAAGTATTATTTTTAAACAATAAATTCCTTTGTAAACAAAATGTATATAAAAGTGTCCTATCATAAAAATAGATATGACCCATAATAAAATACTATTTTCCAAATATAGACTTCTTTGTAAACAAAAGGCCTCGCCAAGTGTCCCATCAAATAAATTGATATGCTCCATATCTCCTCATTAACGAAATACTTTAAAGTGATATTTGACCAACTACTGGTCACTTCCTCCATGAATACATGCAAGCAACACACTCAAAGGTGTAAGGCTCACCAATCAAGTTGTCAAAACAAGGTGACCAAAATTTAATACTTTAGACTAAATAAGAATTCAACCAAATCAATCAACTCTTAAACTTATTCTCAAATCTCAAAGTTTTGAATACCTGAAAGCAACACAATCAAAAGTGTAAGGCTAACTAATCAAGCCGTCAAGACAAGAGAACAAAAATTTAAGACTTCAATCCAAACAAGCATTCGACCAAATCAATCATCTCTCAAACTCATTACCAAATTCAATTTTTTAACATCCATCAAATCCATCTGTTTATATCAAATGAATCAATCCACACAAATTAATTTGAACCAATCAAATGAAAGTGCACAGATCAACAAAAATTCCTAGCACATATTCCTACATATACCCCCATTTTTCTAGTTCAATTTTCCTACATCCCTTAAAAAAAGTCCTATAGAGTTCAAATTGCACACTACTATCTGCAATACTATAAGTTCACACTATACTTTAAATGCCTATGTATTCTATACAAGATGTAAATGTTGTACTCACTATATTGTAAGTGTAAATATGTTGTTTTCACTTATATTATAAATGCCTATTGTAAGTGCAAATAGGTTGTTTTTGCTTATACTATAAATGCCTATCTATTCTATATGATGTAAATGTTGTAGCCACTAGACTATAAGTGCATATATGTCATTTTTAGTTATAATGTAAATGCCTATATGTTCTATATAATGTAAATGATGTAGCCACTATATTGTAGGTGCATATATGTCAACTTCAAAGAAAGGTCATCCTATCATCTTGACAATAGATGAAGATGCTTTAATTGTTGAATGGTGTAAACCGATGGCTGCACTGGGCCACAGGCTTGAGATTATTAATCCCAAGGTAGAAGTTGTACAAATATGTCAAACATGACCCAACCCATTTAAGAATGGGCTACCTAGTATGTCATGGTGGACTCGTTTTAAAAGGTGGCATCTTGAGCTCACATTGAGGATAATGGAAGACCTTGATAGAGACAAAGAACTAAACCTCAGGCCTACAAACTATTATTTCCATGTAAGTTAAATAAAATTAATTCAAATAAAATTATGAAGGAATATTTTTTCTAAAATAAAATGTTCATTTTTCTTTAATTTTATATTTTCATATAAGCATTTATAATATTATTTGTATTTTTTTCCCCATGAAACATGATACCACTAAAAAATAAATTTGATCTAAAAATGAAATTTATGTAAAACAAATAAATTTATATGATAGTATTGTGTTGTTTAATTATCTCTGTCCGTGCCTTCTCTACTTGTTACTGCTCCACATTGTAACTTGCCTTATCACTATGGTATGAAGATATATATGTCAAGGGTGATGTATCTACTTATCACTATGCTTTATTATCATTAACTAACAATAACATGACTATACTTGTTGAGCTTATTTTAGAATTTATACATACTTCTTATAAAATTAGATTTATGTTCGTTCACATATCATATCTATTAAAGTGAAAGTCAACATTTCCTAGTGGATTTTCTACTTCCAACTTCTATTTGTTACAATTATCATCCTTATAAAGTGTTAGAGGTTGATCTAAAAACTAAGACATAAAAGTTTTTCCTTATACTCATGTAAATTTCATAAGAAAATGAGTTCACATTTTGAGCAATTATTATCAATTCTATAATGATTTTTTTTTTTAAAGTAATATTAATTGTTATCTCATCTTCCCAATAGACTGGATTTGATAAATGACCCAAAAATGTAGATTGTAAAATGGCTATAATAGATATATCTTATAGAAGGATATGTAACATCTATGAAATTATAATTTACAAAGAGAAGAACAAGAAAGTAGTGTAGGTTGATCAGACACACCACACTTGAGGGATGAAGAGAAGCTAGAACCTTGTTTTTCCACTTTTAAGTGAACTAAATTTTAAGAATTAGAACAAGGACACTTAACTACATAATGAAATATACAATTCTAGCCTATTATGTATTGTTAATTGTGCTATGTACATAGAAACAACCTTCAAGCATTCAAGTGAAAGGGAGGTGACATTTATGCCCTCAACTTAAAGCTTCACAAATGACTTTATGACTACAACAACTTCAATTTTGTTAAATTGCCACTTCTAATAAACCTAGTAATAATAGCAAGATACAAACCTAGCTGAATAAGTTTCCTACATAGATCTTTATTGTTCATAAACATAACATAATTGGATTATATTTGGTATTTGCATTACCTATTGTATTACATATATTTGAGAGACCCTTTAGGCACTAGAAAATGGTTAGTATTTTAGACTTGTAAACATAGTTAAACTTTTATCTTAGAAAGATTTTAGTGATATAATAAAGCTTTGTTCAATTTTAGCAAAAGTACGATTTTAAATTTTATAGTGTTTGCTCAAGCTTTGTAAATAGTCCAGAAGCACATAGATCCATATTAGTGTGGAATATATCATCATTGGAAAATTGATTCATTATACATTAGATGTTGGTTATTATAGACCCTTCCTCAAGGGACCAACCATTGTATGGTAAAGGCAAAATCATTGTTATTATTATGAATGGGGAGATCAAAAGGAACTAAGAGACCGAGTTATATCAAATGTTTTTCAAAGTGGAAGTGACTATGAAACTTCATTATACATATTTCTGAGGAGAATGGAGAAGATTTTGTTGAGCAATTAGATGAAGTGCCTAAATTTTTTATTTCGTTCCCACCTAAAATGTTACTAAAGATAAATTAGAAAAATCATTCCAAAATGAGCATGTAAACAACACTTTATTTAGTAGATAGATGGGGTAGTTACATTGCTAAGTTTAGTTAACAACATATAGAGTTGAAAGTTAACGGATTGAGATGACAATAACAGAACCTATTGACAATAGTTTCATTATCTTAGATAGGCGGCCAATTAATAGGTTGAGTTGTAATATTTATGGGTATGACAGTGTCTATGGGCATGGTGCATATTGAATGTCTATCTAGCATTCAAGATGCACCATGCCTATAGATGGTGCCATTCCATCATACCATACCATAACTACTTAACTATTGTTTTCTTCACTAGATTTTTCTTCTATTTCATTTCCACTGAAAATCCCATGCATGCTTGAGCATAGTTTTTTGCTTTATTTTGCATAGTTTTTTTGCTTTATTTTTGTGTAGTTTTTTTGCTTGATGGTAAATTGTTTAGTTTTTTTACAATGTAGGTGAATAGGGGAATACGGTCACGAGGAAGTGAATCGACGATGTCAATGGCGCTACCAACAACTATAAATTGGTAAATCTAGTTGTCCTAGAAACACAAGACAAGGTCTCATATAAACAACTAGACTACTTAGAAGGCTCTGAAGACTAACAATTTTTTTCTTTCTCTTGTGTAATTACTAATAAGGGCAAAGAAGCCTCTGGATTTCAACTAATTCCTCTATGAATTGGGTATATTTTGGTTCTTTTGTAGAACTAAATGTGTGTTTTCATTTTATGGTTTATTTTTATGATTTCATGAAACTAAAATTTTGGCTATCTAACCTTCTTAGACATGTAAATCAATTTTCTGTGCGTGAAGTAGAATTGTGGGTTTTGTCTCTTGTTAGAGATATAAATTTTTGTATTCTTTTGTGTTTCATTTGTTCTTTGCTTGAAACTTTGTTGAATTCACATTTGTGGTTATCTCTGACACTTGAATTATGTTTCTTGTCTGTCCTTGTTTAGATTAATTAGGTTTCTTTCAATGATTTTGTGATGCATGTATTGCAAGGTTTTTGGCTTTGTTCTATGATTGGAATTCATGGGCACAAATTTTTTTGGCTCAAGTTTTCAATTTCATGACAGTACTCTATCTTATATCCAACAAAATTTGAGACCATTTATTGGATTCGTAAAGGTTTTTTTTTCTTTCAATAATTTTGTCTATATGAATTGGGATTTTCAAAGGTGAATATTTGAATAGATATATCTGGATATAATTGTATTATAATTTTCCCTTTTCAACTATAGGGGAACTTGAAAAAAAATAAAAATGATAAACACAATTGTACTCAAATAATATTTACCAAAACTTTGTCTTTAAGTTAAAATTTTATAATCTAATCTAAATTTTTATACATTAACTAGGAGTTAGAAAGTATAGAAACACTTTCCAAGAGAACTAATCTTAATGGTGCATCATGAATAATGTTAGAGAGAATTTCCTACATCTAAACATGTTTAAAGGCATGCTTATTAGCAAAGGACTGAATAAGTGACCTAGAAAATATGGCTTTTTGTCTCAGGCATGTCTTAGTCAGAATGGGGTTAACCTTAGGAAAAAATATTATGCCTGGTTATGTTGACGAACATATTCCTTAACAATTCACTGACTGAGTAGCCTTGAGATTAGAACTATTTCCGTAATCTATTATTATCATTACTATGAAACAACATCCCAAATGAGAGTTGTTGTGAAACAATAGATAGACAAACTAGTTTTTAGTATATAAATAAAGAAATGATCTTCTATAAAATATTTTTCATACTAGTATAAGCTCATTTGGCTCTGCAATTATTTAGAGGACTAAGTTAATAATCTTAATATTATTTAGGATGGAGAGAAAAAATAAATGGAAATTATTGATTGAACTAGATGTACAAGATATTCCCTACCAAACAAATTATTTCTCAAGTGAGAACCTTGAAAGGACACCTATTGGAGAAGATAATGGTGAGATGGATTATTTGTTGCAATCCCTCTTAAAAGACACTAAGTTTGTGAAAGGAGAAGGTCTATTAGATAATACAGAGACAACATTTGTACACAAATTACATAAAGAGAACAACTCTACAAACTACACCAATCACACTACAAAGATGTACTCAAGGCTTTCTTAGATTTAACATACTCATTAAATATGTCATCTTTTTAAATTTAGTTTTTGTTTTTTATTATGGTAAGCTACAAAAAAAGGTGCAGATCCCTATACAAAATAGCCCAGAAAGCCTGACATAGGCTAGAAACAATGCAATAACAACAGACTGACAGTAAATCCCAAAAGGCTAAACTACAGCAAGGCAACAAGGATGCCAGGAACAACAGACTAAACAATTGCAAAACTTGACCTAGCAAGTCGAGCACCATTGGCCTGAGTACAAGACTGAGAAACATGCTTAGGAAGACCTCGCTTCCTCCTTTGGACAACAGTCTAGAAAATGTCATTATCTCCATCCGTAGAAATAGGAGAAGATTCTCACCAAATCCTCAAAAGGGGTCGGAGCATGGGGAGAGGACACAACAACACCATCCCCAACAAAAAATGGCGCACCAACAACAATAGTCTCAGATGTCACAATAGCAACAGCAGGCGAGAACCCTGTAGAAGACTTAGTAGCAACATCAATAGCAGGAGAGGTCCTTGCAATAGAACCAACAGTAGAAGAACCAAGCAAAACAAGTGGCACTACAACAGTAACAGTAGAGTAGATCTCAATAGCAGTCTCTGCAATAGAAACAATAGGGGAAGCCACAGCCGTAGAAGGGACTGTCAGATCAGGAACCTCCAAGACCATAGGGACCATCGTAGTAGAAGCCACCACCTCAACAGGGACCGACCCATCTTCATCAAAAGGAGGGACAAATGCCTCAGAACAGTAATATCAACAGCTGCATCAACTGTGAGAAGTTTAGGTGAAGCGTTCTTCCACTAGGAGGAAGGGCAAGGGATCTTTAAATGAGGGCACCCAGAAGCCAGATGATCCATTGCAAAGCACCTATAGCACCAGAAGGGAATACATTCATAATCTAGAATTTGCCTCCAAGAACTATTAGCAACCTACAAAACCATCTTTGTAGGGAGAGGCTTAGAAAGATCCAAATCCACGAGAACACGAGCGTAAGTGGTATGAGAGAACAAGGTAGTCGCTTGATCCTCCATAATAAAAGTACCCAAACAATTACCAATACCCTCATAACAAGATTTGCACCAAAAATGTAGAGGAAGATTCAAGAGGTGAATCCAAACATGCATTATGTTGAAAGATTCGGTCAAAGGATAGAGGAAGATTCGGGAGGTGAATCCAAGGCTTGAGAAGGAAGGCATGCTAGCCCCAAAACCAAGAATGAGTATCAATAACAACATTCCAATCAGAAACTGAATCAAAGACAACTACAAAGAAACTCTTTGCACAAGGGTAAATTTCTATTTTTCCCTCCATAATAGGGTACTAATGCTTTGAGATCCAAAGGCTTAAATCTCCAAGCCAAGGCCACAATTGATCAAATCTATAGATCAAAACTTTCTTAGAATAATAATCCACATTTTTTACAACCTCATCCCCTAAAACCACAATAGGGGGAAGCAAATCAGACTGAGAAACTAATCTCCTAGCTACCAGAGTAGTAGCAGCATTAGCAACCTCCTCACACTGTCGATGAGAACCATTGCAAAAAATGTTTGCAAAAGAGGCAAATTTGGCATCAAGAGACATAGGGGAAGGGCCACCACCATTGTAGACTCCATCCATGCCAGCAGTAATGGAATGAAGACCACCAGACGCCAAGCCCATTTGCACCACGAGACACTTATCTACAAACACACCCACTAGCGACTAATCCACCACAATTTTACCCATGCTAGAATAGGAAACACCTTGTCCAACGGGCAGGAAAACTAGTTTTGAAATCGAGGAGGGGAGTGGAAGGGAGCTGGAGGAGGCCATAGTTTTAAATTTTGTTATATTAATTAATATATCTTATTTCTTTTGTGCATGTCTAAATAGTTATTGGTGTGCTTTTGGCCCTGAGGACAATAGAAATAAACCTGAAAACATGCAAAGTATACGCAGGTTTCAAAAGAAAAAGGGGTTGTCAAACTCACTTTCAAGTAATTGTCATGTATGGTAGACCAAATGTTGTGATTATTACATACAATGAGTTGAGCCATTGTGATTCCAATGGTGAATTTTGTCATGGAAAGGATGACCCTTCTAGTGATCCAAGGAGAGCTTTTGCACCAAGGTTGTCAAATGAATGTAAATCATATATTGAATCATAATTGTTAATGGATGTGTAGATTGACACAATAGGTGAATAACATTACTTAGAAAATGGTTTGACTAAATTGATGAACAAAAGGGTTGCATGCCTATTAAGAAAAGATGTATTGAAAGTGTGGAAAAGAGTATGCTCCATTTGATCCTAAAAAAATGAAGATGATGCAAAAACTGTGAACTTGTGGCATGTAGAATAGAAACACAACTTCTTTTACTATAAAAGACCAACTACTATGGATAATGTACCATTTATCATAGGCATCCAAACACCATGGATGCAAGAAATAATGGTGAAACATTCACATAACTCAATTATTGCAATGGACTCCACATTCTTGACAAATAAATATGGTGTAATTATAACAATATTAACTATATTTTTGAATCTCAATTTAATCATTTTTTTAATAAATTAATTTATTAATGTTTTATTCATGTACAGTACCAATTGTATACCTTTCTTGTTTTTGATGAACAAGAGGTTGGTGTACCTATTGCATGGGCTATATAATCACAAAATAAAGTTGAAGATATAAATGAATGGCTCACCAAAGTTTATACACGAGGAAAGTAGTGTAAAGAAGATTGGCATGTTAATGCATTCATGATAGATGATGCTAGTGCCAAGATTAAATCCATCAGATTTTTACTAACCTTAGTTTCTTTATTTAAACTAAAGTGAACTCATTAAAATTGTCTAATATTTAGTTTGTAAGAATATATGTTTCATAAAAGTATAGAAAATCAAAGATGGTGAACTCAGGATAGGAGTAGAGTGAGGAGCAATCCCTTAGGGCAGATCTTCAAAGTGACAATTCCAAAAAGGACACACACAATTGGATTTCTTCAAATAGTAAAGCAGAGATCAAACCTATGATCAACATTGACCTCTCTTAGGAAAGCAAAAAAGAAATAGAAGCACTCCTTGAAACAACTCTAATCTATCATTTCATCGGCCCAAAACTCAACACAGGAGATATTAAGGCCTGGGTAGAAGAGATTTGGTAGGTACCATGCATAATTAAATTTCTCCTAAAAGGATTTTTGGTCATAGCATTCCTTTCCCCTGCAGATAGAGAATTGATTTTAAAAGGGAGGAACTGGTCCAGAAATTAGGAAATGGACCCCGAACTTTGATCCAACCACTTGTGATACCTATGAAGAGCCCAAATGGATTTGCTTTTACAACTTACTACCAGAGTGTTGGATAGAAGATTGCTTATTAAAGATTAGGTGCTCTCTTGGAATAGTGGTAGCCCTAGATAAAGACCTATTTGACAATGACTCCTTGTACGCAAGGATCAAAATAGCAAGCGTTCAAAGGATAACTTCAGAAATCATTCACCAAACCTAGGACTATTGAAGGATCCAAAAATTGGAAATTGAGGAACACTGCTTCTTTTGCCTCAACTGTCGAAGCCACAAGCATTCAGAAGACGGGTGCCATAGGAAAAATGTCCCAAACTGTCCTACAGACCCAAATAGCTATCCGCGGGACTATAAGCACAAAATTCATGCACAGCCTCCATAAGGACCCCTATAATGATTTTAATCCTTGTCACATATATGTAAGCTTGAAATAATGTTCTCTAAGCAGCATACCTCTTGATGACATGTCCTCTTTCTCGTCTTGTGTTATTCCCTCTTTGTCATTTTCTCTCTCTTTGCTTTCGACACTTTTTGACACTTGTTAATTCTTGTTTCATGTGCTTGTGACTTAGTCCATAAGCCTTATTTTCATCTATTTTTTGTAATTGACCTTTCCCATCCATTCTTTCTTCCTTTCCCATCCAACTCACCTTCTAATTGGTTACCAAACTTTTTAGGGCTTTAGAGACTGATACGATACCCTGAGAAAAATGGTTTGAAAGTATAACTTTGTGACAATTTTAATAATAAATAATAGCACTATTGCGTAGTGCTCAAAAAATCATGCACTTTAAAAAAATAGCACCTAAAAAGAGTTTGTATGTGCCTGAATGAGCTCTCGGAGGTTCTATGACCAATTCAAAAAAAACTATTCTGGGTCGCCCCTATGACTTAAGGTTCACCCATGGGCAACCCAAGATCTCCTAGGGGTGAACCATGGTCATCCACGGGTGACCCTACTGATGAAAGGGGTGACCAAGTCATGATTTTCATCCGTGTGAAAACTTAAGTTTCTCACTCAAAAAAGCTCTGTTTTTCGCCTGTTTTTCTTCCAGTTTGCACGAATTTTGATGCCTAATATGGAGTTGATCATTTCATGCACCCACACATGCATAATTAACTCCATTTGATCTAAAATTAACAACTCAATCAATCTCATGCATTCGTCCAACTCCATTTCTTATTCAGTGATAAGCTATTATTGCATTATCACTCCCAAATTAATTAAGTTCACTGGGTAATCAATCTAGTTCACTCCCTAATCAATCCTTGTTAACCCTTCAAGCAATTGAGTTAACTTCTCAATCAATTCTACCTCTCATGACCTCTTCTAACCTATAAATACCCCTCACCTCTTCATTATTTTCCAAGTTATGCAAGTTGGAGAATACTCTTCTCATCTTCACAAGCTTTTTCAAGCTTCTTCACAAGCCTTTGAGCCTCTTTCTTCATTTCTTTCTTTAGTTTTTCCAAACATTAAAATCTTTCATTGTTTCATAGCTTAAAAGCTCTTCCATGGAGGCAAATTCATTGTGCACACAGCTCTTGTTAGTTTTTTCTCTCCAACTTAGCATTCAAATGCTCTTACAGGATAAAGGTGCCTTTTTCTTTATTCATTGTTCAACCAAGCATCGTTATGCTGCTTCATTCAACACCATTGTGCTCAACCAAAGCTCTCATTGAGCTCTTTCAAGCTTCAACAAGCTTCTTTTTGCTTCTTTGTGTCATTTTTGTCATCAAGAGGTTCTTCCCGCTACTTCAAAAGGACTCGAGGTTGCCAATATCAAAGATTTCTGAGGGTCGTGGAACCACACAAATCTTCATTTCTTTCAGGTTCGTTCATTGCTTTATTAAATTGATAGTAATTAGAAAACCAAATTTTCTCTTGGGAACAGTAAATCTTTGCTTTTTCCTTGATAGTTAGGTCTTCCATGTTAGAATAATTGTTTTCATATTCCTAGATCTAGATTATTTGAAGAACCAATTTCCCTTTTTTAGATTAGATCACTTCAAAACAATCAAAAAACCAAAAACATAGATTAAACTTGCATTAGGAAAAGTCATATTAGCTTGCATTCATATTTCCCTTTCATAGATTAAATAGCACTTTTCATTTCCAAAATACTAAAAAAGTACAAAAATGCATTTGCATGTCATTTAGCTTTGCATGCATATAAAAACCCTAGAAAAGACAAACTTGCAAACCCTCGATACCATCACGAGGTAAACTACAATTAAATGATTCAATCAAACCCTTGATCACATCACAAGGTAAAACAAGTCAACACATAGTTAAACCCTAGGTCAACTAAACCCTAGGTCAAAACCCTAAATCTAGTTAAGGTTGGTCATCACACATCTACCTCTAGCTTGGCTCACGAATGTCCCTAGGAGTGAGACGAGAGTGGGTGAGGGCTATCTATGATGAGATCAAGGTGATCAATCTACAACAACAATAATAGACCTTTACTCTACCCCAAGGAGACCCTTTTGTCCTCTTATTGTTAGAAGAACGTAGACAATTACAAATACAATGAGAACTCATTCAATGCATAGAAAGATAAGAGGACATAAATGAGAGTAACTGTTTACCCACACAAAGGTGGAATAGAAGAAACCCCAACAGGGGAAGAGAAACTAGTGACCCTTCGGGTTATAGGGTTATCTCAACAACAACTACCATCGAATGAAATATTCAACTTAGCACACAACAACAAAGGCCACAAAACTTGTCAACCTGTCTCCATGAAGTCCAGCTCTCCAATGAGCCAAACCCCTATCATGTCTTGCCTCCTCTCGACTGGATACTTCCATGAGAGTGAGAGTGACATGGCGGATCACCCTGTGGCAAGGAGGGAAGGGTCCATGTGCATGCCGAAATTCAACTTGACAGCCCCAGGCAATCAAAGTCACGATTTTGAGCATACATATTTTGGTGAACCTGATGTGAAAAACAAATCCTTTTAAGATGGATTCTTTCACATTTTTATGCATTTCACAATGTTTCATGTAAAAATTCCAAGGGAGTATCCCCTCGAGTAAAATTACAAATCCAAAAGGGATCCAACAAAATCCCCACAACTTTGACCAAATCAAAACACAACATGTGAACATGCAATCTAAGATCCATCAAGTTTATCAACCCATAACAAGCCAGAGAAAAATGGCCATGAACATGGACAATGAAGTATGTTGTCAAGAGAAGAACTTACAAGAAGCTCAGGAGGTACCAAAATCACTCCACATAGTACATCAAGATAAAATGTCCGCAACATGTGAAATGTCATTAGAAAGAACAAATAGGGTCACTCAAACACTAATGCAAAGCAATCCACTCGAGGTGGAAAAATTCAAAGAATAGACAAAGCCTCACACATAGACCTTAGAGAAAGTTTGGTCCAACGAATCAACACCCTTGAGGCTAGGAGTGTTGAACAATCTTGCCAAAACAACATTACAGAAAAACCTAGGGCATGAGGAAATCATTTCATTGATGAAATCAAATCAAACCAAGGGGCAACACAAAATACCCCTCATCTAAAATTCCATTCATATGACACACATAATGAAGTATTTATGCCTTCCTTGCCCTCATCATCCAACATGACAAATCTCAATCAAATAGGTGGGATTCCTATGATGCAAAATCAACCACAAACAATCTCATCCAATCTTCAAAACATAAACATGGAACCATCTAGTCATCCAACTTTTTCATGAATCAACAATCTAGCATACCCTTTCAACAAACACAACAAGCTCCACTTGAAGGGATAATGTTTGGAGGAACAAAATCTTCTACACATAACTCCCTCCTAGGAACATACCTCGAGTATTTAAAGGAGCCTCTTGACTACAACATTCGTCAGGTAAAACTACCACGTCCTCTCCCTGAGCTTCCAAAATTTAAAGGAGATGGTGATCCCAAATCCCATATCAAGGCTTACATCATGGTAGTGCGAGAACTCCTTCCTTGGGATGGGGTGGTAGCAAATATTTTTCCAAAGACTTTAGAGGGTATCTCTTTGGATTGGTACTATCAACTTCCAAAAGCATCAATCCACTCTTTTAGGAAACTCATTGATCAATTTGTGGCTGCCTTTGACATAAACAAATTGGTCAAGTTAGGAATATGAGAATTTTTAACAATCAAATAGGAAGCCAATGAGTCGGTTACACATTTTATCACACGATGGAGGAAAGTTCTATATTCTTCAACTAGCGCATCAAACATGGATCATAGAGAACTTTTTGATCTCTTCTTACATGCTCTCAACAATGATATACAAGAACAAGTTCAAAAACTCCCTTACAAATCATATGAAGAAGCACTCAAAAGTACCCTTAGAATTGACCAAGCCACCATTTATAGTGAAAGAAGGGAGTATGATTCTAATGGAAGTTTGATAAACCATGATACAAATAACAAATCCTAGACAAACGATCAAGACATAGATGGGTAGACAAACACTTCACCATCAGAGAACTACAACTATGACTACAATAGTCATACAAATTTGGGGAACCAAAATGCCAACAACTATCCCCTGAGAATCAACAAGAAGTCATACAACAATCATCATAAACCTCAAGATCACAATCATGATAAATATTGATCATTTCACAAGAGAAGGGGGCATGAGATCAATTCATGTCGAGGGTACCATCGCTTCATATCAAACCTCCCAAAATGTCAAAAAAAAGCATTCATGGACACATTCTCACAAGATGAAGAACTTAGTCCCAACACCTTTGATCAAAACACCTTAGGCCTTTTGGAATTAGATAAAGATCAAGAAATTTGTGTCAACCAAGTACCATAACGACTAGATGACACTTCCAACAATTTAAATTTTTCTCACATGCTAGATCTTATCAAGAGTTCTCCTACACAAAAGAAAGCTCTCCTCAAAGCCTTAGATCTAGGCCATATAGCTCAAAATACTCCAAGTGAAAAGTGTTCTTCTTTAACATTTGATTTTGAAAAGTTACCCTCAAACAATGACATATCTAAACAAGGTGACCTCCCCTTCCATCTGATAGTCCAAGTCCAATACTATTCCATTAAACATGCAATGATAGATGATAGGTCTGCAATCAACATAGTCTCTTTTTCGCTTCTTCAAAGAACGGGTTATGATGAAACACAAATCACAAAACAAACTTCCATCCTTAGAATTCATGATAACCCAAACACTCAAACCATGGGTAAGGTCAATCTTTAAATCACATTGGGTCCCAAAACCCTCCCAACTGAATTTTATATCATAAATGAAGAAACCACTTACAACAAGATCCTAGGAAGGCCTTGAATTCATAGGATGAGAACCATTCCCTCCACACTATTTCAAGAAATGTACTTCATGCATATGGGACAAACCCACGTCATCAAAGGAGATCCTAACCCTTTCATCTTTTATAGAGTTGAACAAGTCAAAAAGAAGGGAAAGCCCATGGAAACCACTAGTGACCCAAAAATCAACACTTTTAAAAAAGGAGAGACATCAAAACAAATTACAAACATAATCAAGACCTCAAAATGTATATGGAAGGGGGAAACAAGAGAATTCCCCTTCGATCCCAACTTAGCAAATTCTTACGCTCCATTCAACTCAGTGGCCATTCTGATTGAACTAAACATAAACATCCTTATGGTTGAAACCATGACTGAAGACAAATAACCAGAATCCACACAGAAACTAGGAGAGTCAACACCAACATCATTTGCCCTTCAAAATTTTAAAACAAACATGGGAACTCAACAAGAACAGAAAATGATAAAGCTAGGGGGAAAATCATCAAACAATGAAACATGTGAGTACACAAAATTCCTCACTGAATACCAAAACATTTTCACACCAAGCCTTCAGGTGTCCTTGCAAAGACTTCCAAATGAAGTATAGACCAAATTGGATAGGTCCATACATAGTTAAGGAAGACATAAAAAACAATGCTACCTCTTGTGCATTATGGAAGGAGAAGATTTTAGAATCTTGAAACATCATAAAATATAAAATTACAAAAATAAAAAATGTCAAAAAAAGTTGGTTTCTTGCATTTCAGTTTCATTCTATTCATCTTACATTATAGTGAATTACTTACTCTTGTGCTCTTTTCATTTTAGTAAGGAGTCTAAGGTTGCCTAGATATATGTCATCCTTTCAAGACCTAGAGATTCCCCATTTTCACAATCACCATATCGGGGCTTCATTCCCAGTTATTCTAATCAAAGCCTAGCTCTTAGCTTTACACTGATCCCAGTCTTAATGAGTCAAGATGTTAGGTCTAAACAAAGTCAGTATTCAAACCTACAATGTTCAAAGGAAGCTTGCAAGTAGACCTTCCCAATTCTTCCCTAGTATTAGAGAAGTCCAAACAGATTACAAAAACTTTAGGTGGCGCTCAACCCCTTATCTTTCCTGGCCAAAAATGTCAAGAAGATCAAAACTCTGAAGGAAGAAATTTAAGATTCGAGTGAATAAAAAAATGAGTGATCAAAGTAAGAGTGTCAAAAAGTGAGAATTGAGAGATCAAAGTATTGCATATCAAAAGATTCCAAAAGCATTCATTTCTTAAAAAGTCAAAAATCCAAAAAAAAAGAGAAAAATCAAGTGAGGAAAATACAAAAAAAGTGAAAAAAGAAAAAAAAAGAGATACAAAAAAAGAGTGAAAGATAGAAGATTGTTGAATGTCCGTACTCTTGGGTGAGATTAGTCTAAGCTCAAAGCCTCAAGGGTGGCATTCTAACAGAGAAAGAAAGGTACAAAGCACACACACACTAGCTGAGCAAAACTAAGAGTTTAGTAGTCTCTAGGATCATCTTCTATCTAGGGACCCTTGTTCTTTCCTATTTACCTTTACCCTGGGTCTACCTTGCTCGCCATCTATGATCTAAGACTAGCGAACATCAATAAAATTTGTTACTTGTCTAAGTTGAAAGCTTGTCAAATTGTCTTATCTAGATAAGGATCAGTGTTTAGCCTTTAGCAAAGCCCAAGTTTAGAAGCACTCCATTTCACTCCCGCTCCCCACTTGAGTCCTAAATCATGTCTCACATCCCTGAATAGGTCTCTTATAGTAGGACAACATGCAATCCCCTGGATTGAAAATCATACTTAAGAGTAGTCATGTTGTTTGTTCCACAATGAATTCATACCAAAATCAGAAAAAGAGTCTCAAAGAAATAAATTCAATGTCATAATGTATGACATTCTATAGAAGTAAATATTTCATTTCAGCATTTCTTGTGTTATTTCATCTGCGTATCGCCACCTGCATTCATATATATATTCTAAAAAAGACAAAATAAATTGCATCATCCATATGTGTTCATCTTAGGTATGCATTCTCATAAGCAAAATAAAAGCTCTATTCAACCGTATGCACAAGAGGGAAAGTGAAGTACAAGATGTCGACTAAATCTATGTATGGATCTCATCAAATCAGGTCTTGTAACAATAAAGTGTAAAACAATGTCTGAGCACAAGTCACTCCTCCAACAAGTCAAAAGAACAAAAGTGTGCACTCAAGTGTGCAAGTCTCCCCATGCAAGGGGGCAAGGGTAGAGACCCCTTCAATAAATATAGGTCTTCCAAAGACCTCAACGAGTTTCAAATCAAACCTTCACAAGATCTCCGAAAAAACCATAAAAATTAGAAAATTTGAAAAAACCACAAAAATTGTAAAAACATCAAAAATCCCTAAAAATCAAATATGTTCTTCAATATTTGCAATAAAAAGAGAATCATTCTCCTCCTCTCTAGATTGGCATGTTGTCTTTTTTTCTTTTATAAATCTTTTGTGTGTCGTTTTGTGTGCATTCATTCCTACAGGTCTCACTGACAAAGGCAAGAAAAATGTCAAACTCGAACGATCCATGGTAAGTTCGTCATTTTAATTTTCATTATTCAATTTGATACATTCAAATGCTGAACTAATACTAGTTATTGTAGGTACAATTATGGGAAAATCAACAACAGGTAAGGCCTAGTTCAGGAATGGTATCTACCTTTCATGTAGACTACCGTCCCTAAGGGGGCAAATATGTAATCACAAAAATCATGCACAACCTCCACAAGGACCCCTATGATAATTGTAATCCTTGTCACATACATGTAAGCATGAAATAATGTCCTCTAAGAAGCATACCTCTTGATGATGTGTCTTCTTTCTTGTCTTGTGTTGTTCCCTCTTTGTCATTTTCTCTCTCTCTCTCTTATCTTTCGACACTTATCGATTTTTGTCTCTCATTCTTGTGACTTAGTTCCTAAGCCTTGTATTCATCTATTTGTTGTAATTGACCTTTCCCATCCAACTCACCTTCCAATTGGTTACCAAACATTTTAGGGCTTTAGAGACCAATAAGATACCCTCAGAAAAATGGTCTGAAAGTATAAATTCATGACACTTTCAATAAAAACTAATAGCACCATTGCATAGCCCTCAAAAAATCATGCACTTTCAAAAAAATAGCACCTAAAAAGGAGTCTATATGTGCCCGAACGAGCTCCCAGAAGTTCTATGACCAATTCAGAAATTTTTTTCCAAGGTCACCCCCTATTACTTTAGGGTTGCCCATGGGAAACTTAGGATCTCCCAGGGGTGACCCATGGTCACCCAGGGGCAACCCTACTGACGAAAGGGGTGACCGAGTCACAATTTTCATCTGTGCCAAAACTTGAGTTTCTCACTCAAAAAAGCTTTGTTTTTGCCTATTTTTCTTCTAGTTCACATGATTTTTTATGCCTAATATGGAGTTGACTATTTCATGCACCCACACATGCATAATTAACTCCATTTGATCTAAAATAAACAACTCAATCAACTCATGCATTCTTCCAACTCTAATTCTTCTTCAATGATAAGCTATTATTGCATTATCACTCCCAAATTAACTGAGTTCACTGAGTAATCAATCTAGTTCACTCCCTAATCAATCCTTGTTAACCCTTCAATCAATTGAGTTAACTTCTCAATCAATTCTGCCTCTCACAACCTCTTCCAACCTATAAATATCCCTCACCTCTTCATTATTTTCCAAGTTCAGCAAGTTGGAGAATACTCTTCTCATCTTCACAAGATTTTTCAAGCTTCTTCACAAGCCTTTGAGCCTCTTTCTTCATTTCTTTCTTTAGTTTTTCCAAATATTCAAAGCTTTCATTGTTTCATAGCTTCAAAGCTCTTCCATGGAGGCAAATTCATTGTGCACATAGCTCTTGCTAGTTTTTGCTCTCCAACTTAGCATTCAAATGCTCTTACAGGACGAAGGTGCCTTTTGCTTTATTCATTGTTCAACCAAGCATCATTAAGTTGCTTCATTCAATGCCATTGTGCTTAACCAAAGCTCTCATTGAGCTCTTTCAAGCTTCAACAAGATTCTTTTTTCTTCTTTGTGTCATTTTCGTCGTCAAGAGGTTCTTCCTGCTACTTCAAAAGGACTCGAGGCTACCAATATCAAGGATTTTTGACGGTAGTGGAGTCACAAAAATCCTCATTTCTTTTAGGTTCCTTCATTGCTTTATTCAATTAATAGTAATTAGAAAACCAAATTTGCTCTTAGGAATAGTAAATCTTTGCTTTTTCCTTGATAGTTAGGTCTTCCATGTTAGAATAATTATTTTCATATTCCTAGATCTAGATTATTTGAAGAAGCAATTTCCTTTTTTTAGATTAGATTAGTTCAAAACAATCGAAAACCCAAAAACATAGATTAAACTTTAATTAGGAAAAGTCATATTAGCTTGCATTTATATTTCCCTTTCATAGATTAAATAGCACTTTTCATTTCCAAAATACTAAAAAAGTACAAAAACACATTTGCATATCATTTAGCTTTGCATGCATATAAAAAATCTAGAAAAGACAAACTTGCAAACCCTCAATACCATCACGAAGTAAACCATGATTAAACAATTCAATCAAACCCTTGATCACATCACAAGGTAAAACAAGTCAACACATAGTCAAACCCTAGGTCAACTAAACCCTAGGTCAAAACCCTAAATCTAGTTAAGGTTGCTCATCACACATCTACCTCTAGCTTGGCTCACAAATGTGCTTGGGAGTGAGAGGAGAGTGGGTGAGGGCTATCTGTGATGAGATCTAGGAGATCAATCCGTGACAACAACAAGAGACATTTACTCTACCCCAAGGAGACCCTTTTGTCCTGTTATTGTTAGAAGAACGCAAACAATTGCAAATACAACGAGAACTCATTCAATGTATAAAAAGACAAGAGGACATAAATGAGAGTAACCACTTACCCACACAAAGGTGGAATAAAAGAAACCCCAACAGGAGAAGAGAAACCAGTGACCCTTCAGGTCATAGGGTTATTTCAACAACAACTACCATTGAATGAAACATTCAACTTAGCACACAACAACAAAGGCCACAGAACTTGCTGACCCCTCTCCACGAAATCCATCTCTCCAACAAGCTAGACCCCCATTGTGTCTCGCCTCCTCTTGACTGGCTACTTCCATGAGAGTGATAGTTACATGGCGGATCACCCTGTGGCAAGGAGAGAAGGGTCCATGTGCATGCCTAAATCTAACTTGATAGCGCCAGGCAACCAGAGTCACAATTTTGAGCTTACAGGGACTCTGACAAGATTAGAGTAACACAAGATGCACTATCAAAGGATGCATCTTCATCTCAGGGATTAAACACCAAGGATGATTGAGATGAACCTTCAGTTGGTCCACCACCCTCGGAAGCACCAACCAATTTGCATAAAGACAAGGAGATTCCAAACAGAAAGGACAACATCCTCTCTTCTACAACTACTCATGAGTTACCAGACAAAACATAGGATCATCCCAAGGAGCAAACAACTAACCAACCAAGGGACAGTTTAGGGAGTACCGCACCATCTTCTCCCACGGCTGTGACTCAGGGGACTAGTAACCACATTATAAACATGAAAATTTTTTATTTTCTTAAAGGCACCCAAGGTGGAGTGCCAAAAGACCCACCTCAAGACAAGAATTAATGGGTGTATCTGCCCAGTCTTCGGCATCTTTTTGAAGCCAAAGACCTTGTGAAACCCAACCCTGATCATGGATAACTCTGCAATGATAAGGAACTTCTCCAAGGATAGGTACTCTCTTCACATCACTTGATTCCTTGACACGTTTACTTAAAAAATCTTGTCTAAGCGTGTCACATGTTAATTCTAGACTCTGAGTGAAATTGAGAAAGGACCATAACTCAGCCAACTTGGGTAAGTTCTTCAGAGATTAGAAGAAAGATGCCATTTGTATCTGTCAATTTTGATTCGAGATCTTTGTTTTCTAAATTTATACCAAGACCGAGATGACTTTCCTGTTAGTCCAGACAAGATTTACCATGATTCTTATAGATATCAAATCGTCCCAATATGATATCCTAATCTCAAGAAGGATATGGGTAACTTCATTAAAGGAAAGTCCCAATCCAGTCCTCCCTTCTTCAGGCTATTTATAGAAGCTAATGGATCATGGATTAACAAAACAATGGTGAATCGTATGTCTGTTGAATGTGTCTATAAGTGTCAAGAGGAAGAAGAAGAGGATGACCCCGAGGTGGAGGAAGGTGATGAACAGAAAGCTAAGGAGGAGACTGAGATGCCGTTGGAGCAGATCAAATGCCTTTTTAGAGCAGAATCTGATGATGTAGCAAACATAATTTATAAGGTCATTGGCTCCAAGATCTATAGTCATGGCCATGTGCATGGTGGGATTCTCTATGAGGAGTTCTTGATGAACTCGATCTTATTCTATGAAGAAAAAATAGCATGAAGTTCATGGCTTCTAGCTATGTCAGAGATGGTATGTACCAAGCAGCTTCTACTATGATCTCTGACTTCAACAAGAAACCCAAATATGAGTCTCTAGCTGGAATCTTTGATGTTTCTGCAGTCAACCGGGAAAATAGTGTCATGGGATAGGCCTTGGTAGTGTTCAATGAAGGTATCCATAAGCACAACATGTAAACCTTCACCTATATTATTGGCTAGCATGATGATTTACTATCTACTCCATAGCTAAAGCGCTCTATGGAACTGTCGGAAGGAATGATTACCCTCTGGACTCTAAATATTGTTCTCATATGTAACCATTGAGTGGTCTAAGTTGTTCTTATTATTTTTTCTATTATAATATAATATCCTAGCTGTCATACTAGAAGCTACTTATCCATAAAAAAATACATGTTTCATAATTTACACCATAGAATGGTGTCACCTTAACAGTGCATTTTGTTTGAATGTTACTAATCATCTTTTACAATGTAACTTGTAGATTGTCCTTTGTTTGTCAAGTACTTTTATGTATTTGGCATGTAAATAAGGCATGGCTAAAAATGTGTACAAGTAAGTCGATTGATAATTAAAATATGTGGAACATTACATATTTAACCTCATAGCTTGATATTATGCTTTATATTTTAGGTATGCTAGTAATAACGATGTCAAAACAAATATGTTTGATAGATTGGGTGAGCTTATGTATGCAATGAGTGACAATGAAGACATCACTACTCATCTAATCAACAAATTTATGGATCAATTCAAACAAGAGAAGGACTTCATTAATTACTTTAAAACAACTTGGTGTCATGATGAGGGTTGGATTAAAATAAGATTGTCAAATTCTTTGTTATGGTTTCTATGCATACATTATTTAACTTGATTTTTGTGTATGCTAAAACATCATGTTCCTTTTTGTATAGCGAAGTGGGCAAACAATTTCAAAACTTCTCTCATGCAAATCAATAAACTAATGCTTCCATAGAGTCATACCATTTCCACATTAAGAGCCATTATTTAAGTGATCATGCTAAGAAATGCACAAGGAGAATGGATTGGCTTATCCACACACTTCTTCATAGGGTAGAGCCATTCTTCAAAAATAAAATACATTTGTAATTATCTAAATTTCTAACTAATTTTAAAGAAAGATATTACATTATTGCGTTGGAGAGGTCAAAAACAATACATGATGCAGATTATCCATATGATCTCCTCCCTAACACATATAAGATAAGAAACCAAACTGATGCAATGAAATGACATCTTGTTAGAAAGTTTGGACCCAACTTCCATGTATGTGACTGTCAATGGGCATAAAGGGGAAACACATGCAAGCATGTGTTGAAGATTTTAGATCGCATGAAGAGAAATAAAATAGATGACAAAGATCAAGTTGCTAGTAAGTGTCACTTGATATTTACATTTTACATTGATAATTTTTAATGATTACTATATTTCTATTACAAAACTAACTAAATTACTCTTATTGAATTACATATGGTGTTACACCATTGGTTGATGATGAAATAGAAGGGGGTTTTGGTCATAAAAACAATGTTACTGGTAATGTTGATATGTTACTTTTATAATAAAATTTTGATTATTTTTTATGGTTTCTAAAAGTCAATAATTTTTATTCCAATTATAGATAGATCTATTCCATTGGAAGCTCAAGATGCAGTTAGGTTTGTCACTCTTGAAGACAAACTATTGGTAAGTATTGATAGCAACATTTAGTAATGAAATATTAAGGTTTTTCTATGTTTTCTTATGACTAAATTATTGTTATTTGAATTATAGATGGAAGGAAATCATTTGATACTAGCAATGATAACCTAAAAAATTCTACTAATTTTTTGAACTCACTACTCCAAAATTTACCAACAACAGCAGATCAAATACTTATTTTTAATGACTATGTTGAAAGATTTAGAAAATATCTCCATGAATCTTTTGCTTCCTCTTTCAAATTCACATCAATCCTTGGCTCAGAGGACATGCCTATGACACAGATATCACCATGGTTTAGTCCCACCAAAATGCACAAACATTGTTCTATCCATCAAAGAGGCAATGGCATTGCTCAAGAATTGAATGAAAAAGTTGAGGAATATGAAGAATTTTAGCTCCCCTCTATAGGTTGTAGAAACAAAAAGAAAAAAAAGGTCTTCAATCATTCAGGCATGGCAACACAAGAAAAAAGGATTAGTATTGCACAACAACAAAGTGAGTACATTTATTGAAAAGTATTTCATTTTTTTATGCATCATTAGTTCTTTCTCTAATTTGATATGCTAAACATATGTTGTTGTAGCTTTGGATGATCAAGAAAATACTTGTTGACATCATTTGCCCTTCTCTATTGACCTAAACCAAACAACAACAAATGTAACACAAAATATAGATGGTAATTTTATCCCCACCCAAGCATTTCAACAAACCATTTTAGGTAATTCAGAATGCTATATTTTATTAACTTGACTACATATTGCAATCTTATGCTTGATCACTTTATTTAAGTTGATGTGTAAAAAGCACATGTCATTGTAGGTTCAAGTGATCAACAAAACAATCAACAATATAGGCCACCCATTTGTATAGATCTTAACCAAACAATAACAATGGATGCAATGCAAAGTGTTGATGGTAAAGAAATTACAAAATAAATTTATATCATTGAGTTCCTCTTTTGCATATGCTTTATAGCTTTGAAATGACATGTTAAGATTATGTAAATTATTTTATAACTAATCTAGAAGGTTATTTGTAGGGGTTGATAATTATATAATAGAGGATTATGGTCAACACTTCTATGAAAATTAGATTACTCCTCCCATCTGCACATATTCTAAATATGAATGGGTGTTTCCTCGTTATGCCCCATTTGGATAAGGTGAAAAGGGTTGCCAATTTCATATCCTTTCTAGTTATGTAGATGTTTGAGGACATCTCTAGTGAGGTCTCTTTGGTAGATTAATTCTAGTTATCTTATTTTATATCTTTATTAGTTGTTGCCACTTCTATTTGTGGCCAAGAATTTTTTTTGTAATATGATTATATAATACAAATGGTTCTAGTGTCCATTTCTTAGTGGATCCCATGGATTTTTCTATGCATAATGATGATATGCTACCATTTGATGTCTATGGGGATTCTCCTTTGGATCTTCTTCCACTTTCTTGTGATGCATCTTTAAGTTCTTGTGTAGTATATTCTTCTACACTTTGTATTGAACAAACATGTCTTAGAAATGCATGAGGATATTGGTATATGTGAGGACAATGTCATATTTTTATGAGTCCTATTATTATTCCAAGTCTTTCACCCTTTGAACCCTTGTTTTTGTGTCTCTTGATGGATTTTTTGACATGCATTATTCTCATTGCTTTCTTTCATGGTGTTTCATTTATTATTATGCAATTATTCCATTTTGAGCTCAATCAGTGGTTGTCATACCTTGTTGACATGTGTGTCACATTGTCAAAGAAGAAGTATGTCAACACATATAAGAAGAGATACGTTATCTAAAAAGTATGGCTCTATAGATGTAGGACTATTTATATATGGCATATGAGAGACATATCATCATGAGGAGTAGTATGTTGAAGAGGTAAAACTACATCATTTATATTCATCATATAAGGTGAATCACAAGGTAAAACATCACTGGATTTGTGCTCATGTGCTATCACTAAATGTGTACTCATCACTATCACAATCTATAGGATCATCATGAAGCTCATGAACAAATGGTCAACATAAATGTATCTAAAAGAAAGGGATGAGCACTAACCAATTCCATGTAGAAAGCAAAGAAATGATTGAATAGAACCTCCATAGAAGACATATCCATATATCATTAGTATAATGTGCCATAAGAATATCATGGATAGAGTGATAATGTGTAATGAATGAGAGGAACTTATCAAAATCTATAATGTATGCACATCAGTATCAACCAAGGAGCAAGGTCTAAAGGGAGCCATAATTAGCAGATAGGCTTTTATATGTGAGCATTATAGTGCTTGGAAAATTGTCTCGTGCTGTAAAAAAAATTCACGCTGGAAATTTTTCTAAACTTGTCAGTTGTTCTATTGGCGTATTCCTTGAACCTCCTATGGGTGCAAGTGCTAGTAGTAGATTATCCTTGTGTTGGAGTGTGAGATAAAAGATGTATGTCACTATACAATATCCAAGCCCTAATCAAAGTTTAACAAGCATATGTAAAGAAAGTGAATCCAAAGCCTAATAAATCTCAAAACTAATAGTAATTAGAATGATATCAGATCTAAAATGCCCTCAAAATAGTGAAGGTATAACCTTAAGGTCAAGCCCTAAGGAATGTAAGAATGGACAAGTTCACAAAAAATGTAAAATAAAATACAATTTCCCTTAGATTAATTGAGGCTAATTAAATAAATGCAAGCAAATCAAGCATAATTAACCTAGAAAATAAATGAAAACAACTAGGAATGACAAAGCATACAAATTATTGATACATTGGGAAACTAAATGCAAAGGGACAATGAAATCAGCCTGTGGAATGCATAGTACTAATTTTCTCAGTAGTAGATTTCTCAGTGGATGACAAATGACATTTTCTCAATAATATTGATTCACATTTAAACTGGATTGTATTTTTGAAATAGTAGAGAAATATAGTATGAGTGGAGATATGTGTTTGTCAAAGAATCACATAATGAATAGCCATGATATCCTTGAGTATATTAATGTCCAACTCCAAGATTTAAATAATTTTCTTTTAGAAAATGTACATAATTCTATGGAAACCTTGCCCTCTCTTATTCATTATAAGGAAGCATCTTTGACCCCTAGATGGTGAAAGGTAATTTTTGAATTATCTCATGTCCTTAAATACATTAAATTAAGAATAAGTAAAGAAAATGCATTGACCATTCCATTTGAACATTTAGACCAAAGTCCAAACTAATCACTTCTTCATAATATCTTTGTAATTTGGTAAATTTAGATTTTTTTGAAGCGTTATTTTATATCTGTGTAATTTTAATTTTTAGCTTAAACCTATATAATATTGTACTAATATTTTCTAATTCATATATAAGTTTTATTCCCTTGAGCTACTTTTTATAGCACACAAAATATACACATTTGATAATATTACCCTCATATACCTTGAGAAGTGATGTTCTCAAAGGTATATTTGAGGGCTATAGAGGTGTTGGCAAGAGACATTGTTTTGATGATTGAATGTTGTCATTGATGACAATAAAGGAAAGAGACTCCACCAATATGACAAAGAGACTTTACTCTGGAAGCAGAAATGACTAAGTATGAATAGTATACATTATACAAAGTAAGTAACAATGTTTGGGATGGTATGCCTCCGTAGTAAAAGATTAGTATATGCAGATCATGTATGTTGTTCATAGATATTTAGTGATGATTTGTTCCAGTGATCAAGCCTTGACTTCCTATGGAAGTTACATGGTAGAATAATGTTGTGTGGTTACACAACATAACCCATTTTGACTTGACAAAATAGGGACCCAACTTTTTGCTGCTTTGGCTTGTGTTGTTTTTCTGCTTTTTGGCGGTCTAGTAAAAGTAAGTCATGCAGGTGACCCTGCATAAAGGGGGTAGATAAGTCATCATGATGAGGTCCATTTGTCAAAGTTAGTATTTCATATCATTAACCTCATGGTTAGAAAGAGTATAAAATTCATGCAGGTTTGCCTTTTGGATCACCCTGATATTCCTTAGGGGATGAAAGTTATGACAAGTCAAAGTTCTGGTCAAACCTAATATTCCTGGGGGGGTTCATATTTCTTAACATCAGTCACCTTGTGTTAGATCACCCTGATACAATTTTATCACTCGATAATCATGTGGTCCGCAAACTCTAGATGTTAATTTTACGTGATAGTGGTATTTGCCCGTCAAGCGTCTTCATATATTTTGCGGGGGTCATATTTCGAATATCACCCAATCTTATAAATATCACGCTGTTGCAAAATATCACCCCAGTGCCAATACAATGATGACATCATCTAACCCCAATGAATAAAGAAAATCACCTTGACGGTGACATCATCATTCTTTTTACCTCGCAGAGGTATGTATCCGTCGATCACCCTTTTCAACAATATGACAGTGATGTCATTTTAATACAATATTCAGACGAAGTCATTTACACACTGACGTCATCTTGATCTTTCAAAAGGGGGTCACTTTAGTTTTAAGGGGTCACATTTAAACATCCCCTGATCTTAAAATCATGACCCAATATTCTCAACATCACCCGATTCCTTGACATTATTTTTGCCGCTCAAAGGCGAAAGGTCATATTACATAGAGGGGGTCATATTTTGAATATCACCCGATCTTCTGAAGATCACCACCCTCCTATTGCCTCGTAACATTTAATGAAAATAAATGCAGTAGGTGGATTCCCGCCGACTGCGAATACGATACAATCACCTGGCAACATCCATGGATTTTGTGCAGAAGATCAATGGTTTTAATTGATTTAACCCAGTTTTGCCCTAATCTGCCCTATGAATGAGGCTAAAAGTAAGTTTTCAAGGTCATTTTTCATCTACCTTGCGAAGAAACAAGAAATTACAGAGCAGAGAGTCAAACCCTCATACGAGCTACCTGTAGACGGACATACAGCTAGCAGCATAACAGAACACATGATCACCAGTATTTGAGACCCTTTTCCATAATCATCAGCCTAATCCAGGAGATAAGTGTTATCAGGTAAGTAATTAGAAACCCTCCTATTGTCGTTTTCTGCATGTCCAAGTAGTATGAATTTTTCTAGTAGTTTGATTCTGTAGGTATGCATATCATGAAGAGTTAATGAATATAAATATGCATGATGTTGTAGATGTATAATGTTGTATGAATGCATATGGATATTATGGTAAGACTAGTCATGTGCATTGCAGGAATCCATGGCAGACCTCTGGAGGAACAAATCTAGAGCAGAATTTCTTAAGCCTATGTACGTTTAACCTGAAGGAATACATTTTAAATATGGTGTCATTGGTGACACTCACCAAGGGGAAACATATTTAGTAGGATGGTCATCTAGGATGCATGATGATAAAGATAATACCCTATTAGATGCCATATTTGTGTCAGGAATGTGGCATGTGGCCGGATTTCCATATGCCATGGAAACCCCGGAACTGATAGTAGAATGCACTAGAAATTATAACCCTCAGACAAGGCGGGTGGAGAAACATGGAAGAGTTTATGCATATTTGTCAATTAAAGGGATCACATCTACTTTAAATCTCCCAGTTGGAAAGAAGGTAGTTAGTATGGATCTGGACAAACTAGAGACAGAATATAAAAATAATAAAAAGATTGCAAGAAAAAGGATATACCAGTGGAGGTCTAAGAACAACACTTACACTACCTCTGCCAAATTGCCAGTAAATCTGTACAAATTTGATTTTGATGATGAATATCAGTATATGATTACCCTGTTCAGCAGGATGACAGGCAAGCCTAATGCTGGGAGTTTCAAGAATTAGATGTTTGGAATCATCCAGATATGTCTCTATACAGATAATAAGCCATTATGGGCCAAGATCATCATTGATGCTTTAGATGATTAGATGATGAACCTAGGAGGCCTGGAATGCTCATTCCACATGACTTCATATGTTATGTATTCATGTTCATACAAAGAAACATTTGATGCACTGACCACAGTTGGAAAGATTGGCGGCAGTATAGATGATGCCCATATATGGGATCATTATCCTCAGTTGTAGAGAAGGAACTACCTCTTTGATTATAAATTGGTGAATGATGCATTCTCTATGCATCTGGTTAGAATAATGGAAGAGGATAGAACCAAAAGATTGAGCATGGAAGCTCAAGAAGTTGTATACAAGCATGGCGCTTGGTTCATCTAGTTTGCCACTTTTTCCTATATTAGAATAGAAGGTTTTGAAGGGCAACTCTTTATGCTACCCAGGTACCCCACTGATGGGGTAGTCTTGATGGAGTTTTTGAGACAGATATCCACCATACTGGATGAATATAAGGCACAGAAGAAGATACCTCCAGTGTTGTTTCCAATATCTATAGGTTGGTACATGTGCCTTGATTCACAGAGTATAAAGAATGTAATAGGGAGTCTGAACCTGATGTACCTACAACCATTTCCATTGGCCAGATCATATGACCCCTATGGTAGAATGCAGAAGATAATAGGTAAACCTATACATCAAAAGCACATAGAAGATTTCTGGACTGATTGTGAGGATGAGGTAGAAGTAAGAAGAAGAAAATACAAGAGGCTCACCTTAAATTAGATAAGGGCATTTGACTGCATCCCACTACTTGCACAGTTAAGGAAAGATGATGGCAAGACTATGTCAAATGAATATGAGGATAATAAGGTGTATAATGACACCATCTTAGCTCCTAACCTAACACAACCTAAAGACATTTCATTAGATCAGTTTACAGGTGGGGTGCTGCAACTAACCCAATCATGGGTAAATGAATAGATAAATATACTAAAGAAGAGAGGTGTAGCCATCATAGTGGATTAAAAGAGAAAAAGGCAGGAGATCCCTGATGAAGAATATGATGACTTTCTTGTTGAGAAAAGAAAATATAGTGGAGAAAGGATGCCTCCCCAGAAACAAAGAAAAGGACCCCCCAGAGGAAGGAAGATTGACGATGAACCTAAGGGGATGATAATTGAAAGAATGGCCATATCAGTTGAAGGTGCATCTGGATCAGGACAGGGGGTAGCCTCATCTACACATCCTTTAATGGATAAACCAAGAACAAAAAGAATCCTGAGGCCAGCTGTAGAGACTACAGAAATACAAGATGAAGGCCAAGCCTCACAATAGAATGTGGTAGAGGATATCCCTCTTGAGGAGGAGCTAGTGAGTAAGGAGCCTGCAGGTGATGGTCCCATGATGTTCACTAGGAAGAGGAAGGCGCCTCAAGTGATATCACCACCTAAAAAACAAAGAACATCTATGAGGGGTGAGATCAGAAATGACCCTATAGTATTAAGGGGAGCTAGCAGTGAAGTGTTTAGAAAAGAAATGCAACATGATGTGCCACTTCTGACTATCATCCAGTTCAAGACTGAGAAATCTGAGGAGCAAGCAAAAGAAGCCTCTAGGGTAGGTCAGGGTGGTACTTTCTCCTTGGAAGATACTGTTGATTTATCAGATGATGAGGTGGTGCAGAATGTAGCTTCTCAGTGGACGGAGACCCTTGCTTCTAGCACTCGCATGACCCCACATGGGACCCCATCAGCACAGATGGTGGTTTTGGAAGAATTGAAACAAACAAAGCAAGAAGAGAAACAAAATAGCCCAGAAATGGTAGCCCAACAAATCGGGCTAGATAAATTAGTAGAACAGGTAACTAGCCCTGCAGTGATAGACTTGACCTATAGGGAGGATGTAAGTCCCAAACATCAAGTAGGTGAACCTGATGTAACAGAAAATGTGGCAGAAGTCAAGCAGACAGAAGTGGAGAGTGATACTCTGGATATAGGCTGGCAACAGTAAGAGACACCTGCTGAGCCCAAGATAGTTGAAGTCCAACAAAAGGGCGGATTTGATAAAGACACAACAGGTGATGATGCCATCCAGACCCAACATACCGCAGGAGATAAGGATACATCAGGTCATTAGGACCTTAAGACACCAGAGGTTAATATATCTGGTGCAGAACAAAATGTAGCCCAAGATCAAGGTGATGCACCAGGATTAAACACACAGACATCCACGGATACAGATATGCCTCAAGGTGAGGAATATAATAAGGTGGATGAGACATAGAAAGACAAGGGAGTGTAGGATCAAGTTCAGGATCATCATGTGGATACACTGCAAGATCGTCCCCCAACAAAGGAAGCCTCTCATCAGGAAGAAATAGGACAAGATCCCCCTCATGAGGAACATCATTAGGAAGAAATAAGAAAATCACCCTCTCCAATCAGAATGGAGACAAACACTGGAGACCAAGGTGAACATGATGGCGATAAAATACAAGGATCAGGAGATGAAGTACCTCAGTGGCTTGAGAAGGAAATAGGTATGGAACAAGGTTTTGAAATTCAAGAATTTGATGTTTCAACCTTGTTTGTAAAGACTATTATGAAACCTAAGAGGAAAGCCAGGTTGACCTGAGCTATCAGAAGAGATCCTGATATAGGTAGAAGGACTGCCCAAGTAGCACTTCCCATTGTAGAAAAAGAGAAAGGCATAATCACCTTAGAAGAATTCTAGATCACCACAATTGACTTGGGGTTTGCTAATGAAGATCAAGAGGGTCAAGAAGGGAAGGATATTATCGATTCTTTGACCCAAAGGGTAAAGAGAGAAAAGGAGAAAAATAAATAGCATAAAGAGCACATTTCTCAGCTGCATTCTTATATAAAGGGGTTAATTAACCCTGATAGTTTATCATCAGATCATGCAGTCCCATTAACTGTAATCTCTCAAGAGGAGATTAATAGGCTGGATCTCATGAAGCGTCAAGCCATGATCATAAATAAATGGATGCTGACAGCCCTTACAAGAGCAGAGGAAGTATTGAGAACCTCTTTACAGAGGTTGAATTCTTTGAGCACTTTCAAAAGGAAAGTGAATAAAATGCAAAATGAGATCAGAAAGAGGTCATTCTAGCTGGAAAACGCCTTAGGTGCTCTAAGTGAAATAAACAGGATTGATCCTCAGGTCTTGACAAATAATTAGGTATTAAATAATAATACTGCCTTGTTAGTAGAAATATGGTATGAGGATATTGGGTTTGAATGTGATGTCCTGAAGAAGTGCAGTGGCAAGTTAAGAGATATCTGTGTCAAGCTGCATAGTATGATGGCATATGAAGAAGAGATACTAGAAGATTTGGAAGGAAAAGTATAGGGGAAGATTGAAAATCAAGATGCAGATTTCGCCATCAAGGCACTGCATGATAATTTCCAGCCAGTAGCTAATGACCCCCTTACCCACCTGATAGAAGAGACAATGGATAAGATCATGAAGCTCAAGGTCAAGGTGTCATATCCCCATTTTTGTTAGCCTTAGTAAAGGCAAAGAACTAATCCATAGTATAAAGATACGAATGACATAACAATGCAATGATTACCATTAACATAGTCAACAATTATATTCTAAGGGAGTTTAGCGGCAATTACCAACAATATAAGACTTTAAAGGATTGATCAAAGACAATAATACTCTTATGCAAACAATGATTACTATAGAGTGATAACAATTATTAATTGGGAAACGCTTGGGTTATGACTCATTGAAGAGTCACCACCTTACTTACAGGGATGCCCTTCTATCATAAGGAAAGAGTTTATTTATAGAGAAAGAGGAGCAGCGTTGAAGGGGGGAATTCATCAATCTCTCATTGAATAATCAGATCTTATGATCATCCTATCAGCCTCATCTAAGATATACAACAGAAGAACAAGAAAGAGAGTTTTATTAAGCAGCAAAGCAAGATATTTTATAAATAATATCGAAGATAATTCTGATATATAATTACAACAGCAAGAAGAGAATACAAGAAAAGATATACAGATTTTTGATTTTAATATCTGAGCATAATAAGAAAGAGGAAGATATATCAGAGATATACTTACATTTATATAAAGATCTGAATCTAATTGTAGGATTAAGTCAAGACAAAGAAAAATTAGTGTTGTCCCAAAAGGGGAAATTACAAGTGGTATCAGAGCATTCAACCTGCCATCCTGTGAGGAAATTTGATGCAAGGTTACTCAAGAAGGTACAACACATGTAACAACAACAACCAAATGGATGAGGAACTCACATGAGCCAAAGGGGTTCTGCCTTTGGGTCTAGAGAAAGGTGTGCTCTTCTAGATATGTCACTCATGATGAGAAACAATTAGTCCACATAAGTATAGGGGAAGATTGAAAATCAAGATGCAGATTTCGCCATCAAGGCACTGCATGATAATTTCCAGCCAGTAGCTAATGACCCCCTTACCCACCTGATAGAAGAGACGATGGATAAGATCATGAAGCTCAAGGTCAAGGTGTCATATCCCCATTTTTGTTAGCCTTAGTAAAGGCAAAGAACTAATCCATAGTATAAAGATACAAATGGCATAACAATGCAATTATTACCACTAACATAGTCAACAATTATATTCTAAGGGAGTTTAGCGGCAATTACCAACAATATAAGACTTTAAAGGATTGATCGAAGACAATAATACTCTTATGCAAACAATGATTACTATAGAGTGATAACAATTATTGATTGGGAAACGCTTGGGTTATGACTCATTGAAGAGTCACCACCTTACTTACAGGGATGCCCTTCTATCATAAGGAAAGAGTTTATTTATAGAGAAAGAGGAGCAGTGTTGAAGGGGGGAATTCATCAATCTCTCATTAAATAATCAGATCCTATGATCATCCTATCAGCCTCATCTAAGATATACAATAGAAGAATAGGAAAGAGAGTTCTATTAAGCAGCAAAGCAAGATATTTTCTAAATAATATTGAAGATAATTCTGATATATAATTACAACAGCAAGAAGAGAATACAAGAAAAGATATATAGATTTTTTATTTTAATATCTGAGCATAATAAGAAAGAGGAAGATATATCAGAGATATACTTACATTTATATAAAGATCTGAATCTAATTGTAGGATTAAGTCAAGACAAAGAAAAATTAGTGTTGTCCCAAAAGGGGACATTACAAGTGGTATCAGAGCATTCAACCTGCCATCCTGTGAGGAAATTTGATGCAAGGTTACTCAAGAAGGAACAACACATGTAACAACAACAACCAAATGGATGAGGAACTCACATGAGCCAAAGGGTTCTGCCTTTGGGTCTAGAGAGAGGTGTGCTCTTCTAGATATGTCACTCATGATGAGAAACAATTAGTCCACATAAGCCAAAGGGGTTCTGCCTTCTAACGAAGGGTTCTGCCTTTGGGTCTAGAGAGAAATGTGCTCTTTTAGACACGCCACGTATGATGGAAGTAATAAGTCACATGGGCTGAAGGGGTTCTGCCTTTGGGTCTAGGAGAGACGTGCTCTTCTAGATATGCCACTCATGATGAAGAAATGATAAGTCCACATAAGCCAAAGGGGTTTTGCGTTCTAATGAAGGGTACTGCCTTTGGGTCTAGAGAGAGATGTGCTCTTCTAGACACGCCACTTATGATGGAAGTAATAAGTTCACATGAGCCAAAGGGGTTCTGCCTTTTAATTAAAGGGTTCTACCTTTGGGTCTAGAGAGATGTGCTCTCTAGATATGTCACTCATGATGAGAAACACATAGTCCACATAAGCCAAAGGAGTTTTGCCTTTTAATTAAAGGGTTCTGCCTTTGGGTCTAGAGAGATGTGCTCTTCTAGACACGCCACTTATGATGGAAGTAATAAGTTCACATGGGCCAAAGGGGTTTTGCCTTTTAATTAAAGGGTTCTGCCTTTGGGTCTAGGAGAGACGTTCTCTTCTAGATACACCACTCATGATGAGAAATAATAAGTCCACATGAGCCAGAGGGGTTTTGCCTTTTAGTGAAGGGGTCTGCCTTTGGATCTAGAGAGAAATGTGCTCATCTAGATATGCCACTCATGATGGAAATGAAATGTTCACTTGGGCCAAAAGGGGTTCTTCCTTTTAGTTGAAGGGTTCTGCCTTTGGGCCTAGAAGAATTGGATCACTAAGATACACCTAAAGATTAGTGAAGGCCTTAGGGTAAAACCTAAGGAGAAGGCTTTAAGGGGGGGACATTATCTCATCATCAACCCCCAAGGTCATGCTATACATCAACTTGCTTAAGCAATTCAAGTCTTAATTACAACATCATTATCTTTAGGGATATTCATCAATATTATTTCATTCTAAATCTCCAATATCGGCTTTTCAATACTACCAAAGTTTTCTTTAACATTGAAAAATTCTTCCTTTTTGCATTCATTTGATTAACTACATTACCTCAATCATATTGCTATTCAAAATCAAATCAAATCTTCTTTGATCACGACATCATATGATCAATTACTCCTCAAAGAACATAACTCTTCTCGATTTTGAGGTCAATAACATATAAGACCGAATCTCATAACCAAAGATCAAGATGCATCTTGGAATCTCAATACTCTCAAATCTTCTTAATCTATGATACTTGCGTCCCTTCGTTATCACAAGTTCTCTTTCATGGAATCACAAACAATATCTCTTCACTAAAGCATGTTCAATCTAAACCCAAAACCACGATTTCGTCTCCACACATCAGGAAGTAGACATTAAAAGGTGCAAGGTAATGAAAGAAATTGTTGTCATTGCTTGAGGACAAGCAATCTTGAGAGGAGGCCTGTCATATCCCCATTTTTGTTACCCTTAGTAAAGGCAAAGAACTAATCCATAGTATAAAGATACGAATGACATAACAATGTAACGATTACCACTAACATAGTCAACAATTATATTCTAAGAGAGTTTAGCAGCAATTACCAACAATATAAGACTTTAAAGGATTGATCGAAGACAATAATACTCTTATGCAAACAATGATTACTATAGAGTGATAACAATTATTGATTGGGCAGCGCTTGGGTTATGACTCATTGAAGAGTCGCCACCTTACTTACAGGGATGCCCTTCTATCATAAGGAAAGAGTTTATTTATAGAGAAAGAGGAGCAGTGTTGAAGGGGGGAATTCATCAATCTCTCATTGAATAATTAGATCTTATGATCATCCTATCAGCCTCATCTAAGATATACAACAGAAGAACAGGAAAGAGAGTTCTATTAAGCAGCAAAGCAAGATATTTTCTAAATAATATTGAAGATAATTCTGATATATAATTACAACAGCAAGAAGAGAATACAAGAAAAGATATATAGATTTCTGATTTTAATATCTGAGCATAACAAGAAAGAGGAAGATATATCGGAGATATACTTACATTTATATAAAGATTTGAATCTAATTGTAGGATTAAGTCAAGACAAAGAAAAATTAGTGTTGTCCCAAAAGGGGACATTACACGAGGTGGAAAGTTATAATGAAATGCTGAATAGTAGAAGAGCCAAGCTGGAGACATTCAAAGATAAGTTTCAAGCTCACAAGCATGCTGTCACTAAGACCAAAACTCAACATGGCGGGGAGATAGATAAAATAGTGCAGGCTTATGAAAATATCAGGACAGCAGTAAAGGTCCATATATAGGATGATATTCATCAAGGTGATGACGATACAGAAAGTGATGATCATGATGAAGAAGAAGAAGAAGAACCCCAGGAATGAAAGGAAGATGCATCCCCAAAGCGACATATGCATCAGGTACTTAGAAGATAATAAGTTACCCAGATGGTTGCTAGCTAACAACCTGTGCCATAGAGGATAGTTGACTAAGTCAAAGAAGGAATATCTACCATTGATTTTGATTGATAAATCTTGACTGTAGGTCATTTGTAACCGCTCCCTCACCTTATTCTATAAAAGGTACAGGGATGTCTTATTTTGAACATTCGGAAGCTTAATTGAAATTTGATTGTTGAAATATCAGGACCTATTTCAAAGTTTTTGTAAACATACATGTTTTTACATACTTAATGAAAGAGAAGACCATTTTGCTTACAAATCATCATAAATCCTGAGTAATCTATGTTTGAATTCTTGATACATGCTTTGATTAGCTACGTCCCTTGGAGTGCTTATCAGTCTGCTTGTGTTGTTTTCATTCATCATCCTTTGAAGTTAGCATCATCTGTATCTAGCTGTGGAACATCCTGGTGAAAATATGGTTTGATTTCTTCTCCTCATGACTGTATCAAGTGTGTATGTAGTTCAATAGCTAAAGATTCACCAAATTTGAAATATTCTTTTAATTTTCTTTGAATTTCATAACAATTCACCATCACAATTGCAAGTAACAGATAATCAGAAGCAAATAACATGAAATATGTTGATATCTTGTAGACAATTGAAAATTCATAGCATATTTAGAGTTAAAGCATGTTCTATTGATAAATATCATGCACAGATCTAAGTACAGACACATTATTTGAAGAAATATACTATGTAGAATAACCTTTTTGTGTAGCATCTTTACAGAAAATAGAATTTACTGATCAACATAAGGCCCCTTGAATGATTAACAGCAACGCACATCAACCACTGAGTAACGTCAGTAGATTATGAACTAATCAATGGAGACTTGGGATCATGAATTATTTGAATTCATCATATCTTTCAAGATAAATAAAGGTTGTTGTGTAACTTTTATTTCATGTTTGCTTATGACTAACATCATGATCAACATAAATTGATGCTAGAAGGAGGGCCCGCTCATCATCAGTAGGTTTTGTCCAATTTGATGATGCAGATAGTAAGGTAACATTCAAAAACCTCTGGATTTCGAGTCATACAAAAAAATTTGTTGTTTTAAGCTTGTGCATGCTAATCATTTGTGAAGTTTTCAAAATTAAGCATTAATATTGCAAGCTTTGTGGTCAATCATTGTGAATTTGCAAAGGTAAGTTCTATTTCAGGTAAATTTGTTAAAGATTTAAGGTAACCTGCATTAGAAACCTAATATCCAGTTGCATGTGTCACCAGACCTCAATATACTCTGCTGATAAACATGGAAGTTAAAGGATCTAGGGCTGAATAATATATGCTCCTAGCAGCTTCATCTGCTACAATAGCAAACATTGCATTTCCCACACTTCCTAGCTATCCAACATATCCTACCTAGCAACAGCCTAATGGAGCCATGATACCTCTAGCTGTGATGCCAAGTCCTTTGCAGATACTTCCACTAAGTATCATGCCACCTCCAAATGGAAATGGCTAGATGTTACAATATCCAGGACAAACACAAATACCTCAGGTTGTAGATCAGTCCAACAACAATAATAATGGATCTTCCTTTTTTAAGCCTCAAGTAGAGAATGTAGTGGCCAAGGTTCAGGAAGAGAAAGAGGAAATTAAAAAAATATCAGCATAGTTAAGGAAACTTACTACTGAGATTACTCATCTGAGGAGTCAGAACTTCTATTCTCAACCAAATCAGAATAGAGGCTATGCTAATGACAAACCTAATTATCTTGATAGGAGATACAACAATAACTACAATAACAATAATGGCAACAATAATCCTCCTAGACAGCCTAGAGTGTGGAATACTAGGCCAAACAATGGTTCTTTGCCATCACCCCTAGACAATCAGCCTCCTAGTGAACCCAAACAGACCACTAGAGTCAACCTTGCAGAGGCAGCCCTTACTAACTAGTGCAGGATACATAACACCAATGCTCATGCAAAGTTAGATTGCCCTCAGCTCAGAATTGCTGCTAGCATTTTCCAAACTAAAGTGTCAAATACTTTAGGAAATCCACCTCATGTAGAAATAAATGAACTTGTTCCTTGTGGATATGATTCTGCTTTAGTTCTAGAAAGTTTCATACATCATCCTTATCAACAGATAGTGTTGTCTCACCAAGATTACACCCTGGCATGTGAGGAATCAGCCATGGCTTTTGAGTCAAATTATGTTTTTCCCTTTGAAGATGAAAATGAGCCCTCAAATGAACATGAGGAGGTACATGCTTATCAATAGCAGTATCAGGGTAAGCATAATTACAACTTGAGAAATAATTCTAATGGACCTGCTGGTCAACCTTCGACCACATCCTTGCCTCTAAACAATTTCAATACACCTCCTGATCCCAAGGCAAGTAACAACCCTGGATTTCCCAAGGTTAATGCTCAATACTTAGCATCACCAAATACAACACCAAAAGTTGCTAGTCTGTCTCATGAATCTAATAAGTTGGTCACTTATCTGGCAGATGAAATAAAAAAGATTAAAATCAACCTGTCATTGTCAGAATTGCTTAAAACCCTTGCTATCAAGAAAGCATTCATGAAATCACTAGATGATCCTGCTCCAAAAGAGGATAGTCATCCCTCAAGTTAGTCTGGTAGTAAATATCATGCTGCTAGGGACGTCAATGTCAAACACAAAGTGCTAGCTATTGTTCAAGCTGTAGAGACCTCCCACATGACCCTGTACAAAGACAAGAGTGAGTCACCTCCTTTCCTCCTTACTATAAGGATGTTTAGTAAAAATTTGTACAACTGTTTAGTAGACTCAGGAGCATCTACCAATGTAATGCCCCTATCCATATGCAATGCTTTAGGGTTGCATCCTGCTAAATCATTAAAGAAAGTAACACAATTAGACAAAACAGAAGTGAGTGTGGTAGGAGAATTAACTCATATTCACATGCAGCTAGCATCAGATCCCAGGATCCAGTACTATATTGATATTCAGGTAGTTGATATACCTGATACCTATGGGATGTTACTCAGCAGGGACTGGTCAGAAACCCTTAATGAATACATGTCAACTGATTTCAGTCATATGTGGTTTCCATGGAAAGGGATACCAAATCAAATAAGAATAGATGCTGAGCCTCGCATGAAGCACATGATCACTGAATGTAATAAAACCAATGAGATCATGTATGTGGATGTAGAACCCAGAGTTTACTCCATCAGAGGTCCCAGACTATCAGGATAGAAGAGATCCTGATGTATGATGTTCATCATCATGATGGTAACCCTCAGGATGACAGAATAATTGTAGAATCTGATTGTAATCCTGAAAATGAAAATGAGGTAGATCATTTCAAGAATTTCAAGATACACTTATCTAAACAGGTGAAGCGATGTCAATTATTAAAGATACATGTTCATGATATTCTAATTGATGGATGGTGCAGGTTGCATAATGAATCACATTCTGAGAGGACTTGTGATGCCTGCATAGATATGATGGAACTGGAACAAGTGTGCAGTGATGCGTTAGCATCATCATCATCATCATCATCATCATCATCATCATCATCCATGGTAAGTTCAGTAGATAGTAATAGTGACACTGAATTTTTTCTATCTTCTGCATGAACAAAGGAAGGTATACACCAAGATGAAGGTCATATTCAGATGACAGAAGAGATGTTGGTATGTAACCAGAGTAATGTTAAAAGAAACAAGAGAATCACCCCAGGGAGTGATTGTAGAGTTGAATCAGATTATGAGTTATCTAATGAAGACAGAGGCAGCAATCTGTCCAAATTTGAAGAGTTTTTATCAAAAGAGATTCAAAAGATGACACAATAGCAAAGATCTCCACATGATGTCTTGATTGAAGGCTGGTGCAGGTTACATGAAGCACCTCATTTAGAAATTGCTTGTTCACTGTGTTTACATATTTTGGAAAGGTAGATGTTGCCTAGTCCAGAAGATTTTCCTTCTGATGATAGGAAGAAAGATGAAACATTAGCTTCACATAAAACAAAAAAGGTGAAGTGTGAGAAAGCTGAGATACCAAAGTTAAAATGGATATCAATTGGTGCAGCTACCAGAGCTGCCAAGAAAAAGGAAGGATCAGACAAGCCTTTGATTGAAGATAAGCCATGGATCCTTAGATTTGATGGATCCAAGTCAAAACAAGGAGCTGGAGTAAGCGTAGATCTCATTGATCCATCTGGAAAATCCTACATAGCAGCATACAGACTACAATTCACATGCACCAACAATGTGACAGAGTATGAAGCTCTGATTCATGGGATATTGTTTTCACTTAAAAAGAAAGTGAAAATTTTGCATGTGTATGGAGACTCAGAATTGGTTGTGAGACATGTAAGAGGTATATACTCTTGCAATTACAAGAAACTGTCCAATTACAGGCATAGGGTGTGGGACCTGATTGAAGATTTTGATGCATTCAATATCACCCATGTACCCAGAGAACAAAATCATAGGGCAGATGCCTTAGCCCAAGCCACTAGTACTTTGGAACTACTATCTATATCTAGTCTGAAAAGATTTTCAGTAGAATTAGTATCAGTGCCTTTAGTGTTAGATAATGTAACTAACCTCCAAGTATTTGATGTCTGGGAAGAAGAAGAAATCCTAGAGTTGCCTAGTAATAAGATTCCTAAGGGAATGATAGAGGTAGAAAGGGCATTTAATCTAGACAACATGCTAAAACAGAAAGATCTTCCAAAAGCATATGGAGGACAATATTCACAAGTTAACATTGGGGAGGATGATGAAAAAAGAAATGTCCTGATTGGGAAAGTTTGTACAGAAGAAGAGTTGGAAGGAATAACCCAACCTCTCAAAGATTACATCCATGTCATTGCCTAGACTTATGATGAGTTAAAAACTTATGATACATCAATCATGACTCACACCATACCCCTCAAGCCAGATGTCAAACCTTTCAGACAGAAGCAAAGGCCTGTCAATGCTTTACTAGAGCCCATTATTTTTGAAGAGGTTAAGAAACTACTAAATGCTAGGATCATATTTCCTGTGAGGCACTCCACATGTGTGGCAAACCTGGTCCCAGTAAGAAAGAAAAATGGTGACATTAGATTATGTGTAGACTTCAGGAACTTAAACAAAGCATCTAAAAAGGATAATTATCCTTTACCTTCCCTAGATGAGGTCCTGCAAATTGTGAACGGTGCCAAGATGATGTCATTTCTATATGGTTTCTCAGGTTATAACCAAGTGATGGTGGACAAAATAGATAGATTGAAAACTACATTCACCACAGAGTGGGGAATATTCACCTATAGGCGGAAGCCTTTTGGGTTAATAAACACTAGAGCAACGTTCCAGCGAGCAATGGACATAGCCTTTAGAGGCTTAATTGGTAAATGCATAGTCATATACATGGATGACTTAATAGTGTTCTCTAAAGATAGAGGAAACCATGTGGAAGACCTCAAAAAGGTGCTAAAGAAATGTGAACAATATGGGATATCCCTAAACCCCAAGAAATGCATATTTGGGGTAACCACAGGGAAATTACTAGGTCACTTGATAACTGAAAATGGGATCATCATTGACCCTAACAGGGTGGAATCCATCCTGAAGATACAGCTTCCTAGAAGCAAGAAAGAGCTCAAATCTTACTTTGGTAAGATTAATTTTGTTAAAAAATTTATCACTGGCTTTGCAGAAATTGTTAGACCCTTGAATGCCATGCTTAAGAAGGATGCTAAAATTGAGTGGACACCAGAAGCTAGAGCAGCTTTTGAAGATATTAAAAAAGCCATATCTGATGCTCCAGTCCTAATCAGTCCAGATTATACCAGGGACTTTTACATTTATTCATTTGCTTCAGAGCATACATCTGCAGTAGTGTTGACATAGAGAAATGAAGAAAAGGAAGAAAAGCCTATAGCCTTCATGAGCTGTCCTTTCAGAGATGCTGAACTTAGATACATGGATGTTGAAAGGCAAGCACTTGCTCTGGTTCGAGCAGTTAAGAAGTTTAGGCACTATATCTTGAGAAGTAAAGTGATTGTTGTGGTACCTGATGCAGCAGTAAAGATGTTATTAATGTAAATTGAACCAGGTGAGAAGAGAGCTAAATGGATCACTATCTTGCAAGAGTATGACATGGACATTACACCCATGAAGCTAGTGAGAGGACAGACATTAAGCTAGATGATATCAGAGATTGATCCCAATATCATGAGCCAGCAGTATGTTATTAATGCAAAGGGTGATGGAGAATGGTACTCAGACATCAGACACATTCTGATCACTGGAAGATGTCCTTCAAGATTGTAGGCCTCACAAAGGAGAGCCCTAAAGATAAGGTCATAGAAATACATGATGAAAGGGGGAGTCCTTTTTAAGAAGAATTATGAGGGGATATACCTTAGATGCTTGGAAAGGAAGGATGCAGACAAGGTGCTAGCAGAATTACATGATAAGTTTGGAATAGCACATGGGTCATCCTTGGCCACCACTCACGCTATCCTCAGGGTAGGGTACTGTTGGCCCACGATTTTTACGGACACTACTGAGCACATCAAATGCTGTCATATGTGTCAGGTTGCTGCGAATAGAGAAAGATATGCTGCTCAACCTTTATAGCTAGTGATGGAGATGCGCCCATTTGCTCAATGGGGAATGGACTTCATAGGACCAATTAATCCTCCATCATCTTCAGGCCACAGGTATGTTTTAACTATTACTAATTACTGTACCAGGTGGACTGAGGTTGTCAGTAGTAAGACAGGTAATGTTGAAGATGTCATCAGATTTTTGGAAAGTAATATAGTCACCAGGTATGGAGTCCCCTATGCTTTGGTATGTGATAATGGGTCTACTTTTGTTTCAACAAGACTATCAAGTTGGGCTTTTGACTATGGGATCATATTGAAGTTCTCCTCAAACTACTATCCCTAAGGGAATGAATTAGTAGAATCCACAAATAAAAACTTATTGAACATCATAAAAAAGTTAATAGAAAAGAACCCAAGGGAATGTAACACCCTATTGAAGTATGCCTTATGGGTAGACAGAACCAAAATGAAGGTTGCATTAGGAAATTCACCTTTTCACTTAGTATATGGGGTGGATCCCATCCTCCCTGTTAACCTAAAAATCCCTACAATGTAGTTTGCACAAGAATACCTGGGCATAGATAATAAACAAGAAGTCAAGTTGCTTCAATTGATGCACCTAGAAGAGAAAAGAAGTCAGGCAATTGATCAATTTGCCAAACATCAGGTTGTTGTCAAATGTTGGTTTGACAAAAGAGCCAAGGTCAAGGCCTTTAGGATCTCAGATTTAGTCCTGATGTGGGACAAAGCACATGAGAGGAAAGGAGGTCATGGTAAGTTTGATAAACTCTGGATAGGTCCCTTCCAAATTTCAAAAATTTTAGGAGACAACACTTATAGGCTTAAAACTTTGACAGGTGAGGATGTTCCATTACCAGTTAATGGACAGTTCCTTAAACATTATTTCCAAGCCTAAGTCAGCTTCGTGAGAGTCATGTGTATCATAGTGTGCATATTTGTATAGTTGTTTGTACAGTTTTGTTTTGTTGTTTTGTTTTGTTTGCTTGTTGAGTTCTATTTTGGTTAGTCAAGATGATGCAGCTCATCACCCTAAGAAAATAACTAAATTGTTAAGATTCAAGTGATGAGAACAAATTCATATATAGGTTATGACTCATTTTGAGAAGTATTAGTGATCAGGTCTGTGATATCTTTTCATCAGGGCACCCTTTCTTGACCAAAGTGATTCTTTCACAATGACTCACCTAATAGCCTTGGGTTTGTTGAACACACAAGTATAGGTGTTAAGTGAAAAATATAAAGGGACTCCCTTGCTACCAATGCAATCTCCAACCTAAATCAGCAAGTGACCATACCTTGCACACTAAGCTTACATGATGACATCAGATTTATAGACTATAAAACATTGAAAAATCAGAAAAAAGAAATAAAACTAGGCCATCTAAGTAACTCTACCAGGGCTATAGACGTCTGCTGGCAGTGGGGCTCTACTTAGGGAGATTATATAGATAACCTTGTCAGGGCTATGGACGCCTGCTGGCAGCAAGGCTCTATCCTGGTTGGCTATGAGGGATGCTCCCAAACTATGTAGTTTAACATCAGTTACTCATGTTTTCAATTTGCTTTCAAGATGAGGATAATTAATCATTTGCACACACCTGATCCTTTGTTAGCATTGTTACCATGATGAAAATCTCATCATTCAGAAAGATTATGATGCTTATACTTAGAAAGAGTTAGAATACTATGTTAGAATGTGATCACATCACTTGAATCATTGGAATTTAGTTGTTTTCTTTGGTGGCAAGTTGTTGTGTGGTTACACAACACGCCCCATTTTGACTTGACGAAACAGGGACCCAACTTTTTGTTGCTTTGGCTTGTGTTATTTTTCTGCTTTTTGGTAGTCTGGTAAAAGTAAGTCATACAGGTGACCCTGCATAAAGGGGGTAGATAAGTCATCATGATGAGGTCAGTTTGTCAAAGTTAGTATTTCATATCATTAACCTCATGGTTGGAAAGAGTATAAAATTCCATGCAGGTTTTCCTTTTGGATCACCCTGATATTCCTTAGGGGATGAAAGTTATGACAAGTCAAAATTCTAGTCAAACCTGATACTCCTAGGGGGGTTCATATTTCTTAACATCAGTCACCTTGTGTTAGATCACCCCAATGCAATTTTATCACCTGATAATCATTTGGTCCGCAAACTCCGGATGTCAATTTTAGATGATAGTGGTATTTGCCCGTCAAGCGTCTTCATATATTTTGCGAGGGTCATATTTCAAATATCACCCGATCTTATAAATATCACCCCAGTGCCAATATGATGATGATGTCATCTAACCCTGATGAATAAAGAAAATCACCTTGATGGTGATGTCATCATTCTTTTTACCTCACGGAGGTATGTATCCATCGATCACCCTTTTCAACAATATGACGGTGACGTCATTTTAATACAATGTTCAGATGAAGTCATTTACATGCTGATGTCATCCCAATCTTTCGAAAGGGGGTCACTTTAGTTTTGAGGGGTCACATTTAAACATCCTCTAATCTTAAAATCATGACCCGATATTCTCAACATCACCTGATTCCTTGACATCAGTTTTTCCACTCAAAGGCGGAAGGTCATATTACACAGAGGGGGTCATATTTCAAATATCACCCGATCTTCTAAAGATCACCACCCTTCTATTGCCTCATAACATTTAATGCACATAAATGCAGTAGGTGGATTCCCACCGACTGCGAATATGATACAAACACCTGGCAACATCCATGGATTTTGTGCAGAAGATCAATGGTTTTAATTGATTTAACCCAGTTTTGCCCTAATCTACCCTAAGAATGAGGTTAAAAGTAAGTTTTCAAGGTCATTTTTCATTTGTCTTACGAAGAAACAAGAAATTACAAAGCAGAGAGTCAAACCCTTATAAGAGCTACCTGTAGACGAACATACAGCTTGTAGCATAAAAGAACACGTGATCACCAGTATTTGAGACCCTTTTCTGTAATCATCAGCCTAATCTAGGAGATAAGTGTTATCAAGTAAGTAATTAGAAACCCTCCTGTTGTTGTTTTCTGCATGTCTAGGTAGTACAACTTTTTCCAGTAGTTTGAATCTATAGGTATGCATATCATGAAGAGTTAATGAATATAAATATGCATGATGCCGTAGATGTATAATGTTGTATGAATACATATGGATATTATGGTAAAACCAATCGTGTGCATTGCAGGAATCCATCGCAGACCTGTGGAGGAACAGATCTGGAGCAGAATTTCTTAAGCCCATGTACGTTCAACCCGAAGGAATACAATTTAAATATGGTGTCATTGGTGACACTCACCAAGGGGAAACAAATTTAGTAGCATGGTCATCTAGGATGCATGATGATAAAGATAATACCCTACTGGATGCCATATTTGTGTAAGGAATGTGGCATGCGACCAAATTTCCATATGCCATGGAAACCCCAGAACTGATAGTAGAATGCGCCAGAAATTATAACCCTCAGACAAGGCGGGTGGAGAAACATGGAAGAGTTTATGCAGATTTGTCAATTAAAGGGATCACATCTACTTCAATCTCCCAGTTAGAAAGAAGGTATTCAATATGGATCTGTACAAACTAGACACAGAATATGAAAACAATAAAAAGACTGCAAGAAAAAGGATATACTAGTGGAGGTCTACGAACAACACTTACACTACCTCTGCCAAATTGCCAGTAAATCTGTACAAATTTGATTTTGATGATGAATATCAGTATATGATTACCCTGCTCAATAGGATGACAGGCCAACCTAATGCTAGGAGTTTCAAGAATTAGACATTTGGAATCATCCAGATGTGTCTCTACACAGATAATAAGCCATTATGGGCCAAGATCATTAGTGATGCTTTAGATGATTAGATGATGAACCTAGGAGGCTTGGAATGCTCATTCCACATGACTTCATATGTTGTCTATTAATGTGCATGCAAAGGAACATTTGATGCACTGACCACAGTTGGAAAGATTGACGGCCATATAGATGATGCCCATATATGGAATCATTATTCTCAGTTGCAAAGAAGGAACTACCTCTTTGATTATAAATTGGTGAATGATGCATTCTCTATGCATCTAGTTAGAATAATGGAAGAGGATAGAACCAAAAGATTGAGCATGGAAGCTCAAGAAGTTATATACAAGCATGGCACCTGGTTCATCCAGTTTTCCACTTTTTCCTATATCAGAATAGAAGGTTTTGAAGGACAACCCTTTATGTTGCCTAGGTACCCTAGTGATGAGGTAGTCCTGATGGAGTTTTTGAGATAGATATCCACCATACTGGATGCATATAAGGCACAGAAGAAGATACCTCCAGTGTTGTTTCCAGTATCTATAGGTTGGTACATGTGCCCTGATTCACAAAGTATAAAGAATGTCATAGGGAGTCTGAACATGATGTACCTATAGCCATTTCCATTGGCCAGATCATATGACCCCTATGGTAGAATGCAAAAGATAATAGGCAAACCTATACATCAGAAGCACATAGAAGATTTCTAGACTAATTGTGAGGATGAGACAGAAGTAAGAAGAAGAAAATACCAGAGGCTCACCTTAAATCAATTAAGGACATTTGACTGCATCCCAGTGCCTGCACAGTTAAGGAAAGATGATGGCAAGACTATGTCAAATGAATATGAGGATAATAAGGTGTATAATGACACCATCTCAGGCCCTAACCTAACACAACCTGAAGACATTTCATTAGATCAGTTTACAGGTGGAGTGTTGTAGCTAACCCAATCATGGGTAAATGAACAGATAAATATACTAAAGAAGAGAGGTGTAGCCATCATAGTGGATAACAAGAGAAAAAGGCAGGAGATCCCTAATGAAGAATATGATGACTTTCTTGTTGAGAAAAGAAAATCTAATGGAGAAAGGATGCCTCCCTAGAAACAAAGAAAAGGACCCCCCAAAGGAAGGAAGACTGATGATGAACCTAAGGGGGCGATAATTGAAAGAATGGCCATATCAGCTGAAGGTGCATCTGGATCAGGACAGGCATCAGCCTCATCTGCACAGCCTTTGTTGGATAAACCAAGAACAAAAAGAATCATGAGGCCAGCTGTAGAGACTGTAGAAATACAAAATGAAGGCCAAGCCTCACAACAGAATGTGGAAGAGGATATCCCTCTTGAGGAGGATCCAGTAAGTAAGGAGCCTGCAGGTGATGATCCCATGATGGTCACCAGGAAGAGGAAGGTGCCTCAAGTGATATCACCACCTAAAAAACAAAGAACATCTATGAGGGGTGAAATCAGAAATGACCCTATAGTATTAAGGGCAGCTGGCAGTGAAGTGTTCAGAAAAGAAATGCAACATGATGTGCCACTTCTGACTATCATCTAGTTCAAGACTAAGAAAGCTGAGGAGCAAGCAAAAGAAGCCTCTAGGGTAGGTCAGGGTGGTACTTTGTCCTTGGAAGATACCATTGACTTATCAGATGATGAGGTGGTGCAGAACGTAGCTTCTCAACAAATGGAGACCCTTGCTTCTAGCACTCGCATGACCCCACATGGGACCCCATTAGCACAGATGGCGGTATTGGAAGAATTGAAACAAATAGAGCAAGAAGAGAAACAAAATAGCCTAGAAATGGTGGCCCAACAAATCAGGATGGATAAATTAGTAGAACAAGTAACTAGCCCTGCAGTGATAGACTTGACCTATAGGGAGGATGTAAGTCCCAAACATCAAGCAGGTGAACCTGATGTAACAGAAAAAGTGGCAGAAGTCAAGCAGACAGAAGTGGAGAGTGATACTCTAGATATAGGCCAACAACAGGAAGAGATACCTGTTGTGCCCAAGATAGTTGAAGTCCAACAAAAGGGTGGATGTGATAAAGACACATCAAGGGATGATGCTGTCCGGACTCAACATACCGCAGGAGATAAGGATACATCAGGTCATCAAGACCTTAAGACACCAGAGGTCAATTTATCAGGTCTGGAACAAAATGTAGCCCAAGATTAGGGTGATGCACCAAGATTAAACACACATACATCCACCGATACAGATATGCCTCAAGGTGAGGAACATAATAAGGTGGATGAGACACAGAAAGAAAAGGGAGTGCAGGATCAAGTACAGGATCATCATGTGGATACACCGCAAGATCGTCCCCCACAAAAGGAAGCCCCTCAGGAGGAAGAAATAGGACAAGATCCCCCTCATGACGAACATCATGAGGAAGAAATAAGGAAATCACCCTCTCCAATCATAATAGAGACAGACACTGGAGACCAAGGTGAACATGATGGTGATAAAACACAACAAGGATCAGGAGATGAAGTACCTCAATGGCTTGAGAAGGAAATAGGTACGGAACAAGGTTTTGAAATTCAAGAATTTGATGTTTCAACCTTGTTTGCAGAGACTATTATGAAACCTAAGAGGAAAGCCAGGTTGACTTCGGCTATCAAAAGAGATCCTGATATAGGCAGAAGGACTACCCAAGTAGTACTTCCCATTGTAGAAAAACAGAAAGGTAAAATCACCCTGGAAGAATTCTAGATCACCACAGTTGACTTGGGGTTTTCCAATGAAGACCAAGAGGGTCAAGAAGGGAAGGATATTATCGATTCTTTGACCCAAAGGGTAAAGAGAGAAAAGGAGAAAAATAAATAGCATAAAGAGCACATTGCTCAGCTGCATTCTTATATAAAGGGGTTAATTAACCCTAATAGTATATCATCAGATCAGGCAATCCCATTGACTGTAATATCTCAGGAGGAGATTAATAGGCTAGATCTCATGAAAAATCAGGCCATGATCATGAATAAATGGATGCTAACAACCCTTACAGGAGTAGATTAAGTATTGAGAACATCTTTATAGAGGTGGAATTATTTGAGCACTTTAAAAAGGAAAGTGAATAAAATGCAAAATGAGACTGGAAAGAGGTCATTCTAGCTGGAAAAAAACTTAGGTGCTCTATGTGAAATAAAGAGGATTGATCCTCAGGTCCTGATAAATAATCAGGTATTAAATAATAATACTGCCCTGTTAGTAGAAATATGGTATGAGGATATCGGGTTTGAATGTGATGTCCTAAAGAAGTGCAGTGGCAAGTTAAGAGATATCAGTGTCAAGCTACACAGTATGATGGCATATGAAGCAGAGATACTGGAAGCTTTGGAAAGAAAAGTAGAGGCGAAGATTGAAAATCAAGATGCATATTTCGCCATCAAGGCACTGCATGATAGTTTCCAGCAAGTAGCTGATGACCCCCTTACCCATCTGACAGAAGAGATGATGGATAAGATCATGAGAATAAAGGTCAGGGTGGAAAGTTATAATGAAACACTGAACAGCAAAAGAGCCAAGCTGGAGACATTCAAAGATAAGTTTCAGGCTCACAAGCATGTTTTCACTAAGGGCAAAACTCAAGATGGCGGGGAGATAGATAAAATAGTACAGGCTTATGAAAATATCAGGACAACAGTAAAGGTCCATACACAGGATGATATTCATCAAGGTGATGGTGATATAGAAAGTGATGATCATGATGAAGAAGAAGAAGAAGAACCTGAGTATGTCATGCCCACATTTTCCTTGTGGTCACAACACACATCACACGTATCATAGCCACATCTGTCATGTGGTTATGACACGAGATATGAAAAACTTTTCTCACACTGCCCTAAAAACCCCCTCGCATGCGTAAGCATGCTCGGCGGTGTTCTCTCATGGCGAAAACACGATAGTTTTCAGTGGGATATAAGTACAATTGCGTGCAACCAGACGCAAACAGACCAACAAGAGGGTCTCTACGATGCCGTTAACGTCATTGCAAGAGTGAGATTACCAAGGTTCCTAAATCTAAATCTCGGCAAATTCCGGCAGCATAACGCCTTACGGTATTAGTGGGAATTACTCAACACTATTTTACGCACGTGGTTCGCTGATAGATTAACAACTTCCCACGACGCCTTGTTCTGACTAAACCGACTTGTGATCTCCCTATTTAGTCAATTTTCAGCAAGGCACGGTTGTCTGTCTCCTCTCTTGCTTCCTGAAACATACTCCTCCTACGACTTAGCATTCTCAACGAGGCGGTTTGTTTGCTCTCTCTTCCCTTTTCTCTGGGTCTTAATTTTGATTGTATTTTTATCGCACTTACCTTAACTATTTCTCTGATAATTTAGTTTGTTTATATTTCGGTCTCTCTCTCTTTCGTTTTCTATGCTTTCTTTATGTATATCCGGTTCTTTCTTCATGATTTACATCAATCAGGGTTATCACTGCATCTATTGTTGATATTAAACCTAACTTCCGGATGGTCTAGGTCACATAGGCTGGTTTACTACTTCGCTGGACTCGGTCTCCTAATCTTCTCTGATCTAGGTTCCTCCTCTACGTATGTAATAATTAATCTTGTTCCGAAGCAAATTTTAGCGGAAGGGTCCATCAACTTAGTTCTCTTATCCCATGTGGGAAATGTCGCGCATTTTCTCCTCTGTGTTTTCCAATGTTAGTTTTTCTTCTTCTGACTCTCTTACAGGTTTACTTATGTGGATGTTTACTACAGTTGAGATTAAAATGGCCTCACATGGAATGTCTGTGATGGCTTCTTAAGTTTATTTCCAGTGATCTTTTAAGCAAGGTGACGTGTAATTTTCCTCTTCATTTTCCCGGTTATTGAAATTACGTTGATAGTTGAAACTTTCGAGAAACTCTTTCCGGAGTAATACAGTATATTCCTTTATGCTCTCTTTAAATTATAATTTTATTTTCTCTTATTTATAATTACTGTTGTTATTATTACTAATAATTAATATTAATACTCTTATTGTGAATCGTATACCATTGTTAATAGATGTAGGAGGCTCTCCTCTTTATAAAACCCTGATCATGGAAACATAAATTCTTTGGTTGTTTTGTTCAACACTTAATAAAACCTAACTGTGAAAATATATTTTTTTTGTTTTTTTTTTTTTGTATATTACTATGTCACATTTTGTCAAGATTTTAAACAAGGGCCCAAAAAATGGCTCATAGAACTACTCCTATATATATATATATATATATATATATATATATATATATATATATATATATTTTAATGTATATGTAGTTGACGAAATTGTTCTTTTAAATTTGTTTAACAAACTCCACGTAATCCCTTACTTTATATATATATATGAATTATTTCATTATATATTGCTATATAAATAGACATATATAGTATCTATATATATGTCTATATATATGGCAACTATAATGTATTTCATTTTAAAATAGACCAACTTATATGTTAGGGCCAAAAGCCCAAACATTTCTTTTTTTTTGTTTTAGCTACACAGCCAGCGGAGGAGATGGGGCGGCGGTGGCCGCAGCGGCAGGGGAAACAGTGGTCGGCCGCGTAGAGGGACGGAGCCACCGGCAGGGGAGTGAGGTGGGAGGTGATGTTAGGGCAGAGGGAGCCCGCGGTGGAGGGGGGGTGCAAGCCACGTAGGGGAAGGGCCTGTGTAGGCCGCGGAGGAGGTGTGAATGGCGGCTCTGCAGGGCTGTGCCTCGCAGGGGTCAAAGGGAAGGGGGATGTGGGGAGGGGCGGAGCCCCACCCACATCCCAAGATGTGGGGTGTGGGTGGGGCTCCGCCCCTCCCCACACCTCTATTAAAAGATAGATACTACGGTGGGGATTACTCCCCACCGCCCATCATGAAACTTCGACTGTGTTGTACACAGCACTCTCAATTTCGCATTTTCGACTATCATATAATGTAATCCGAGTTTTATGATTAGCCAATGATAATTAAATATCAAGTAATATATATATATAATTCAGTTTCAGATTGTCACTTAATTTTCTCAATCAAATCATTTATTCAGCAACTATAATTCTGTCAAAATGATAATTAAATAACAACTGTTGTATATATATATATTTCATAATTTTCTCAAATTAAACACTTTATTCAGTTTCTTTTAGTCAGTTAAAAAGATCAAGTAATAATTAAATAAAGATTATATATATATATACACTTAAGAAAATGAAGTTTTAATCAGTATATTTCGGCAATTAATACATGTCCAGTTCAACTTTTAAGACAAACCGAAGTAATTATATAATAGATTTTCTTTAAAACTTACAAAATAACTGAATCCATTACTTATGTAGAAGAAAACTTAATCATTTAAAACTATCTTTTCCATTAGAACAATGAACCATAAAACTGACCTTTCAACTAATTTAGCAGTTCTATTCTTATAATTACATGAACAAACTCAGATTAGATTGCAAATAAGTAATGAAATTGCTATTTAAAAAGGTTTACAAAGCAACAAACTTGAAAATTTAAGGTATTTGTTTACCACATTCATATTACAGAAAAGTTAACTCTTCCACTACAAATAGCAAGAGAATTTTAAACCATAGATACAAACAACTAACTTCCCAGATATGAACTTCCTTCTCCCAAACAATATACAACTGATAGCTTGTGACAACCAAGTAAAAGTCCATCAATAACAAGATCAGGGAGGTGTCCTTCACTCCCAGGGTAACAATAAATTACAACAATAACAAGAGAGGTGCTCTCTCTTCAACTCTTATGAAATGAACCTGGCCTAATTCTCATGACAAAGAAGAATAAGTTGTTTCTTCATAAATATCCAACCAGAAGCTCCAAGAGAAAACCTGCGTATCAAAGACAAACAAAGAAGAAAACACCACTCATCTAGCTCTCCTCCCTTCCGTAGACCCGCAAGAGGGTCACCCCCGAGCTAGGGAGACCATACTCACACCTAGGTAACTCAAGCACTCCACTTCACAACAGTAACAACAACAATCCCAAAGCACACAAACACCCGTGGGTAATTTACACAACACAGAAACTCAACTACAGTGAGTTTCATAAGGGGCAGGAGAGTGGACACACTCGACTCCAGAGTGTCACCCTGACAGATAAGTTAACCAATACAATTTCTCTTGGTCTCAAACCAAGTTTGATCACAAATTTTTAAGAAATCTGTATTTGACTCTCAAGTCAAAGATACAGTCACAGATACATGCCCTCAAGGCTTTCAACATCCCAAAAGATGGAAACAGGTATGCTCCCGAGGAGGATCTCTCCTCCCCTACCCCAAACTTGATGAGCATTTCTCCCAAGTGGGAGAAGCTCTGTCAAACAACCCGACAACAAACCCCACAGAAAATAAATCTAAACACAAATTCACACACTTTACATACACATTCAGCAAAGGTAAAAATCAAACCAACCTTACAAAGCCCTCCTGGAATGAAGCTGTTGCAGAGCCCACAAAGTTCTCTTCCAACCTTAGCCACCAACTCCCTCTCCCTTCTCTCTCCTGCAAGCTAACTTTTCTATTTTTGGTAAAACAGAATGAAAGTTTCCCCACAATTCAACTAACTCCCTCTCATCCCAAAATTGGAAACAAATAACCCAAATTCTTTTCAGTTTTGAGGAATGGGGAGGTGACACTTGTCACCTCCTCATTCTCCCCCAAAACCACTATTCTGTCCTGGTGGCTTATATCACTCACCCTTCCCAAGAGTACTCCTTATCCCTCTCCTCATGTGATTCCTCTTACGCATGGGAGAAATAAAAGGAGTTAAAGGGGAAAAAGACAGGTGACCCATGCCTCTTCTTCCCTCCTTCACATGGGTGTCCCCACAACACATGGGGGAATCTCACTAATGGAGGGGGTGACTTCAAGTCAATCCTTCAATAATGGATGGGCTTGTAGTCATCTCTTACCTTGGGGATTGTAGAGGGGATGGGTTGGGTGTTGGTACAACCCATCATGTCCCCTCCATACCTCCAATTTTCGCCACTTAACTTCAGGGGGAAGTTAAGATGACTAGGTGGAGGTTACTCAAGGGTTACCCATGCCAAATGGGCCCCTGGACCCATGGGGTATAACCCAGGGTCAACTTTAACCCATACAAGACACCCCTGGTCAAGGTAAAGCACAAGAAAAGGCCTCATAAATTTAAATAAAATAAGGAAATTCAAATTCAATCTTTTTACAACACAAATTATAAAATAATGTTACATGAGGGTAACCTAACCCACTCGACCATACGAAAGACCACATTACATCATTACATCAAACACAGAGAGATCTCGGTTCCTCGTGGAACCAGATCGGCTTAACAGGGAACAACAAATAACAAGGTGCGGAATGATCTCCGAAATCTGTGGTTCGATTAGTAATTCCTACACACTAAATTACAAGATCAGTAACCACATAAAATCATCATAGCTGAAGCAACTTAAAAACATGCATTATCATGACATAGTACTAATTAACATAAATGAAATCTTATTACAATTTTCCATCATCACCTAATTAATTTTTCTGAAATGTAAACTTATCCAAACATCACCCAATTAGTTTTTCCGAAATCATAATAAAGTTTAATAGTTTGACAATTCCAGGAACTGCTATCCCACAAACATAAAAAGTAACAATAACAGTAATGTAAATAGTCATAACAACAGAAGTAAAAAGGGCGGTCCTCACATCCTCTCCCCCTAAGACGGTACTTCCTCCTGGAAGTCATCAAAAAGGTGAGGATAAAGGGTCTTCAGTCTCTCTGCATCTTCCCAAGTCGCTGTGACTTCGTCGTATAGGTCCCACTGGACTCTAACCTGGTCCAGCTCTCGACCTCGAAGGGCCAGCATCCGACAAGCCAATATGCGAATTGGCTCCAACGCCAGCTGTCCGTCTGCCTCTACCTGAAGAGCACTCCAATCCAACACGTGAGATAAGTCAGAAATATATTGACGTAAAACTGATACATGAAATACATCGTGGATACGTGACAGGCTAGGTGGCAAGGCTAGACGATAGGCTACTGGTCCTATCCACTCCAAAATTTCGAAAGGTCCTACAAATCGAGGTGCGAGCTTAGAGCCTTTTCCGTAACGGATTGGACTCTTGTGTGGCTGCACTCTCAAAAATACTCTTTCCCCCACAGAGAAGCTTCGGTCTGTTCTCTTAGCATCGACATACTTTTTCTGCCTGTCCTGTGCTTCCTGAAGCCTCTGTCTAATCTATTTGACCTGCTGTTCCATATTCTGAACTATCTCTGGACCGATGACCGTTCTGTCCTCTATCTGATCCCAACTCAAAGGTGTTCTGCATGGTCTGCCATATAACGCCTGGAAAGGAGGCATACCCAACGAGCTATGATGCCCATTATTGTAGGCGAACTCAACTAGATACAGGTACTCCTCCCATCTAGACTGGTGGTCCATCACATACATGTGAAGCATGTCTTCTAACACCTGGTTAACTCTCTCTGTTTGTCCGTCAGTTTCCAGATGATATGATGAACTGAAGTTGAGCTGTGTGCCCAACGCCTAATGTAAAGCTCTCCAGAACGATGAAGTAAATACGGAGTCTCTGTCAGATATAATGCGGCAAGGTACCCCATGAAGTCTAACAATCTAATCTAGAAACACCTTTGCCACTGATGGTGCATTGTATGTTGTGCATATTGGTGAAAAATGCGCCACTTTGGTCAGCTTGTCAACTGTCACCATAATAGCATCATGGCGACGTGATGACATAGGTAGACCAACGATAAAATCCATAGAAATGGTGTCCCATTTCCATTCGGGTATCTCGTGAGGGTACAATAGTCCCGCTGGATGCTGATGTTCGGCCTTGACCCTCTGACATTCTAGGCAACGAGCAACAAATTCGGCAATGTCACGCCTCATCCCAGCCCAATGATAAAGCTGTCGTAAGTCTGCATGCATCTTCTTCACTCCTGGGTGTGCTGCATAGGGTGCTCTATGAGCCTCTGATAGGATTACTGTACGAAGATTACCCGCTTGGGGTACATAGATGCACTGCCGATGTCGAAGCATACCATCAAACTCAAGGGTATATCCTATAAATTTGCCCTCAAGGGCCTTCTGATTTAGCAATGCCTGCTGCACCTCAAGAAACCATTCGTCCTCCGGCAAATGCTGTAAGATGCGATCTTTCAAGTCCACCTTCAAGGTTAGGGTTAGGATCTCATGACGCCTTCGACTCAAAGCATCAGCGACCACGTTCTCCTTCCCCTTGATGTAGTGGACATCGAAGTCGTATTCGCATAGGAATTCCATCCAACGCCATTGGCGGGCGTTCAAATTGGGCTGTGTAAAAATATACTGCAAACTATGATGATCCGAATGGAGTTCAAAGCGTCGACCTAGGAGAAAGTGTCTCCAGCGGACCAAAGCATGAACAACTGCTGCGAGCTCTAAGTCGTGAGTAGGATAGTTTAACTCATGTGTCTTTAGTTTCCGCGATTCGTCTGCGATCGCTCGACTACCTTGCATAAGCACGGCTCCCAAACCTTCTAATGATGCATCTGTACACACTACAAACTCCGCTGTAGGATCTGGGACCGCTAAAATAGGAGCACTAGTAAGACGCTCCTTGAGGACTCCAAAAGCATTTTCACATTGCTCGGTCCAAATGTAACCCTTCCCTTTTCGCTGAAGGGAAGTAATGGGATGTGCTATCCTGGAGAAGCCCTCGACAAACCGACGATAATACCCGGCTAACCCCATAAAGCTTCAGACCTCTATCACGTTGGTGGGTGCCGGTCACTCCTGAATTGCTCTAATTTTAGATGGATCTATGGAGATGCCATCGCCTGATAAAATGTGTCCCAAATACTGCACCTCTGTCCTGAAGAAGGCACACTTCGCCAAGTTGCCATAAAGCTGCTGCTCTCGTAATTGCTGCAAAACTTGACGCAAGTGCTCCACATGCTCCTCCTCAGTCCGTGAATAAATCAAAATGTCATCTGGGAAGATTATCACGAACCGATCTAGGTACGTATGGAACACCCCGTTCATGAGACTCATGAATACTGCAGGAGCATTTGTCAACCCGAAGGGTACCACTGTGAATTCGTAATGGCCATATCTGGTTCGAAAAGTAGTTTTATGAATATCTGCCTCCGTGATGCGCAATTGGTGATACCCAGATTTTAGATCAATTTTCGAGAACACTCTGGCTCCCTGCATCTGATCAAAAAGGTCGTCAATCCTAGGCAGAGGATAACGGTTCTTCACCATCACCTTGTTCAACTACCTGTAGTCCATGCATAATCGAAGAGACCCATCCTTCTTCTTTACGAAGATAACCGGTGCGCCCCATGGTGAAACGCTAGGTTGGATGTGTCCCTTCTCAAGTAATTCCTCTAACTGCAGCTTAAGTTCAGTGAGTTCATGTGTAGTCATCCTATAGGGTGCACGGGATATCGGTTCTGCACCTGGCACCAAGTCGATGTGGAAGTCCACTTCTCTGCGTGGAGGCATACCTGGTAATTCTAGCAAAAATACATCGGCAAATTCTCTAAGGACAGGGTGATCATCTAAAGTAGCCTCAAGTTCATCCTCTGCTCTATCACTGACCGTGATGGCAAACATCTGACATCCCTTCCGCATACAGCGCTTAAGCTGCTGAGTGGATATCATACGAACAGCCGTGGGCTTTTGAATGCCCACTATCTCAACCGACGAACCATGATCGTCTAAATAGCTAATCATCCTCTGGCGACAGTCAAGCTTGGCTCTATGTGCCGCAAGCCAATCCATACCCAGAACTACACCGTAGGATCCTAATGGCATAATCCTAAGGTCACATGTTGTGGTGAATGATCCCAATGTGATCTCACAGTCTTTAACTAAGGAATCTACTGACATCCTGGCCCCTGAGGCCAACTCAACTTCCCACCTAATGTCTTGCCTAGAAGCCACCAGCCTGCAACGCTCCACTAACGATGTAGACAAAAAAGAGTCAGTAGCTCCTGAGTCAAAAAGGATCGAAATGGAAAAGTCTCCAATCGTACCTGCTGCCTCGATGACAGAAGCCTAGAAATCGGCCTGGCGGTTATCAACCGTTGCAAACATGTGGTGGGTTCTGCCCACGTCACCTACGGTCTGCTCAGATCCTCCTGATCGAGGTTGTCCCCCTGCAGTAAATCCCTGCGGGCACTCTCTAGCCAGATGCCCTGCCCCACCACACACATAACATGGTCCTCTAACCTGTAACTGCCCTGACTGTGTTCTGCCTGATTGTTGTTGCCCAGTCCGTCCAGTGGATCCCTGTGAGCCTCTGTAAGACTGCTGGGACCTCGCGGGTCCTACCGATGAACCCTGCGGTCTCTGATCTCTGCGTGAACCCTGCTGCTGCCATCCACGGTTCTGTCCTCCCTAACCCCTCTGTTGAAATTTGGATTTTTGCTGATGTTGCTGCTGTTGTGGAGGCCTAGGAGGTAAAGATGAAGGATTGTATCCTCCTCTCTGTGTTGTGTTTTGAGGCCTTCGGAAGTTTTGCTGTTGTTGGGGATTACGTTCCTGGTACTACAGGCGTGAATTCTGTCCTCGTCCCTGAATTTCCTCTGATATAAGGGCCTTTTCAACAGCCTCGCTCATGGTCTGGGGATTTGCCATACGAACTGGTCTTGCTATCCCGTGATTTAGCCCTCTGATGAATTTGTGTATTAAGATTTTCTCGTCATGGAGGTATTCCGCGTAACAAGAAAGCTCAATGAATCGGCTCTCATACTGAGTAACAGTGAGTCCCCTCTGCTGTAAATCATGGAACTCATTGATCCTGCGCTGTATGTAATGTTCAGACAAATACCGCGCATTGAAGCGCTCAATGAAGATGTCCCATGTGAGTGTATCCATGGATAGTCGGCGCTTGCACTCCTCTGTGCGCCACCAGGTGGCTGCTGCATCCCTAAGAAGATGGACTGCCACTCATGCTTTCGTGTTGCTTCCATATGGTCGCAATGCGAAACACCTGTCTAAGCTAATCAGCCAAGCCTCGGCCACAGCTCCCTCTGTAGCACCTGCGAAAGTGGGTGGGTTGAGCCTCAGTAGATCTCTGATGGGGTCCCCTCTATCTCTAAGTCTCACAAGTGGCTCTTCCACACCATCCTCATATAATCCATGCTGAACCTGTTCTGCCCTCTGGATCTCATCTCGTCTCAAAAGTCTCGGAGGACTCCTGCTCCGTGCTCGGGAGGCTGACCCTACCTCCTCTACTGTTGTATCAGGAATCTCAACGAAGGGCTCCACACGTGGCACCTCTAGTGGATCAACGCGGGGCTCCTCACGTGGCTCAATACGTGACTCGGCACGTGGCTCCTCTCGCGGACCAACACGAGGCTCTACACGTGGCTCAGGAATCACTGGTGGTAACCTGTCTAACATAGCCTGTAGTGTCTGTAAGATCTGTGGACCTATATCCAATACTGGTGTCGCCTGTGGTACTAGTGGTACTTGTGGTTCAGGTGGTGCAGGTGGTGCTGCTGTAACTACGAGTGCCAGTCCCTCGGCTGAGGAATCGCTGTGCACCTCGACTGACGCTATGTGGCGTGATCGCGCTCGTCGAACACGTCGAGGAGGCATCCTACAAAACAAGGTAGAAACTAATTAGCCAAAGTTGCGGAATAATAACGTGCCCAAATACGCCCAGTGTTTAAACTTGGCTCTGATACCAAATGTCATGCCCACATTTTCCTTGTGGTCACAACACACATCACACGTATCATAGCCACATCTGTCATGTGGTTATGACACGAGATATGAAAAACTTTTCTCACACTGCCCTAAAAACCCCCTCGCATGCGTAAGCATGCTCGGCGGTGTTCTCTCATGGTGAAAACACGATAGTTTTCGGTGGGATATAAGTACAATTGTGTGCAACCAGACGCAAACAGACCAACAAGAGGGTCTCTACGACGCCGTTAACGTCATTGCAAGAGTGAGATTACTAAGGTTCCTAAATCTAAATCTTGGAAAATTCTGGCAGCATAACGCCTTATGGGGTTAGTGGGAATTACTCAACACTATTTTACGCACGTGGTTCGCTGATAGATTAACAACTTCCCACGACGCCTTGTTCCAACTAAACCGACTCGTGATCTCCCTATTTAGTCAATTTTCAGCAAGGCACGGTTGTCTGTCTCCTCTCTTGCTTCCTGAAACATACTCCTCCTACGACTTAGCATTCTCAACGAGGCGGTTTGTTTGCTCTCTCTTCCCTTTTCTCTGGGTCTTAATTTTATAATTACTGTTGTTATTATTACTAATAATTAATATTAATACTCTTATTGTGAATCGTATACCATTGTTAATAGATGTAGGAGGCTCTCCTCTTTATAAAACCCTGATCATGGAAACATAAATTCTTTGGTTGTTTTGTTCAACACTTAATAAAACCTAACTGTGAAAATATATTTTTTTTGTTTTATTTTTTTTTTGTATATTACTATATCACATTTTGTCAAGATTTTAAACAAGGGCCCAATAAAATGGCTCATAGAACTACTCCTATATATATATATATATATATAGATATATATATATTTTAATGTATATGTAGTTGACGAAATTGTTCTTTTAAATTTGTTTAACAAACTCCACGTAAACCCTTACTTTATATATATATATATGAATTATTTCATTATATATTGCTATATAAATAGACATATATAGTATCTATATATATGTCTATATATATGGCAACTATAATGTATTTCATTTTAAAATAGACCAACTTATATGTTAGGGCCAAAAGCCCTAACATTTCTTTTTTTTTTGTTTTAGCTACACAGCCAGCGGAGGAGATGGGGCGGCGGTGGCCGCAGCGGCAGGGGAAACAGTGGTCGGCCGCGCAGAGGGACAGAGCCACCGGCAGGGGAGTGAGGTGGGAGGTGATGTTAGGGCGGAGGGAGCCCATGGTGGAGGGGGGGTGCAGGCCGCGTAGGGGAAGGGCCTGTGTAGGCCGTGGAGGAGGTGTGAATGGCGGCTCTGCAGGGCTGTGCCCCGCGGGGGTCAAAGGGAAGGGGGATGTGGAGAGGGGCAGAGCCCCACCCACATCCCACGATGTGGGGTGTGGGTGGGGCTCCGCCCCTCCCCACACCTCTATTAAAAGATAGATACTGCGGTGGGGATTACTCCCCACCGCCCATCATGAAACTTCGACTGTGTTGTACACAGCACTCTCAATTTCGCATTTTCGACTGTCATATAATGTAATCCGAGTTTTATGATTAGCCAATGATAATTAAATATCAAGTAATATATATATATAATTCAGTTTCAGATTGTCACTTAATTTTCTCAATCAAATCATTTATTCAGTAACTATAATTCTGTCAAAATGATAATTATATAACAACTGTTGTATATATATATATATATAAATATATATATATATATATTTATATATATATTTCATAATTTTCTCAAATTAAACACTTTATTCAGTTTCTTTTAGTCAGTTAAAAAGATCAAGTAATAATTAAATAAAGATTATATATATATATATACACTTAAGAAAATGAAGTTTTAATCAGTATATTTCGGCAATTAATACATGTCCAGTTCAACTTTTAAGACAAACTGAAGTAATTATATAATAGATTTTCTTTAAAACTTACAAAATAACTGAATCCGTTACTTATGTAGAAGAAAACTTAATCATTTAAAACTATCTTTTCCATTAGAACAATGAACCATAAATCTGACCTTTCAACTAATTTAGCAGTTCTATTCTTATAATTACATGAACAAACTCAGATTAGATTGCAAATAAGTAATGAAATTGCTATTTAAAAAGGTTTACAAAGCAACAAACTTGAAAATTTAAGGTATTTGTTTACCACATTCATATTATAGAAAAGTTAACTCTTCCACTACAAATAGCAAGAGAATTTTAAACCATAGATACAAACAACTAACTTCCCAGATATGAACTTCCTTCTCCCAAACAATATACAACTGATAGCTTGTGACAACCAAGTAAAAGTCCATCAATAACAAGATCAGGGAGGTGTCCTTCACTCCCAGGGTAACAATAAATTACAACAATAACAAGAGAGGTGCTCTCTCTTCAACTCTTATGAAATGAACCTGGCCTAATTCTCATGACAAAGAAGAATAAGTTGTTTCTTCATAAATATCCAACCAGAAGCTCCAAGAGAAAACATGCGTATCAAAGACAAACAAAGAAGAAAACACCACTCATCTAGCTCTCCTCCCTTCCGTAGACCCGCAAGAGGGTCACCCCCGAGCTAGGGAGACCATACTCACACCTGGGTAACTCAAGCACTCCACTTCACAACAGTAACAACAACAATCCCAAAGCACACAAACACCCGTGGGTAATTTACACAACACGGAAACTCAACTACAGTGAGTTTCATAAGGGGCAGGAGAGTGGACACACTCGACTCCAGAGTGTCACCCTGACAGATAAGTTAACCAATACAATTTCTCTTGGTCTCAAACCAAGTTTGATCACAAATTTTTAAGAAATCTGTATTTGACTCTCAAGTCAAAGATACAGTCACAGATACATGCCCTCAAGGCTTTCAACATCCCAAAAGATGGAAACAGGTATGCACCCAAGGAGGATCTCTCCTCCCCTACCCCAAACTTGATGAGCATTTCTCCCAAGTGGGAGAAGCTCTGTCAAACAACCCGACAACAAACCCCACAGAAAATAAATCTAAACACAAATTCACACACTTTACATACACATTCAGCAAAGGTAAAAATCAAACCAACCTTACAAAGCCCTCCTGGAATGAAGCTGTTGCAGAGCCCATAGAGTTCTCTTCCAACCTTAGCCACCAACTCCCTCTCCCTTCTCTCTCCTGCAAGCTAACTTTTCTATTTTTGGTAAAACAGAATGAAAGTTTCCCCACAATTCAACTAACTCCCTCTCATCCCAAAATTGGAAACAAATAACCCAAATTCTTTTCAGTTTTGAGGAATGGGGAGGTGACACTTGTCACCTCCTCATTCTCCCCCAAAACCACTATTATGTCCTGGTGGCTTATGTCACTCACCCTTCCCAAGAGTACTCCTTATACCTCTCCTCATGTGATTCCTCTTACGCATGGGAGAAATAAAAGGAGTTAAAGGGGAAAAAGACAGGTGACCCATGCCTCTTCTTCCCTCCTTCACATGGGTGTCCCCACAGCACATGGGGGAATCTCACTAATGGAGGGGGTGACTTCAAGTCAATCCTTCAATAATGGATGGGCTTGTAGTCATCTCTTACCTTGGGGATTGTAGAGGGGATGGGTTGGGTGTTGGTACAACCCATCATGTCCCCTCCATACCTCCAATTTTCGCCACTTAACTTCAGGGGGAAGTTAAGATGAATAGGTGGAGGTTACTCAAGGGTTACCCATGCCAAATGGGCCCCTGGACCCATGGGGTATAACCCAGGGTCAACTTTAACCCATACAAGACACCCCTGGTCAAGGTAAAGCACAAGAAAAGGCCTCATAAATTTAAATAAAATAAGGAAATTCAAATTCAATCTTTTTACAACACAAATTATAAAATAATGTTACATGAGGGTAACCTAACCCACTCGACCATACGAAAGACCACATTACATCATTACATCAAACACAGAGAGATCTCGGTTCCTCGTGGAACCAGATCGGCTTAACAGGGAACAACAAATAACAAGGTGCGGAATGATCTCCGAAATCTGTGGTTCGATTAGTAATTCCTGCACACTAAATTACAAGATCAGTAACCACATAAAATCATCATAGCCGAAGCAACTTAAAAACATGCATTATCATGACATAGTACTAATTAACATAAATGAAATCTTATTACAATTTTCCATCATCACCTAATTAATTTTTCTGAAATGTAAACTTATCCAAACATCACCCAATTAGTTTTTCCGAAATCATAATAAAGTTTAATAGTTTGACAATTCCGGGAACTGCTATCCCACAAACATAAAAGTAACAATAACAGTAATGTAAATAGTCATAACAACAGAAGTAAAAAGGGCGGTCCTCACAGAGTAATGAAAGGAAGATGCATCCCCAAAGTGACATATGCATCAAGTACTTAGAAGATAATAAGTTACCCAGATGGTTGCCAGCTGACAACCTGTGCCACAGAGGATAGTTGACTAAATCAAAGAAGGGATATCTACTGTTGATTTTGATTGATAAATTTTCATCATAGGTCATTTGTAACCGCTCCCTCACCTTATTCTATAAAAGGTGCAGGGATGTCTTAGTTTGAACATTCAAAAGCTTAATTGAAATTTAATTGTTGAAATATCAGGACCTATTTTAAAGTTGTTGTAAACATACATGTTTTTGCATACTTAATGAAAGAGAAGACCATTTTGATTACAAATCATCATAAATCCTGAGTAATTTTCTGTTTGAATTCTTGATACATGCTTTGATTAGTTGCATCCCTTGGAGTGCTTATCAGTCTGCTTGTGTTGTTTTCATTCATCATCCTTTGACATTAGCATCATCTGTATCTAGCTGTGGAACATCCTAGTGAAAATATAGTTTGATTTCTTTTCCTCATGACTGTATCAAGTGTGTATGTGGTTCAATAGCTAAATATTCACCAAATTTGAAGTATTCTTTTAATTTTCTTTGAATTTCATAACAATTCACCATCACAATTGTAAGTAATAGATAATCAGAAGCAAATAACATGAAATATACTAATATCTCATAGACAATTGAAATTCATAGCATATTTAGAGTTAAAGCATGTTTAATTGATAAATATCATGCATAAATCTAAGTACAGACACATTATTTGAAGAAATATACTGTGTAGAATAACCTTTCTGTGTAGCATTTTTATAGGAAACAGAATTTACTAATCAACGTAAGGCCCCTTGACTGATTAACAGCAACATACATCAACCACTGAGTAACATCAATAGATTATCAACTAATCAACGGAGACTTGCGATCCTGAATTCTTTGAATTCATCATATCTTTCAAGATAAATAAAGGTTGTTGTGTAACTTTTATTTCGTGTTTTCTTATGACTAACATCATGATTAACAAATACCTAAGTCTGGGTGAACAGAGCAAAGATAAGAACAGTGCACAGTGCTAGTGAAAAGGGTCTGCATTCCTCTACAGTTGTATATTTTGTTCTGTGGTTCTGAAGGTATGCTAAGAGATCTAGAATGATTGTTGGTTATGCATATCAGAGTCTCATATGGTCTGCAATGGGAATTATAATGTGACAGATGAGTTGATCAAGTATACTCTTAAGGAACAAGTTGACATACATGTTAGATTCTTATGCGAAGAAGTTATATTATCTGAAGAGTCAATCTAAGTGATGGTATGATTGAAGCTGACCTATATGAAGACTTTTTTATGTTTGTTTAAGTCAGCGTTGCAGACTGTACACAAGTTTAAGCTGACAAGATGTAGTATTTGTCTACACGCTTTATGTTTTGCTTGCCGACCTGATTATGAGATAAATCTTGTAGCAAATATATGTACTTGAGGGAATTTGATGTTGGTGTGTGTGGAGTTGTATGGTGTGTTGTATGAATTCAAAGTGTGAAGGATTATGAGCAGAGTATAGAGCAGAAAAAGTTGAACAAGGATAGAGAACAAAGTATATGTAGTTAAATTGAGAAGCAGGGCAGAATAAATGAAGACTTTTGAATCTATATATTGAACCTTCAATGGAATTGTGATCCAGCGTGTGGTAGATGCTTTTACATCAATTCATCTTCTGGTAGTGAGACAATCCTTCTTTTTTCTTCTTTTCTCTCTGCAGTGAGAACTTCTTCATAGGGCAATGAGCCCTGGGCATTGAGCCCTAAGGCAGTGAGCCTTCTTATAATCTAGTATTGAGCTATCATAATATATTTTGAGCTAACACTCACCGTGGTTTTTCCCTCTTTGGGTTTTCCACGTAAAAATTCTGGTGTCTACGTGTTATGTCTTTATGGTTGTTGTTCTTATGCTTGTTCTGGTTTCATATTATTAATTTTTGAAATTGGATTAATTAACATGTTAACAAGTGGTTTTGTGGAATACTTGTTCACCCCCCCTCTTAGTATTTCTTACTTTCAACAATTGGTATTAGAGCAAGGTTCCTTGGAAGAAGCCTAACAACTTGAGGAAGATCTGGGAGAGTTCACTCATGGCAACCAAGAGATTTGGAAACTTCTCAAATAATGTTGAATTGGAAGTAGATCTTATTGATCTTGAAAAATCTGAAGTAGAAATCAGGGATCTAAAGGATAACATTCAAGAAGCTAATGAATGCATTTTAAAGTTGAAAGAACAAGTAAAGAAATTCAAAGAGAAATAGAAAGATGTTAGTGAACAATTTGTTAGGGTTAGCCGGAAGAAGATATCAATTAAATGCAAATAAAGATTAAACAGAGGAATGGAAATACACAAAAATAATAACAGCGAGAGACAAGTTTTAATGTGGTTCATCCAAACTCGGGCTACATCCACCAAACAGAGAATCCAATATTATTATCCAGTAAATCAAACTAATTACAATCAGCAATCCCTGCAACTCAATACTGCTACAAAATGCTACAATACAATACAATACCAAAACCCTAACCCTTGGCCACTTTTTATCAAGCTTTTGTCGGTTACAAAAATAGGGTTTTCTTATGTCGGTCAATGAAAAAATAACTCCCGGTGCATTATAAAATAATAAAAAACTGTGTGAGGTTTCAGGGGCGTTGCCCCTGAGCCCCCACAGGGGCGCTGCCCCTCGACCCCACCCTGTATCGCGACAGGGAACGCACCAGGGGCACTGGCCCTTGACCCTATCTTGGGGGCGCTGCCCCCAAACCCCTGCAAGGGGCGCTGCCCCTTGACCCCGTAGGAATTTGGGGGGAAATCGTGCCGATAAAAGTGGGGTAAATATAACCTCCGAGTCTGATTAGGCTCCATATAACAACACAATTGATATCAGCAAATGAGACCCTGGATTATTTGAAAGTGGAAGTTATAGAAAGAGCTAAAGCAGAAGATCTAAATCTGATGGTAAAAAACAAGATAGAAGAATGTGTCAAACTAGAAAAAGAAGTTGTGAGTCTGAAAACAGACTTGGAAAAAGCCAAGAGCTATAAAGAAAAGTTCATGATAAGTTCTGCAAGACTTGAGATAATTTCTAGTCAAAAGAGTTCAGATGACAAGCAAGGCTTAGGATTTGAGAAAGGAGAAAGTTCAAAATCAAGTCAAGAAAACTATCAGATAAAGCAAAACAAAGGGAACTGTTGGGTGAATATTTTGTCTTCAACTAACTGAAGGAAAAATGGTTATATCAACCACAGTGTAATGAGATAAATCTCTCCTCTCAGCAAGGGGAGGTTCCCTATTAACTATTACAAACTTATTTACACTAAAACTAATTTCGAGGTGAAACCATGTCATCCATTTCTATTTTTTTAGAAATGATGTTTACAATATAAAAGAGCACTTTTACAATACAAATCAAAATAACCAAGAAACTCACGAGAGCACAAAGTCTATCATTTCTCCTTTTGCTAATTTACAATTTGGAATCAAGTAGGACAAGGTGCAGCTCAATGTCTTCACCGAATACTATGACAAAACATACGATCACAAAAAATAATAGTAGTTCAAAGTCTTTCTAATATCTTTTACTTCAAAACATAAAATCACAAGCTAAAGATAATTGTTGTAGCACAAAGTCTCCAAAATCAACTTTAGAATATCTCTTAGATTATTCACACTCACACTACAATTTGATCAAGTAGATAAGATAGTATAAGGAAAAGGACATAAGAACAATTTCCAATACACCACAAGTTATTCCAATGCAAAGATTGAACGATAGCTTGCTTTTCTATTCACTTGATAAAATATGATTTACAATTTGAACACAAAGTATCAAAATGCTCTTCAATTTGGCAGAGTTTCACTTCAAATACTAAAAGATGATAATTATAATGGGGATCCTCTTTATTTTTAAGAGAAACCAAGAGCAAAAATAGGAAAAGAACAACTAACTATGACTTATTCAACAAAGGAGTCCTTTTTGATTTGGGACTTCCTATGTTATTACATGTAATTACATATGAGAAAAGTACATGTAAATATGTCCAAAATTATTTCAAAAGTACATCTAAAAAATAGAAAATAAACTAAGTGATGACAAAACTGCTTCAACTTGCACTGCCTTCTTTGTTCATGTGGCAATCATACATAGTAAACACAGCTTGCATCCCCAAACTATCCAGACTAACTATGTTCTTGAATATCATCTGGGCTCTGACTATTGCATCTCTGACTATGGTAATTGATTTTGCATGGCTAGTTAACTTGGCCTTCAAATTATCCAAAGTTAACTGGTTATCAAGAATATTATCTACAAAGGCTACTGAAAATGTTTTGTCCTCAAACTCCTTCTGAAAAATATTCTCAAATCCCTAGATCATCTCTTCTATAGAAAGAAATTAATTATCCTTTGACACCAATTGCATGGCAACTCCTCCAATTTGTGTAAGAGACTAACATCACTTTGGTCACTCAGCTTCCTTGCAGTTTCTAAGTCATTGATTAGATCTTTTAGCACATGGCTCCAATATGTCAATGCCTCCTTAGTCTCAGTCTATGAATCCCTTATTTGGAATAACAACGGATATCAAAGCATTTATTTCAACTTCCTCATTTCTACCCACTTATCATGATTCTGTTCTAAACACTCGATATCCTGAGAAATAGCATCAATCAAATCATCAAGTTCTGCCTTGATTTTCTCCATTTTGCTTGTTTTCTCAGCTAGCTCTGTAAGAAGAGAGATTCCATGTGTGCGCATCCTTTCCAAATATTCTTCAAGCACTTTCCCCTTAAGGTGAGTCTTTTCATCTTTCTAGATGATAGGATCCTCAATAGAAACGGCCTCAAGAGTCACTAATTCTGAATTCAAAGTAATCTTTCTTACCACTATAGTAAATTTATCTACCATTACTTTATAATGATCTTTCATCTCTTTTTCTTTATCAAACTTTTAAATCAAAATATCCATTGCCAATTGCATGTCAGTCTTTGCACTCTTATGTGTTATTTTGCCCAGCTCAACCCTAGAAATAGAGTAATCATTCATACTAAAATTTTCTATGGTAGCATCCTATGGGGGCCTTGCAATCTCCACAAATTTCTGCCCTTCATCTCCCAGCACTCTTGAAAGAATTTTTGGATTCTTTGGAGTCTTAGACTTAGTAGGCACTAGCTTACCAAAATCAAAGTCATCTGGAGAGATGGCTTGTTTCTTTCTTTTAGGTGTATATGCTGACAACCATGGAGGAAGCACATAAGTACTCACATTCAAATCCAGTTCCATTGTTGGTGTTATGGGAACTACACTAGCTTTGGAAGTAAAAACAATAGGTGGAGTATTAGTAAACACTGCACCTGACACATTCACATTTGAAACTTGTTCAAAACCCAATACAAAGTGATCAAATATTGAAGAATCTCTAATATCAAAAGATGAGGACAGACTAGGAATGGACCCAGAAGAATGAAGAACATCATCAAAAGCAGTTTGAGGTTTATCAAAAATTATTTTTGAAGGTGATGGAGATTCAGAAGATGGGATATCGATAGGTGAAGTAGACAGAGGAACTGAAATAGGTATGCTAGACAAATGAGAAGAGACTCCCATATCCTGTTGTACATTCTCCTGTGGAGATAGAGCTTCATCTCCTTGCCCTTCTCCCATCTCTTCTATTGGTCTATTTTCAACCTCCATTTCTTTGGTAGCTGGCTCATTAGTATTTTGTTTCTCAATTTCCATTTCTTCTACATTAGATTCTTTCTCTACAGCCTTTGACTTCTTTGACACAAATTTGATCCTGGGTTTATGTGGCTTGGAAGAAGAGGGAATGTCACTCTTATTCTTTGTCCTATTCTCCACCTTCTTACGTATTTGTTCTTGGAATTCAGTCTCTGATCCCATAAGGAATTCTTTCAAAGCAATTCCCTTACCTTCTAACCACTTGTTTGTGTTAGCCAATATAGGTTCAAACCCTTTCCTTAGAGAAATCAATTCTTTTTGAGACCATTGGATAGGAGGAAGAGGAGAACCAACAATTTGTTCAGTGTTATACCTAAGATCAATCAACTCTTCATCATCCACCAGGTCTTCAGGAATATCATCCAATCCTAGATACTTAATCTGTTCCAGAGATAACCTGCTATAGTCCAATTTCCTGATATCCTCTTCTGTCCTCAAGTCCACCTAGATGTCTTCAACCATTGGTTCATGAAATTGGGTCTTCCTCTTGATCTTGTCTTTTATACCCCTATAATCAAACCTTGGTCTTCGTTTGAACTGTTTCATGGTCACTATCTGCATTTCAGTCTCCATGGCTCTAGCCTTTGCGGCAGTTGATACTAAAAACCTGCCAACTTCTACTGGAAATCTGAACCCTGGTTTCTTGAGTTGCATTTGCTTATTATGTATGACAATCATTTGTCTACATAACTCCATCAAAACAAGTTTATTTGAAGGAAACCTTGGCAACATATAAGGATGACATTGGAAATAGCCAACCCTTAAATATGAGAAAGTCTGAAATTGTAAGAACATGCACCCATAATCATTCACCACTGACCAGGCTTTATGTGAAACTCTTCTTTGCTCTAACTGAGGGTCAAAAAGACATAAGAAAACTACAAAGAAAGCGTCATTTACGCTCTTAAAGTGGTGAATAGAACTTTTCAATGTTAGTTGAGGATAGTACTGATACACAGGAACCACTCTCCTATCTCCTTCGGATGTCAAACCCATAAAGATCCTCATTGAGACTGCTATATACACAAGGTAAGAAGTCATATAGAATTTGAAAGTAGTGGATACCTTAGTCAATTGCTCATGCAGAGCATTGCTGAATTGTTCACCCCAAAAGATGGCTTGCTTGCCTTGAAGTATAACCTTGATAAAAGGGTACATCCATTCATGGAAAAGAGAGGAAGAAGCTAGCCCCCTTATCCTACTAAGAAGAGTTATGAGATCACCAACCTCCTCAATAAAATCACTTCTGGGAAAACTCCTCGGCCACCTAGATAAGTTTGACCTTGAAGTCTTAATCCATTTGGTGTTAATTGTCTTTTTAGCCTTCTCAGAATTCTTGTCATATTCTTTTTGAGCTTCAGCAAAATCTAATTTCACGAGTTCTATAGCAGCAGGACACATGAAAACTTTATCAATGAATTCTAGATCCAATATGATTATCACATTGCCATTCGTATCCACCACTACCCTAGTGTCTCTGTTGTAGAACTGAGCACATTGAAGAACAAACTTAGTATTATGAGCTGCCACCAGGAAAGATGACACCTAGTGAATGTTGCTATCAACAATCTTCTTCATTGCAGAACTAGGGTTATCAGACTTAGTTCTTTCCACAAAATCAGCCATGTCTACATGGCCAATCTCTGTATCCCGAATGTCATCAACATTGGGGGTAACCGAGGTGATTGGAAAAACACCCTAATACTTATACTTCACTGCTTTCGACTTCTTTGGAGACAACTCAGTCATCTAAAAAATTAACACCAAAAGGATGTCGAAGAAGAGAAAATCCGCAGAAGAAACTGCAACAAAAAGCCATGATCATGCAATTAGGGGAAATAATGGCAGGTGTTAGGGCAGAAAATTTTGCTGACCCTACATGTTGGGAGAAACCTTTTTCATGTCTGAGAGGAAAAATTTGCCGACTATGCATGAGGATGGATTTGCAAGTTTGATCGAATATGCAGAAGCAGTGAAAAGGTCCGTCGATGCATGTTGAAGGAAAAACTAAAGTATGTGTAAGGTTAGTGAAAAGGGCTGCCATTGTATGTGTTTTTAGAAACTCCAAGTTATATGCAAGAGCGGGAGTTTCGACTGCTAATGCATATTGGGGTAATACACGGTTTGTGTAAGGGAGACAGTTTTAACTGCCCTTACATGTGGGGAAAAACAACATAAGGTTCATGTAGGTGCAACAAAAATCGCCACCTTTACATGAAGTATCAACACAAAGGAAGGATAAGTGTCTTGGCAGGGTTTCAGACCACTGACACATCTAGATAATCAAAAACACGGGAGTAGCAATTTTCACCATCCATTGTGCACAAGGAAAACCTAAAGACGGTAAAAAACCCTGACGCATATAATGACACATTCAAAACAAGACATGGAAACCAGGGTTAAAGAAAAATGGCAAAAAATACATATAGATGATATAGTTTTAACTGATCTTAACAAAAACAAAAGTATATATAAAAATAAAAGACATTTAATACATACGAAACCCTAGTTTTAAAACATAAACGAGAACTAAAACAAAAATAAAGACTAACCTGGCGAGAAACCAGAACTCTAAATGCAACCACGGAGACCCAAAAATCCACCCAAATCTAAATTTCATGTAGTCAAATGATCTCAAGGAGGTATCACAGTTTGTTTATGGTTTCAAAAATTAGAAATTAACAAACGAAATGGATTAAAGCGAATTAAAAAGGTTTAAATTGAAAGCATTAATGCCAACACAAGTAGCATTAAAAGCCACCGTAGTTCAAAGATCTCTGCGAGATATGCTTCATTGGTTAAAATGGCCACTTCTACATATTAAAGTTCAACATGTATGAGCGGTGGATTCAACCACTTAAGCATATGCAAAATTGACAAGGGCATGCATGGGCGGTAGATTTAACTACCCCTACATGTTAAGAAAGAAACAAGTCAAATATATAAGCGGCAATTTTGGCCAACATCGCATATTAAAACATTAATGATGTGTAAGAGCGGTAATTTTGACTACTTATGCACATTATGACTTAAAAACTTACTAAAACCCTAAAATGATCAAAATTGATAGTTTGATCGATTTGCAACCTAATCAATTTTCACGAATTTTGAAGAATCGACTTAAGGAAATGTTGCAAACTATTCCAGGATGTCAGATGACTTCGCATGAGGCTAAGAAGGCTTGTCTCAATTTGTGAACTTAGAGTGTAGGCTATGAAATGGGTAAGTTTCATAGGGGTTGTCTACAAAATTGAACGCAACTAATTTTGGAAACAACAGGAACCAATTCAGGAATCAAAGAAGAAAACCTAGAAGACCTCTAGTCAGACAGCCAAATGCTCAAAGGTACCCATCTTTCAATGGCTATTGTTTTAAATGCAAAAAGTTTGGTCATAAAACTACTCAATATAGGAGTAGAATAAATCAGAATGTTCCATCATTCTCTGGTCAATGTTTCAATTGCAAGAAAATTGGTCATAGATCAAATGAATGCAGAAGTCTGGCAAGAAATAGCTTTTACAATTCAAGGAATACTCAATCATTCAATGGAAGATGTTTTTATTGCAATAGATTTGGACACATGGCTAATCAATGCAGATCAAGGATGAATTCTTTCAAAGGAAGGAATCAAGGACAAGGAAACATTGTGTGCTACAACTACAACAAGTTCAGACATTTTGTGAGATTTTGTAGAAGCAAGAACGTGAAAAGAAACTACTATGCTGAAGAAAGGAAAATAGAGCAGAGGAATGGTAAGGGAAAAGAAAAAGTTGATCTAGTTGAAACTGAGAAAGAAATGGACAAGATCTGGATCAATAAAGAAGTAATTGAAGTCAAGGATAGAACCGCACCAGCATCTGGTGCAGATACTTCCTCCAGGAAGTAAATTGGGAGCTCTGGCTTAGGGAGAACTGTGTTGAAAATCTAAAGCCTCCAGCCAAAAAGTTAGTGCTGGAATCTGGCACTAAGGTATGTTGTGAAGAACTTTATGACAAAGCCTCTGAAAGAAATTCTGGTAGAAAAAGATATAATGCGGAGCATTTTGGATTGACTGTGGTTGTTAGAGAAGTGTTTGACAACTTTTTGAAAGACAACATTTATGACGATTAAGTTAAGGCCTCAAGGGGTTTAAAGGCTTAGATTCATAAAAGATTAATCACTTTGCATTCAATCTTTCAAGTGTTTAAGGCGATCTGAAGCAAAATTCCAAGTGATCAGTGATTTCCAAAGCATATTAAGATGACCAAAGAAAACCCTAATTCAGTAAAAGAGGTATTTTTTGGATTCAAAACCCTACTGTGAATTTATTTTAAAATGGCAACACCACATGTGATTGATATAACTGAGAGGCCAAGGCCAAAATTCAAGAAACATCCTTTCAAATCAATAGGAGTAGATCCAATAGGTGCATTTTCTGACATACCATATGGAGTTATGCATGCGGAGGATGTTAGGGCTTATATTCATGTTGCCCTAGAAGAACATGGAAAAGGCAAACTCATAGATTTATTCCTAAATCATTTGTGTGGTGAGGATTATGATTTAAAGAATGAATATAAGGCATTGGAAACAAAGAAATTCATTCAATACATTGATTTCCCAACATTCGCTGAGGATGAATGGATCTGATATGTTCTAAGAAGAGTGCATGATGAATTTATATGGCTAGAAAAACCATTCATGATAACTAAGGATTCCATAAGGGAAGTTACTAGATTAAATTCCATCGATGTAGTTCCTATATTGAAGGTAGTAAAGAATGATATTGTAATGAAAGGGCCACTGGAACTAAGTTTGACAAAAAGGGCACTAACAATCAATGACATTGAAGACCATGCAATAGATTTGCGTCCATGGTTATTGGGTACAAAGTTTATTTCTCAAACTGGGAGAATTCAGTCTCCGGTACTGCAATCTACATAGCATTTGAGATGATTAAAGAAGATGCAAAGTATGATCTTTATGAACTGCTCTGTCAACACCTAATGGAAAATTTAAGGAAGACCAAAGAGCAAAAATATTTATTCAAGTACGGTACGCTAATTATCTATTTGTTCTTCTACTTCATGCAAGAGTTGTTAGGTATGAAGAATCTATTCTGGACAAGTGATAAACCCGTTACAGTTCAAATTAGAAATAATCTTAATAGCATAGGTAGCCATGATGCCCAGAAAAAAGTCCTATAGGGCTATTTCAAAAAATTTAGAAGTTAATGCAAACTAGAGAAAGGATTCCTAGATTAGTTGTTGAAAATTATAAGAACACTATCTTCTTTATTGTGATAAAACACCAATGCTTGATGGAGGTTGTTGAGCCTAGAACAATATGGGTTATGCCAGTGGGCTATGAAGTAGATAAAAGAATATTGGAAAACTATGCCCAACATATGCTAAGCAAACCTAGAGGTCCCAATGAAGAAAGATTTGGAGCTTATGAGGAACTGTCTGCAAAAATACATGTTGAGGTAAGAAACCTAAAATTTCAAGAAAGGCCTAGAAGATGGTAGAAGATTATGCTCTAAAAAGGGGTTTCACCAAATGCAAGTCAAAGAGATAAGAGAAAAGGTACAAGCAAAGAGAGAAGCAAAAGAAAGGAAGGAAAGTGAACTGGTTAAGGCTCCAGAAGAGCCTAAGAAGCAACTAGAAAATCCAATAGTAACAAAAAGAAGAACTAAAGGTTCTACTTCTACAGAGACTATATCTATGTCCTCCGGTCCCACACCCTCTGCAAGTGTGGAAACCCATGCAACCAGCCACAAAAGATAGAAAACCAAAGGTTGTAGAATGTATGTTAGTATAGGCGCTGATGAGGAAGAGACTGAGTCAAATGAAGAAGTCAAGAAAATGAAAACTGAGGCCACCAAAGCCACCGGGAGCAGCAAAAAGAAACCTTCTGGTAAGAGAAAAGCTGAGAAAAGGCCAAGGCAAGATGAGTCTCAGACAAGAGAAGCTACTATAAGTCATAAAGATGTCCTAAAGGCCATAATAGTTGATGGAAATTTAAAGCTCGTAACCCAACTATATGATGAGTATAATGATCTGGACAAAAGAGTTATTGAGATTGTTGTTGTCAGATATCTAGACATTTACAAGAAAGCCCTTATTGATATAATTACTAATCTTCCAGATACCTTGGGTAGTATTATGTCTGCAAGAAAAGACGAAGCTATGGCAAAAGACATTGAACTCCATGAGCATACACTAATAAAGTTATGTCTGGAGATCTCTCCTAAAGACAAAATAGAAATTTCCAACGCACTCAACAAGGAGTTCAAAACAAAGAGGAGAATGAATACTCTCATGTCAGATGACATTGAGAAAGTATTTAAGGAGACTGAGGAAATCACTTTAAGAGTACTAAAACAATTTCATCTCCCAACAATATATGACAATGATGAAGCAAATGTCAGAGATGATGCATCTATTCTGGAAGTGAATTTGAACCGAGGGTTAGATGACAGAGTGGTCAAAGAGAAGGAAGCACCTACTATAGTTATTGAGACTAGTCTCCCTCTAGAACATCAAACAAGTGACAAGACAGGATTGGAGAAGACTGAGAAGATAGATAAGGTCGATGATCAAGAAGAGAAATAAGATAAGGAAATCCCTGCACTGGAACAAAAGGATGGTACAAATGAAGCTATAAATTTAGATCCTCTGGAGCTAAACCAAGAAGAAGATGTCTCTAGTATAGCAAGAGACACTACGGAGTCAGTTAAAGACTTTTTGGAGAAAGAGAAACAAGTCCTGGATGAGCCTAAATTTTTTAAAGGACCAATAAATCTAGACTTGATGTCCCCTATACAGAAATTAAAACTGGTATCAATTGTGCGGGTAAAGGCACAAGAAGAAATTTTGAAGTCTCACATACAGAACAATGAATTGATTGGTGGTGCATCCAGCATTTTGGAGAAGCTGATGCCATCACATCAGAAGGACACCTCTTTGTCTTCTATAAGTCAACTTAAAGGACTCATAAATTCTGTAAGTGATCATTTTGAATCTTTTGAGAAATCTGCTAAGACAAAAGTAAGACAAGAATTTGATGAGGAAAGATTAAATGAGTTGAAGACTATGATAGTGAATGACAAAGCTCTACTAGACAATAAAATGAAAGGCATGTACAAAGTGATATCAAAGAAGAAAGTGACTTGTATAAATTTTGTCTATCTTAGCTGGTAGCCACAAAAGAGCTAGAAGAAAAGGTGAAGGATCTAAAACAACAACTAATAAATATTTCTAAATCATTTGATCCAACAGCTAATTCGGTGAGCAGAAACGAAATACAAGTAATTAATATTCATAATGAGTTAAGTGATATTATAAATAAGAAGGATTAGATGAAAAATAAAACGTGTCAGTTAAGAGGACTAATTAGTCCTAAGTTAGATTCAATTATTAGTATTGTAGCAGAAGCACAGGTAGCCTCACAAATTGACACAAATTCTAATGTGCAAAAGGCAGAAGAATCAGTCTTTTTAATAAATGGTCACATTCAAATTTTGGAAAGAGCTAAGATTTGATGGGATAAAGAGATTACACAATTAAAGATTGTGTATAAGGGTATTCTTTCACCAACAACCAATTGAGTTGAAGTTTGTATATGTACATATGTGGTAGAGTATGAATTTTTTTTTTGCAGTTTTGGTCTAATTTTGACTCTTGTACATACACCTTTGCCATTGATGTCAAAGGGGGAGAAGAAGATCAGTGAAAAATGGGCAAACATCTTAGGGGGAGAAGAAATACAAAGTAAGGGGGAGCAGATGCACATTTTTCACTAAGTGTTGCCATCAATGCCAAAGGGGGAGATTGTTGGCAACAGACATTGTTTTGACGATTGAATGTTGTCATTGATGGAAACAAAAGAAAAAGACTCCACTGGTATGACAAAGAGACTTTACTCCAGAAGCAGAAATGACTAAGTATGAATAGTATACATTATACATAGTAAGTAACAATGTTTGGGATGGTATGCCTTCGTAGTAAAAGATTAGTATATGCAGATCAGGTATGTTGTTCATAGCTATTTAGTGATGATTTGTTCCAGTGCTCAAGTCTTGACTTCCTCTAGAAGTCACATGGTAGAATACCTAAGTCTGGGTGAACAAAGCAAAGACAGGAACAATGTACAGTGCCAAAGAAAAGGGTCTGCATTCCTCCGCAGTTGTATATTTTGTTATGTAATTTTGAATGTACGCTAAGAGATCTAGAATGATTGTTGGTTATGCATCTTAGAGTCTCATATGGTCCACAGTGGGAATTATGATGTGACAGATGGGTTGATCAAGTATACTCTTAAGGAACAAGCTGACAGACATGTTAGATTCTTATGCGGAGAAGTTATATTATCTGAATAGTCAATAGAAGTGATGGTATGATTGAAGGTGACCTATATGAAGACTTTTGTATGTTTGTTTAAGTCTGCATTGTAGACTGTACACAAGTTCAAGCCAATAAGATATAGTATTTGTGTACATGGTTTATGTGTTGCTTTCTGACTTGATTATGAGATAAATCTTGTATAAAATATATATACTTGAGGGAATTCGATGTTGGTGTGTGTGGAGTTGTATGGTGTGTTGTGTGAATTCGAAGTGTGAAGGATTATTAGTAGAGTGCAGAGCAGAGTAAGTTGAACAAGGACAGAAAATAGAGTATATGTAGTTAAATTGAGAAGCATGGCATAATAAATGAAGACTTTTGAATCTATATATTGAACCTTCAATGGAACTGTGATCCAACATGTGGTAGATGCATTTACAATAGTTCATCTTGTAGCAGTGAGTGAATCATTCTTCTTTCTTCTTTTCCCTAGGTAGTGAGCCTTTGTACAGTGAGCACTTCTTCATAGGGCAGTGAGCCTCAAGGTAGTGAGCCTTCTTGTAATTCGGTATTGAGCTATCATAATATATTGTGAGCTAACACTCACCATGGTTTTTCCCTCTTTGGTTTTTCCACATAAAAATCTTGTTGTCTATGTGTTATTTCTTTATGGTTGTTGTTCTTATGCTTGTTCTTCTTTCATGTTATTAATTTTTGAAATTGGATTAATAAACAAGTTAACAAGCGGTTTTGTGGAATATTGATTCACCCCCCCTCTCAATATTCCTTACTTTCAACAAGAGGTCTCTTAGAATGATGAGACTCCACAAACTTTTGTTGTAGTTCCATCTCTTCTTCTTTTCTCTCTTTATTTAATTAGAGATCTCTTTCCTTTTTTCTTCTGGTGATACATCATTTTTAGGTAAGTTAGATTTCCATAGAGCATTTAGTGAAATGAGTGGTGCTACGACTCTAATACCTAGATAGACTGTCACTCTACTCTCATATGCCACTCTACTCTTCATGCATGTGTGTTTCCACATACAATATGATATATCAAAAGGTTTGTTATATTGATAGAAACACTCTTCTATACCATCACTCTTCAATATACCAAAAGGTATATAGGGAGGTGTGGTATATTGAGCAATTTGGCTTACTTGTGATATAGGTATATCAAAAAGTAGGAATAATAAGGTAATATTTAAATCAATAGTTTAGAGTTTCTAGGTTTTTCTGATAAATAATCCTATGGTATTTATCATTTAGGTTTTATGTTTAGGTTTAAGCATGCAAGGTTTAATGTCTACTAAGTGGTTTTATTGGATAATGAACACTACGAAAAATGAGGTATGTAGATTGTGAACTTGGTTTGGTCTTAGGGGAAATAATAATAGACATATTTTTTTTACAGGCCATTATACATACCAAATTCATAAGTAATATGTAGATGATTTACTTATTGAGTGCTATAGTAATTGAAGATGAAATCAACCCCCATGATGATATTGGCATTGGGATAGTGAAATGGATTTGTGAATATATTTATCTATACAAACTTTTCTGCAGGATTTTATTTAGAGGTGAGCTTGTGAGAATAATAAAATTGTGGATTCTTTTTCTCTGTCATTCGATGTAAACGGACACTTTATTGCTTGGGAAATGAATAAACTATGAAAAAAATTAACATAATTCATTAAAGAAGTATATGTTATGTATGTAATGAATATTCAAAATATTAATATTAAACTTATTACATCATTTTATAACTGTCAATATCATTCTTTTGGTAATTATTTTTCCCTTGGAACCCACAATACATTAATCTTTGTAAACTGAAGATTTAAAAGGGAGAAAATTATCGCTTTTGTGAAGAACTTATTTTTTAATAGTAGAGGATTTACTACCATCCGTACATATAAAAAGTATCCCTACTGCTAAACCATAGCTCTTTACTGAGATCTTAATTCCTTGAAGACAAAATAAAAAAATTTAATATCACATACTTCTTACTCAAGCTATGTGAAACTGTTTTATTAAAAAATTGAAAATATCACTTCCCCAAAAATAAAGGAAAAAATTGTTAGAATACACAAGACACTGAGAGGGGGGGTGAATTAGTGTCTTATAAAATAGACTTGTTTTTGGCAACACCTAATTAAATTTTACCAACTGTGAACTTCAACCTTTAATGGTGAAAGCAAGACATTCATTTAAGAACCAAGATGAACTATCAAACCAATATTGTGAGCATGAAAAGATAGAACAATTATTTGTGAACTATGAAGAATCATTAGGACAATTCATCATGACAAACAATAGAGGTAGATTGTTACTTCATTGGATAGAGATAAGTATCAAAGTATTATGCATTTGTACTAACTTGCTATGAGCATCATATAACAGTTAAATTATGAAATAATGAACAAAAACTCATGAGAAGAACAAGTAATCATAACACAAAGATTGTCCTGAGTGGAAAACCCTCTGGGGCATAAAAACCACTCAAAAAATTGCCTCACTGGATTATTAAGAGAATCTCACTGATTACAGGCCTCACTAGCAAAGCCTCACTCGCTACACAAAATGCCTCACTGGCAAAGGTCATTTCTTGTCTCACTGACTTGACCTTACAATATATGTTCCAATCATAGATAAAAACAAATACAGAGGGACACTCTATTTCTCTTAGTTCTAGGCAGACATAACCTCAACAATGCATGCACATTTTTTCTATGTATCCACCATTAATATTATCTCAGTTTTTATACAACAAAACTGTATATCATTTGTTCAAAGTTCTTCTTCCTTTCATTAAAATAGTTTGAAAAATGTAACTGCCCTTTTTTTTAACTGTCAAAATAGTTAGGTTGAATAACCACATGAGGTTTTATTTGGGATACCATAGTGTTGTCACTTCATCAATTGTATAATGAAATAAACAAGATACCTGTTAAACCCTTAACCAGGGTTACAAACCCAAAACTATTTCATGAAACCATATGAAAAATTTTAGCCTGAATGTTCATTTTGGGACATTTATAACTATTCACAACAAGGTGTAACAAATCCATAACAAGTTCTTGAAACCCAATAGTTTTCAACTAATACAACCTCAACCATTAAAAGAAAAGTTTATGTTTCAAAATCCTAACCACCATGGTAAAAGAACTATTCATATATTTGAAACACAAAAACAAAATCTATAACTATTGTTGCTCAAAGAATCGAGATTAAAAACTGAGTACAGAGATAAAAGCAATATCACTTGATGAGTCGGCCAAAAACAAACATATCAGCTGAGGATTAAGTCAAAAAACCTTTACCAAAGTGACTGCATAGTCCAACATTGTCTCATCAACATGATTCCACTCATTGTGCCTTTAATACCATGTATTTTTACGATGAAATCACAAGTAGAAAACCCTAGCTCAAAACATAGATTATACTTTACAAAATGATCAGCTAAACATCTTTTTTCTCAACAAAACTTTAACATGTGCCTTCGGTAAGCCCTAAATGGGCTGGTGGATAAAAGGCTTTGAAACCTTTTGAACAACTCAGTCAACATGTCCAATAGGTAAAAAACATAAAGAGGCTCGAAGATATGCAATATTAGATATGCACAAGGAGTTCAAATACATGTCGTGGTCAACATATTAAACTGATGTAAAAACACTTTAATCCTTTTGTGCCTTTCAAACAATAAGTGTCTTTGTCACAAAGTGATACCAAATAATTTTGTTGAGAGATAAAATGAGCTTATCAAGTAAGCTTATCATTAAGTGCCATGAACCCTTCCATCCAAACACAAGATCAAGACATATGACTATCATCATAATACCACTATAATAACATAATGTCAAATGCCAAGATGCCCAACAAACCCACTGAATTAGCAAACTGTAAACATTCTGATGGTCATTAAAATTGTAGCAAACATGATCAATTGAAGATCAAACATCTTAATGGCTGTAGCAAACATGATCAACTGAAAATCAACTAAAGATGTGTCACAAGCATATAATGCATCAAGCAACTGAAAGAGTACCATATATATCAAGTAACAACCAACTGTATCATCTTATCATCTGACCATGGATCACCAAGAACATGTAACAAACAACTGTATCATCTTATCATCTGACCATATCCAATCCACACTGTCAAGAGAGATTGTGTCTTTGACATCAAGGACAACAAACTCCCCCTTTGTCCATGATGGCAAAACACAACTCTCTCTCCCCCTTTTTGACATCAAGGCAAAGGGAGAAAGCAAGGTGTGTTAATGCCTCTAGAAGATAAGCAATATAAGCCTGAGATGAGAAACAAAATCAGAAATATAGATAATACCAAACACATCATGACCGTCCCATGAAGAAGATTCATCCAGAATATCTGAAACAGAATTGAGATGTCAGCACCATAATAAAATGTCAGCAGCATAATAAGCATAAAGAGCATGTAGCAAATATGGACAACAACTGAGGAGACTGTCACCACTGTCTAAAACATCAGAATTACTAAAGAATAATCATAAATAACTCAACAGAAGCTGTAAAGTATGCAAAACACTCCCCCTTCAACAGAGCTCCATTGACAAAATTGTTCCAATTGTAAAGCAAAGATTACTATGTTAGCTCTCTATTCATGTAAGCACGAGGTTACTAAAACCATTTTGGCTATCAAGATCTACAAAGACAACATTCACCACTTTCAAAAGAATCCAAGAAAGTGCATTTGAAACCAAGCAAAGTGTATTTCAGTGGACATCTTAACTATCCACTTGTGAATCTTTTGCCTTTAGTTGCATCCTCTATGACAACCAAGTTCACCTCCTAACACATTCAAAGACAACTACATATTGTTGATGCATTAGAATGAAAAAAAAGCATCTTTGTAGCCCCATTATCATAGCTTAGACATAGTACCCATTGTTCTCAAGTCTTTCAGGCATTACAATGAAGCTAACTACTACACCTCCACAGTGTATTGTCACAAGTAAAAACCACTCTAACCAATATGCTGCGATATCAAATATGTTGTGCCATACCAAGACTGTCAATATACCTACACAAACAACTAATAATAAATCATTAAGCATTAGGCAAAGCAATGTTATTTCATTGTCAGAGTTTGTAGAGCAGACTACTGTCCATTGTCAGAGGAGCATCACTGTCACCAACTAATGTTATCAACACTATTAGGGAGAGATGAAAGTACTTAACACTGAAATGAGCTTTATTACTGTCACAGCATCACTGTCATTAGAGAAACATCAGATCAGAGATACGACTTATTTTATTGAGGTGAGAAATCAAATAATTCATGTTGCATACATGTCTACCAGAATACATGTAATTGCAACTGCAGAAAGTTGACAGATAATTTAGAGAGTATCTTGAAGAAATGTTTACATCTTAGAACACCTCTGCAATAAATAAGATCATTACTATCTAATTTCACTGTTAAGCCTACTGTGAAGGTAAACACTATCACCTTATAATAGCAGTATAAACTACCATCATTTGTCCAAGATGTTGTCCTTAAAAGTCAGCTTATCAAAGGCATTTTGTTTTATCAAGGAGCATGTTAAAATTATCCCATCAGCTGCAACCATTATCATCATCCTTTGGCTGCGAAAGTAGACATGAAAAGCACTATTTTCACTTGACCAAAATACTAATATCCAAGCAACATATCACTATCAAAGAGTTAGAAGACACACTTCATTGACTATCTAGAATTCAAGCAAGAGATCCATTTCACTGACCATTCTCACACTATGAACTATCACTATCTCATGATTGAGGCAAGTATACTAGCACTGACTATCACAAAAAAAAAATATTGCCATATTTCTTAAATCTATGCATGAGTCATAACACACTGTCAACTCCATCAAAGACATCAAGGTGAGGCTATGAGAAAACTCTGTTGGTGCCTGAATTGACTGTCAGTTCCCGAGCAATTTTCATGCAGGCACCTTCCCAAAAAATCCAAAGAAATTTAAGTTTTGGCACCCCCTCAGTGTTTTTCAGCATTTGCATCATAGTTCTTGAGGAGGTGGTCTTCATGTTTTCTCCATCGGCATGAGTTTGTATTTTTCTTGCGATCATGATGGTAGCAGTCATAGCTTCTTCCATCACCAAGACTTTGTGCTATCGGCGAAGGAAATTTTTATTCCACCGAAGGAGTTGGTCAAGCCAATGAGGATTTGGATGTCTATCGGCGAAAGTTTTATTTTTTGAGTGCTCCGATTGTGTCTTTGAACTTTCGGTTTGAACCTCACCGGCGAACCTCAATGTTGAACCTCCCCATTGAACCATCGGGTTGAACCGGTTCAACAGTTCAGGGGCTTTAGTTCCATATTTTCATTAAGTGAATCCTTTGCTCGTCTTTTTGATCCAATCGGTGTGGTTGAACCTCCCGCTTGAACCCTTTTCTTCAAGGTTCAACGGTTCGGTTCAATGGTTCAAAGTTTTAGTCTTCTTGTTCATCGGCATAACATGTGCGATCGGCGAATGATTTCTAGGTTGGGCCGACAGTTAGGGGTTTTGCCGATGAAGAGTCATCGGCGTATGTCTTGCTGATGACCTGGATTTGAGTAGGCATCGGCATAACATTTGAGATCGGTGGGGAAGCTTTTGGGTTGGCCGATAGACTATCTCTGGCCGATACAAGGGAATGTGATGGTGTGGTCGGTGAGACTTTTGATGTCGGGGGAGTTTTGTGTGGTTGGCCAATGGTAGTGGTCTTGGCGATAGGCTTTTGGAGAGAGAGGCATGTGTCAAGCGTGGCAAAAGCGTTCGACACCTATTATGCAAGTGACTATGCTTTTAAACTACTAAGGTGGTCTTCTCACTATGCATGTGGGATTAATTTTCCTACATTTTTGAACCTGCGGTGAAACACGTTTTGGCGAGAAGCTCCATTTTGAATGCTGCGACTGTTTTCTCAGTGGCTGCGGGTGGTTGAGCCATAAATGGTGACTGTGTTGAGGCGTGGGCAAGTTGTTGAACAGTCATGTACCTAATTTTTGGCATGAGGACTCCCAGATGGTGGCACAGGGCTCGAGGCCACCCTTGTCTACTCTTCTGTCTGATGCAGCAATAACTTTTGAGCGCCATTCCTTCTAAGGACTATATCTGGTGGATTTTTGTCAAAACATGTAATTAATTGCTAGAGGTACACTTTCTGGCCAATATAGGCAGACTGTGTTACCATTTTTTTAGGTTGTTGAAAGTTGAACATTTTGTCTCTGTAATACAATACAGTTGGTTTTGGTTGCTCTGTGCAGCAAAACTTGTGAGTTTATGTATCTCCTGTTGTATGTTTTTTTTTGCATGAATCTGCTGATTTCATAGTTAATCTTATATGAATAATGCTATGTTCGCATGTGTTGTGCTAATTCTATCTCCAGTGTTGCATGTATCTTTCTTCTGAGTCTAGGTATTCAAGGAATGTCTAAGATTCTAGAACATAGAATTCCTGTGTTGAATGTTTGATCTCTTAACTTCTGCTCAAGGGGTAGATTAAATTGTTCTTAGATTGAATATTGGGAAGGATATACTGCAGTAGGGATGCCATAAGTATAGATAGCTTAACACTCTGTATTGGGAGATATCTGTAAGGCAGGTATCATATGTATCCCCCTGAAATCCAGTTTTAGTTGTTCATGCTGATCATTCATAGGTGTATGTCTACTGACTCCAAGCCCTGGATAGGCACCGATCTAGCTTTGTGTTTGTGTTATATACCATGTCTAGCTTTGCATCCAAATATAAAATCAAAATCGAAACTCCAAAACAACCATTAGGACAGTAGAATTAGTTTTAGGATCCAAGTCCTCTATTTACAATTGCAAATAGGCCCAAAGCTAGCCCCTTTGCTCTTATCTTACAGTTTTGGTCTACTTACAGGAGGACTTATCTGCTTTCTGTCAGCATCCCAGCCTTTGTATGCATATCCTCATGGATGTTGAGTAGGGAATACCCCCCTAGGTTTTGCAGAGCCTGAAGAAGAAGAGGAGATAAAATATAGAGTCTATCTCCTACAATGTTGGCCCCTAGCCCAGAGATCTTGTTGATCATTGATGGCTACCTTGTAGGGAAATCTGGGAGTAAGCATCCAGTCTGGGAAATAACCAAAAGACTCAAGCATGCATCTTTTAAGCATAAAGTTCTAAACTACGATATCCTGATGTTCATACACAAATCATGATGAACAAATGAACATCTTGAATTAAGATGATAAGAACTTTGATTTTTCTCTTCTCCTAATCTCAACACAACCCTTAATTAACTCATCAAACACATGTATGAATCCAATGAAAAACCAATGGAAATATTCACATCTATCATCATAATGAACATCAAAACAATCCATGAAACATGATAAGAGCACACCTTTGATTTTATGAACCTTTGTAGCTCATGGAGATATCAATACTGTAGACCATAATCAGAAGTAACAATATCTCATGTAAATCAAATATGAAGTCCAATCACAGAATTAGAGATGAACCACCCATATTTAGTTAACTTTAGTATTTATGTAACAACAACAACCCTTTACTATGAATGAGCATCATGTGTAGCACAACATGGAATCAATAAATCACTTATTGATCTTCTCTAGGGGATGTAGGGTAAAACATTAATCTGCTCCCCCTATCTCCAAGCTCCTACTTATTTAGCATTTCATGAGCTATGCACTGGTTTAGGACTTGCATTTCCTACATTTTGTTTTCTCCTCCAAACTAATATAGGTTCTTTCTTTTGCTTGTCCAAAGTGCTTATCTTTTCATTATATCTAATTGATCTTATAGAATTACTCCAACAATAGTGTGATGTATGTCCAACCCTGTTGCACATGTAACATATGATATTGCCAGAAGAATAATAATGTTTATTTCTTGAGTTTCTATAATCATATCTTGTATGCATCTAGTAGTCTCTTCTCATATGTCAGACCTTATTGTAGTTATAGCAAACAACATTGTAGTTTTGATTTGACAAACCATAATAACTACAATTCCTAGCTCTATAACCATACTTATAACAGACATAGCAATAACCATGAAACTGAGAATAGTTATACCTGACCGAATGATATTGCCTAATAGATGAAGGTCTTGAAAAACTATTAGTTCTTCTCTTAATATCAATAGTTTTATCCTTTGCTTTCTTCTTATCATCATCAGAAATAGCAGAATGATAATTCAGATCTATCTTTTGCCTAGGAGTCTACCTAACCTTGAAACTCTTCCTATCTGTTGTTGCAAAAACTATTTCCCTTTTAACTTCATCTTTAACACCAGAGCTTTCCCCTTTTTCATAACCTAAGCCAAAATGATCCTTGTAGTTTTTATGACTACTCAGTGTTTCATCTAAAGAATTTGTACCTTTCACAAACTTCTGTATTTTGACAACATCCAGACTTTTCTTTAGATTGACAACTTCACTTTCAAGACTCAAACATTCAATTGTTTTCACCTCAAGATCAAAATTTGTTACATATATTATTCTTTTTGCTTCCTCAATTTCAATTTTTAGAATAATAATCAATTTATCAGATTCATTAACATGACTCTTTAATTCTGTAATCTAATTTTTGGCATCTTCAAATTCTAAAGACACTTTTTCAAAATCAGAACATACCTTATCCTTGGATTCTTTTTCTTGTCAAAGTTTTTCTTTTAATCTTCAATTTTCTTCATTAAGTTGTTTGATTGTATCTAGAGCACACAAAAGTTCTTCTTCAATATCAACTTCACAATCTTCTTCATCCTCAAAGAAATCTCTTTCTTCATCATTAAATTCTTGTTCTCCTTCAAAATCAACAACTCGTTTAGGGTTACTAACACACTCTTCTTCTACAAGATTGTTCTTATTATCACTTATTAACTCAACTGACAAGAACTTTTCCTGAGACAAGACTACATTTGACTTGACAGGAATTGTTTGATCATTCTTTTGCTTGACACTGGTGTTTTTCTTTTGACATCTATTTCTTTTACACTTACCCATGATGAGTACTCCACGACCAGGAAACCCTAAGGTTGGTTAGACCTACTGGACAAGGGTCTAGCTCTGATACCACTTGTTGGAGTATGCAAGACACTAAGAGTGGGGGTGAATCAGTGTCTTATAAAACAAACTTGTTTTTGGCAACAACTAATTAACTTTTACCAACTGTGAACTTCAAGCTTGAATGGTGAAAGCAAGACATCAATTTAAGAACCAAGATGAACTATCAAACCAAACTGTGAGCATGAAAAGACAGAACAATTATTTGTGAACTATGAAGAATCATTAGGATAATTCATCATGACAAACAATAGAGGCAGATTGTTACTTCATTATACAGAGATAAGTATCAAAGTATTATGCATTTGTATTGACTTACTATGAGTATCATATAATAGTTAAATTATGAAATAATGAACAAAAACTCATGAGCAGAACAAGTAATCATATCCTAGAGATTGTCCTGAGTGGAAAACCCTCTGGGGCGTAAAAACCACTCAAAAAATTGCCTCACTAGCTTATTAAGAGAATCTTACTGATTACAAGCCTTGCCGGCTACAAACTGCCTCACTAGCAAAGCCTCACTGGCTACACAAAATGCCTCATTGGCAAAGCCTCAATGGCTACACAAAATGCCTCACTGGCAAAGGTCATTTCTGTTGAATTTGATAATTAATTCAAGCCACAAAGATCACCTGCAAAACCTAAGATTTACCTTCCACAAGAGAAAAAAGCAAAGAGGAATAATTTGCACAATAAGGATGAATTAATGAAATGGATTCAAAAATTACATGTGAGAACTTGCTTTTATATTTGCAAGTTAGAGAAAAACCCTAATATGACTTAAGAATAACCTAAGACTAAAATTAGCCCTAAGTAAACTTAATAAAGTGTAATTAAATATTTAATTACACCAACACCCCCCCATAAGTGCAACTTAGAGAGAAATGAAAAGCATGCAACTAATGCAAGAATGGGTCCCGGCTACAAGGCCATTTTAGGTACCCATGAACAACAAGAATCTCTCATAAAGTGGAGAGAAAGGAGAAAAACCCAGTGGGAGAAAAATCCTCTCCAAAAGAGAGAAAAATACAACAAGTACATGAACATGTGATGGAAGAAAGACTAACACTAAGACCCCCCCAAGAAGTGAATCCATCACAAAAGTACAATCAAGAATGCCCCCCATAAGAGAGCAAGAAGAGAGAAGGTCTGATGACCCCCCCAGAAGTGAGAAGGATGAAACCCCATGCGAGGAAATACTCCCTCCCAAAATAGAGATGAGAAGAGAGACCATGCAGCCGCTCCTCAAGATGACTCCTGCAGTGCTGGAAGATGCTCGACACAGAATAAAGATGAAGACCCATGAACGTCGAACAACATTCCTCCCCTTAGGAAGAAATAGAACCGCAGATGCATGCACAATGTCTTCCCATTCCGGATAGGAATATATAGGAAGAAGGACAAATGTCTCTGAACTCTGCACATGATCCAAAGACAATAATGATGCTCCTGAAAACTGCTCAAATGTCTCCAATCCACTGTCAAACTGTGACTGAAGAAGAGGAGGATGAAGAACAATCTTTGAAGCATATGATGGTGATGCAACTCCATCGAAGCTGTCATCAAAAAGAAGACATATGTCCTCAATGTGGTCCTCCAAATCTATAAGATGGGACTCTACAAACAAAGATGATATGTCTGCAAGATAGGAATCCCAATGAGGTGGATCAGGAAGACTAATATTGACCTGCTGCACAGAATCACTAGAAGCCAATGATGATGCAACACTGAACTCTGAAGTAGCAGTAGGTGATGGTGGAACAATGATCTCATCAGGAGGAGAAGTGATTGAAAGAAGCATTTCAAAGAGATGATGTGAGAAATGAGGACACATCTCTTTCTCATGTTGATTACTTTCACAATATCTGCAAGTAGATTTATCCTGATGGTAGAATCCCATCTCCTTAGATGATTATAGAGCAAAATATGCAAATAGATTTATGCTGATAATAGAAGTCTTTCAAAGCAAACAGAACCTTTCCAGGAGACAGCATGTCTAGGATATCCAACAGAAGCCATAAAATCGACAAACTAATTTAAAATATACCTGGAGTTGAATCTGAAAATATTATATAGTTGGCTATGTAGAGCTCTCTGATACCTTTCCAACGCCTATTCATTTTTGAAAAACGGAGATTCTAGGCGCAAGAACGGAGCTCGAAGGCCAAAAAAGATTCCTTAACTTCAAACAGCAATAAATTATACCAATCAGAAAAACCTAGAAAAAATACTTGCACCACTAGATTGTACTCGAAACTAGCTTTCCAACGCCTTTTTTTTTTTGAAAATCCGACTCTGTATGCTCAAGATATGCTCGATTTACCAAAACTGCTCCTTTAGTGCAAAGAGGCCCCAAAAAAACACTATTGAAGCCCCTGGGCGCCCATGTGACCAGGTGCTAAGTCTTTGGGGGCTGGCGGCTAGGGTAGTGGTCCCTCATATGACCAAGAGCTGAGTCTCTGGGGGCTGCTGCTTGGAAGCTAGGGGCTGGTCCCCCATGCGACCAAGGGTTAAATCCAAGGGGCTAGCCCTCCAAAATAAAAAATTATTTTTTATTAAGAAATTAATAAAAAATTTAGCTGTACCTGTGCACGGAAATCGAGATGGCACGCAAATCGAGGCAGCTTGAAAATTAATATGACACGTAAACCGAGGTAACTTGAAAATCAAAATCAGCTCAAATAAGAATGGCACAGAAATCGAGGTGGGCACAGAAATCGAGGTGTCGTACAGTCGTACGGATTTCACAGAACCAAATTTTTGAAACCCTAAAAAAACACCCAGAAACTTTTTTCAGCAAAATATAGAGTGCCTTATATGAAAATAGGGGTTTTTGGGCCTTCTGAACGCAATGGTGAGGTCAGTTTTGGCCAAAAATGCTCTAAAACCTCTGTTTTTCTTCATATAAAAAACTCTTGAAACCTTCACAGATCTGGGTTCCCCAAACCAAATTTAGCCAAACAAAAGATAGATCTACCTTTTCCAGCTGCTCTGAATCCAATGGAATACTCCGTTTTACACAAAAAAACACCCAGCAAATGGCTCTTGCTAAAAAATTTCTCCAAATTTGAGAAGGGGCTTGCAGATCCGCTCTGATACCATGTTGAATTTGATAATTAATTCAAGCCACAAAGATCACCTGCAAAACCTAAGATTTACCTTCCACAAGAGAAAAAAGCAAAGAGGAATAATTTGCACAATAAGGATGAATTAATGAAATGGATTCAAAAATTACATGTGAGAACTTGCTTTTATATTTGCAAGTTAAAGAAAAACCCTAATATGACTTAAGAATAACCTAAGACTAAAATTAGCCCTAAGTAAACTTAATAAAGTGTAATTAAATATTTAATTACACCAACTGCCTCATTGGCAAAGCCTCAATGGCTACACAAAATGCCTCACTGGCAAAGGTCATTTCTTGTCTCACTGACTTGACCTTACAATAAATGTTCCAACCATAGATAAAAACAAATACAGAGGGACACTCTATTTCTCTTAGTTCCGGACTGACAAAACCTCAATAATCAATGCACATTTTTTTTGTGTATCCATCATTTCAAAACCCTAACCACCATGGTAAAAGAACTATTCATATATTTGAAATACAAAAGAAAATCTATAACTGTCATTGCTCAAAGAACTGAGGTTAAAAACTAAGTGCAAAGATAAAAGCAATATCACCTGATGAGTCAGCTAAAAACAAACATATAAGCTGATGATTAAGTCAACAACCTTTACCAAAGTGACTGCATATACCAGCATTATCTCATCAACAGGATTCCACTCATTGTGCCTTTAATACCAAGTATTTTCACGATAAAATCAGAAGTAGAAAACCCTAGCTCGAAACATAGATTATACTTTACAAAATGATTGGTCAAACATCTTTTTTCTCAACAATACTTTAACCTATGCCTTCGGTAGTCCCTAAATGGGCCGGTGGATAAAAGGATTTGAAACATTCTGAACAACTCAATCAGTCTGCCTAGCAGGTAAAAAACATAATGAGGCTTGAAGATATCCAATATTAGATATGCACTAGGAGTTCAAATACATATCGTGGTCAACATATTAAACCGATGTAAAAACACTTTAATCCTTTTGTGCATTTATAAAAATAAGTGTCTTTGTCACAAAATGATACCAAATAATTTTGCCAAGAGATAAAATGAGCTTATCAAGTAAGATTATTATTAAGTGCCATGAACCCTTCCATCAAAACATGAGATCAAGACATATGACTATCATCATAATACCACTATAATAACATAATGCCAAATGCCAAGCTACCCAACAAACCCACTAAATTAGCAAACTATAAACATTCTGATGGTCATGAAAATTGTAGCAAACATGATCAATTGAAGATTAAACATCTTGATGACTGTAGCAAACATGTTCAACTAAAAATCAACTGAAGAAGTGTCACAAGCATATAATGCATCAAGCAACTGAAAGAGTACCATATATATCAAGTAACAACCAACTGTATCATCTTATCATTTGACCATGGATCACCAAGAACATGTAACAAACAATTGTATCATCTGACCATATCCAATCCACACTGTCAAGAGAGATTGTGTCTTTGACATCAAGGACAACAACTGAGGACAACAAACTCCCCCTTTGTCCATGATGGCAAAACACAACTCTCTCTCCACCTTTTTGACATCAAGGTAAAGGGAGAAAGAAGAGTGTGCCAATGCCTCTAGAAGTTAAGCAATATAAGCCTGAGATGAAAAACAAACTTAGAAGTATAGATCATACCAAACACATCATGACTGTCCCATGAAGAAGATTCATCCAGAATATCTGAAATAGAATTGAGATGTTAGCACCATAATAAAATGTTAGCAGCATGATAATCATAAAGAGCATGTAGCAAAGATGGACAACAAATAAGGAGACTGTCACCACTGTCCAAAACATCAAAATTACTAAAGCATAATCATAAATAACTCAACAAAAGCTGTAAAGTATGCAAAACACCCCCCTGCAACAGAGCTCCATTAACAAAAAAGTTCCAATTATAAAGTGAAGATTACTATGTTAGCTCTCTGTTCTTGCAAGCACAAGGTTAGTAAAACCATTTTGGCTATCAAGATCTACAGAGACAACATTAACCACTTTCAAAAGAATCCAGGAAAGTGCATTTGAAACCAAGCAAAGTGTATTTCAGGGGACATCTTCACTATCCACTTGTGAATCTTCTGCCTTTAGTTGGGTCCTCTGTGATAACCAAGTTCACCTCCCAACACCTTCAAAGACAACAACATATTGTTGATGCATTAGAATGACAAACAAGCATCTTTGTAGCCCCATTATCATAGCTTGCACATATTACCCATTGTTCTCAAGCATTTTAGGCATTACAGTGAAGCAAACTACTACACTTCCACCATGTATTGTCACAAGCAAACACCACTATAACCAATATGCTATGATATCAAATATGTTGTGCCATACCAAGATTGTCAATATACTTACACAAACAACTACTAATAAATCATTAAGCATTAGGCAAAACAATGTGATTTCATTATCAGAGTTTGCAGAGTAGACTACAGTCCATTGTCAGAGGAGCATCACTATCACCAACTACTGTTATCAGCACTATTAGGGAGACATGAAAGTACTTAACACTAAAATGAGCTTTATTACTATCAAAGATCACTGTTATTAAGGAAACATCATATCAGAGATATGACTTATTTCATTGAGGTGAGCAATCAAATAATTCATGTTACATACATGTCTACCAGAATACTTGCAATTGTAACTGTAGAAAGCTGATAGATAATACAGAGAGTATCTTGAAGAAATGTTTACATCTTAGAACACCTCTGCAACAAATAAGATCATTACTGTTTGATTTCACTATTAAGCCTACTGTGAAGGCAAACACTATCACCTTATAATAGAAGTATCAACTACCATCATTTGTCCAAGATGTTGTCCTTAAAATTCATCTTATCAAGGGCATTTTGTTTTATCAAGGAGCACTTTACAACTATTCCAACAGCTGCAACCATTGTCATCATCCTTTGGCTGAGAAAGTAGACATGAAAAGCACTATTTTCACTTGAGATAAATACTAATATCCAAGAAATGTATCATTGTCAAAGAACCAGAAGACACACTCCATTGACTATCTAGCATTCAAGCAAGAGATCCATTTCATTGACCATTGTCACACTATGAACTATCACTATCTCATGATTGAGGCAAGTATACATAGCACTAACTATCAAAAAATAATAATATTGCCATATTTCTTAAATCCATGCATGAGTCATAACACACTGTCAACTCCATCAAAGACATCAAGGTGAGGCTATGAGAAAACTCAAGCATGCATCTTTTAAGAATGAAGTTCTAAACTATGATATCCTGATGTTCAGACACAAATCATGATGAACACATGAACATCCTGAATTAAGATTATAAGAACTTTGATTTTTCTCTTCTCCTAATCTCAACACAACCCTTAGTTAACTTATCAAACACAACATGTATGAATCCAATGAAAAACCAATGGAAATCTTCACATCTATCATCATAATGAACATCAAAACAATCCATGCAACATGATAAGAGCACACCTTTGATTTTATGAACCTTTATAGCTCATGGAGATATCAATATTGCAGACCATAATCAGAAGTATCAATATCTCATGTAAATCAAATATGAAGATCCAATCAAAAAATCAGACATGAACCACCCATATTCAGTTAACTTTGGCATTTATGTAAAAACAACAACCCTTTACTATGAATGAGCATCATGGGTATCACAACATAGAATCAATAAATCACTACGTGATCTTCTCTAGGGGATGTAGGGTAAAACACTAATCTTCTCCCTCAATCTCCAAGCTCCTACTTATTTAGCATTTTGTGAGGTATGCACTAGTTTAGGACTTGCATTTCCTACATTTTGTTTTCTCCTCCAAACTAATATAGGTTCTTTCTTTTTCTTGTCCAAAGTGCTTACCTTTTCGTTATATCTAACTGATCTTACAGGATTGCTCCAGCAATATTGTGATGTATGTCCAACCCTGTTGCACTTATAACATATGATATTACCAGAAGAATAATAATGTTTGTTTCTTGTGTTTCTATAATCATATCTTGCATGCATCTAGTAGTCTCTTCTCATATGTCTGACCTAATTGCAGTTATAGCAAACAACATTGTAGTTTGATTTGACAAACCATAATAACTACAATTCCTAGCTCTATGACTGTACTTATGATAGACATAGCAATAACCATGAAAATGAGAATAGTTATACCTGACCGAATGATATTGCCTAATAGATGAAGGTCTTGAAAAACTGTTAGTTCTTCTTCTCCTAATATCAACAATTTTATCCTTTGCTTTCTTCTTTTCATCATCAGAAATAACAGAATGATAATTCAGATCTATCTTCTGCCTAGGAGTCTGCCTAACCTTGAAACTCTTCCTATATGTTGTTGCAAAAACTATTTCCATTTTAACTTCATCTTTAATACCATAGATTTCCCCTTTTTCATATCCTAAGCCAAAATGATCCTTGTAGTTTTTCTGACTGCTCAATATTTCATCTAAAGCATTTGTACCTTTCACAAACTTCTATATTTTGACAACATCCAGACTTTTCTTTAGATTGACAACTTCACTTTCAAGTCTCAGACATTCAATTGTTTTCACCTCAAGATTAGAATTTGTTACATCTATTATTTTTTTTGCTTCCTCAATTTCAGTTTTTACACTAATAATCAATTTATTAGATTCATTAAAATTACTCTTCAATTCTGCAATCTAATTTCTGGCATTTTCAAATTCTAACGACACTTTTTCAAAATCTGAACATACCTTATCCTTGGATCCTTTTTCTTGTTGAAGTTGGTCTGTTAATCTTCAGTTTTCTTCATTAAGTTGTTTGATTGTATCTAGGGCACACAAAAGTTCTCCTTCAATATCAACTTCACAATCTTCCTCATCCTCAAAGAAATCTCTTTCTTCATCATTAAATTCTTGTTCTCCTTCAAAATCAACAACTCCTTCAGGGCTACTAACACACTCTTCATCTACAGGATTGTTCTTATTATCACTTATTGACTCAACTGAGAAGAACTTTTCCTGAGACACGACTACATTTGACTTGATAGGAATTGTTTGATCGTTCTTTTACTTGACACGGGTGTTTTTCTTTTGACTTCTACTTCTTTTACACTTACCCATGATGAGTACCCCACAACCAGGAAACCCTAAGGTTGGTTAGACCTACTGGACAAGGGTCTAGCTCTAACACCACTTGTTGGAGTATGCAAGACACTTAGATGGGTGGAGAATCAGTATCTTGTAAAACAGACTTGTTTTTGGCAACACCTAATTAACTTTTACCAACTGTGAACTTCAACCTTGATTGGTGAAAGTAAGACATTCATTTAAGAACCAAGATGAACTATCAAACCAAACTTGTGAGCATGTAAAGACATAACAACTATTTGTGAACTATGAAGAATCATTAGGACAATTCATCATGACAAACAATAGAGGCAGATTGTTACTTCATTGGATAGAGATAAGTATCAAAGTATTATACATTTGTAGTGATTTACTATGAGCATCATATAACAGTTAAATTATGAAATAATGAACAAAAACTCATGAGCAGAACTAGTAATCATAACACAGAGATTGTCCTGAGTGGAAAACCCTCTGGGGCATAAAAACCACATGAAAAATTGCCTCACTGGCTTATTAAGAGAATCTCACTGATTACAAGCCTCACTGGCTACAAAATTCCTCACTGGCAAAGCCTTACTGACTACACAAAATGCCTCACTGGAAAAGGTCATTTCTTGTCTCACTAACTTGACCTTACAGTATATGTTCCAATCATAGATAAAAACAAATACAGAGGGATACTCTATTTCTCTTAGTTCCAGACTGACATAACCTCAACAATGCATGCACATTTTTTCTATGTATCCATCATTTTGAAACCCTAACCATCATGGTAAAAGAACTATTCATATATTTGAAACACAAAAGCAAAATCTATAACTTTCGATTCTCAAAGAACTGAGATTAAAAATTGAATGTAGAGATAAAAGCAATATTACCTCATGAGTTAGACAAAAACAAACATATCAGTTGAGGATTAAGTCAACAACCTTTACCAAAGTGACTGCATAGTCCAGCATTGTCTCATCAATAGGATTCCACTCATTATGCCTTTAATACCTTGTATTTTCACGATGAAATCAGAAGTAGAAAACCTTAGCTTTAAACATAGATTATACTTTACAAAATGATTGGCCAAAAATCTTTTTTCTCAACAAAACTTTAACCTGTGCCTTCGGTAAGCCCTAAATGGGCTGGTGGATAAAAGGCTTCAAAACCTTTTGAACAACTCAGTCAATCTGCCCAGCAAGTAAAAAACATAAAGGCCTGAAGATATGTAATATTAGATATGCACTAGGAGTTCAAATACATGTTGTGTTCAACATATTGAACCAATGTAAAAACACTTTAATCCTTTTGTGCCTTTAGAACAATAAGTGTCTTTGTCACAAAGTGATACCAAATAATTTTTCCAAGAGATAAAATGAGCTTATCAACTAAGCTTATCATTAAGTGCCATGAACCCTTCCATCCAAACACAAGATCAAGACATATGATTGTCATCATAATACCACTATAACAACATAATACCAAATGACAAGCTGCCCAACAAACCCACTGAATTAGCAAATTGTAAACATTCTGATGGTCATGAAAACTGTAGCAAACATGATCAATTGAAGATCAAACATCTTTATGACTGCATCAAAGATGATCAACTAAAAATCAACTAAAGATGTGTCACAAGCATATAATGCATGAAGCAACTAAAACAGTACCGTATATATCAAGTAACAACCAACTGTATCATCTTATCATCTAACCATGGATCACCAAGAACATGTAACAAACAATTGTATCATCTTATCATCTGACCATATCCAACCCACACTGTCAAGAGAGATTGTGTCTTTCACATCAAGGACAACAGCTGTGGACAACAAACTCCCCCTTTGTCCATGATGGCAAAACACAACTCTCTCTCCCCCTTTTTGACATCAAGGCAAAGGGAGAAAGAAAAGTGTGTCAATGCCTCCAGAAGATAAGCAATATAAGCCTTAGATGAGAAACAAAACTAGAAATATAGATCATACCAAACAAATCATGACTGTCCCATGAAGAAGATTCATCCAGAATATCTGAAACATAATTGAGATGTCAGCACCATAATAAAATATTAGCAGCATAATAAGCATAAAGAGCATGTAGCAAAGCTAGACAACAACTGAGGAGACTGTCACCACTATCCAAAACATTAGAATTACTGAAGCATAATCATAAATAACTCAAGAGAAGTTGTAAAGTATGCAAAACACTCCCCTTGCAAATGAGCTATATTTACAAAACTATTCCAATTGTAAAGTGAAGATTACTATGTTAGCTCTCTATCCATGCAAGCACGAGGTTAGTAAAACCATTTTGGCTATAAAAATCTACAGAGACAACATTCACCACTTTCAAAAGAATCCAAGAAAGTGCATTTGAAACCAAGCAAAGTGTTTTTCAGTGGATATCTTCACTATCCACTTGTGAATCTTTTGCCTTTAGTTGGGTCCTCTGTGATAACCAAGTTCACCTCCTATAACCTTCAAATACAACTACATATTGTTGATGCATTAGAATGACAAACAAGCATCTTTGTAGCCCCATTATCATAGCTTACACATAGTACCCACTATTCTCAAGCATTTCAGGCATTACAATGAGAAAAACTATTACACTTCCACTATGTATTGTCACAAGCAAACACCACTGTAACCAATATGTTGTGATATCAAATATGTTTCCATACCAAGACTGTCAATATACCTACACAAACAACTACTAATAAATCATTAAGCATTAGGTAAAGCAAAGTTATTTCATTGTCAGAGTTTGCAGAGCAGACTACTATCCATTGTCAGAGGAGCATCACTGTCACCAACTATTGCTATCAACACTATTAGGGAAACATTAAAGTACTTAACACTGAAATGAGCTTTATTACTGTCATAGGATCACTGTCATTAGAGAAACATCAGATCAAAGATACGACTTATTTCATTAAGGTGAGCAATCAAATAATTCATGTTGCATACATGTCTGCCAAAATATAGGCAATCGCAACTGCAGAAAGATGATAGATAATGCAAAGAGTATCTTGAAGAAATGTTTACATCTTAGAACACCTCTGCAACAAATAAGATCATTACTGTTTGATTTCACTGTTAAGCCTACTGTGAAGGTAAACACTATCACCTTATAATAGCAGTATCAACTACCATCATTTGTCTAAGATGTTGTCCTTAAAAGTCAGCTTATCAAGGGCATTTTGTTTTAACAAGGAGCACTTTAAAACTATCCCAACAACTGCAACCATTGTCATCATCCTTTGGCTGAGAAAGTAGACATGAAAAGCACTATTTTCACTTGAGATAAAAACTAATATCCAAGCAACATATCACTGTCAAAGACCCAGAAGAGACACTTCATTGACTATCTAGCATTCGAGCAAGAGATCCATTTCATTGACCATTGTCACACTATGAACTATCACTATCTCATGATTGAGGCAAGTATACATAGCACTGACTATCACAAAAAAATAATATTGCCATATTTCTTAAATTTGTGCATGAGTCATAACACACTATCAACTCCATCAAAGACATCAAGGTGAGGCTATGACAAAACTCAAGCATGCATCTTTTAAGCATGAAGTTCTAAACTATGATATCCTGATGTTCAGACATAAATCATGATGAACACATGAACATCCTAAATTAAGATGATAAGAACATGTATGAATCCAATGAAAAACCAATGGAAATATTCACATCTATCATCATAATGAACATCAAAACAATCCATGAAACATGATAAGAGCACACCTTTGATTTTATGAACCTTTGTAGATCATGGAGATATCAATACTGTAGACCTTAATTAGAAGTAACAATATCTCATGTAAATCAACTATGAAGATCCACAAAATCAGACATGAACCACCCATATTCAGTTAACTTTAGTATTTATGTAACAACAACAACCCTTTACTATGAATGAGCATCATGGGTAGCACAACATGGAATCAATAAATCACTTCTTGATCTTCTTTAGGGGATGTAGGGTAAAACACTAATCTTCTCCCCCTATCTCCAAGCTCCTACTTATTTAGCATTTTGTGAGCTATGCACTGATTCAGGACTTGCATTTCCTACATTTTGTTTTCTCCTCCAAACTAATATAGGTTCTTTCTTTTTCTTGTCCAAAGTGCTTACCTTTCATTATATCTAACTGATCTTACAAGATTACTCTAGCAATATTGTGATGTATATCCAACCCTGTTGCACCTGTAACATATGATATTGCCAAAAGAATAATAATGTTTATTTCTTGAGTTTCTATAATCATATCTTGCATGCATCCAACAATCTCTTCTCATATGTCTGACCTTATTGCAGTTATAGCAAACAACATTGTAGTTTTGATTTGACAAACCATAATAACTACAATTCCTAGCTCTATGATCGTACTTATGATAGACATAGCAATAACCATGAAACTAAGAATAGTTATACCTAACCAAATGATACTATGCCTGATAGATGAAGGTCTTGAAAAACTGTTAGTTCTTCTTCTCCTAATATCAGTAGTTTTATCCTTTACTTTCTTCTTGTCGTCATTAGAAATAGCAGAATGATAATTCAGATCTATCTTCTGCCTAGGAGTCTGCCTAACCTTGAAACTCTTCCTATTTGTTGTTGCAAAAATTATTTCCCTTTTAACTTCATCTTTAACACCAAAGCTTTCCCCTTTTTCATATCCTAAGCCAAAATGATCCTTGTAGTTTTTTTGACTACTCAATATTTCATCTAAAGCATTTGTGCCTTTCACAAACTTCTGTATTTTGCCAACATCCAGACTTTTCTTTAGATTGACAACTTCACTTTCAAGTCTCAGACATTTAATTCTTTTCACCTCAAGATCAGAATTTGTTACATCTATTATTCTTTTTGCTTCTTCAATTTCAGTTTTTAGACTAATAATCAATTTATCAGATTCAATAGCATGACTCTTTAATTCTGCAATCTGATTTATGGCATTTTCAATTTCTAAAGACACTTTTTTAAAATCTAAACATACCTTATCCTTGGATTCTTTTTCTTGTTGAAGTTGGTCATTTAATCTTTGGTTTTCTTCATTAAGTTGTTTGATTGTATCTAGGGCACATAGAAGTTCTCCTTCAATATCAACTTCACAATCTTCTTCATCATTAAATTCCTGTTCTCTTTCAAAATCAACAACTCCTTCAAGGTTACTAACACACTCTTCTTCTACAAGATTGTTCTTATTAACACTTATTAACTCAACTGACAAGAGCTTTTCCTAAGACAAGACTACATTTGACTTGACAAGAATTGTTTGATCATACTTTTGCTTTACACTGGTGTTTTTATTTTGACTTCTATTTCTTTTACACTTACCCATGATGAGTACTCCATGACCAGGAAACCCTAAGGTTGGTTAGACCTACTAGACAGGGGTCTAGCTCTGATACCACTTGTTGGATTATGGAAGACACTGAGAGGGAGGGTGAATCAGTGTCTTATAAAATAGACTTGTTTTTGGCAACACCTAATTAACTTTTACCAACTGTGAACTTCAACCTTGAATGGTGAAAGCAAGACATTCATTTAAGAACCAAGATGAACTATCAAACCAAACTTGTGAGCATGAAAAGACAAAACAACTATTTGTGAACTATGAAGAATCATTAGGACAATTCATCATGACAAACAATAGAAGCAGATTGTTACTTCATTGGATAGAGATAAGTATCAAAGTATTATACATTTGTACTGACTTACTATGAGCATCATATAACAGTTAAATTATGAAATAATGAACAAAAACTCATGAGCAGAACAAGTAATAATAACACAAAGATTGTCCTGAGTGGAAAACCCTTTGGGGCATAAAAACCACTCAAAAAATTGCCTCACTGGCTTATTAAGAGAATCTCACTGATTACAAGCCTCACTAGCTACAAAATGCCTCACTAGCAAAGCCTCACTGGCTACACAAAATGCCTCACTGGAAAAGGTCATTTCTTGTCTCACTGACTTGACCTTACAATATATGTTCCAATCATAGATAAAAATAAATACAGAGGGACACTCTGTTTCTCTTGGTTCCAGACTATCATAACCTCAATAATTCATGCACATTTTTTCTGTGTATCCATCAATTTGAAACCCTAACCACCATGGTCAAATAATTATTCATATATTTGAAACACAAAATTAAAATCTATAACTGTCATTGCTCAAAGAACTAAGAATAAAAACTGAGTGCAGAGATAAAAGCAATATCACCTGATGAGTCAGCTAAAAATAAACATATCAGCTAAGGATTAAGTCAACAACCTTTACCAAAGAGACTGTATAGTCCAGCATTGTCTCATCAACAGGATTCCACTCATTTTTCCTTTAATACCATGTATTTTCACGATGAAATCAGAAGTAGAAAACCCTAGCTCAAAACATAGATTATACTTTACAAAATGATCAGCCAAACATCTTTTTGCTCAACAATACTTTAACCTGTGCCTTCGGTAAGCCCTAAATGGGCTGGTGGATAAAAGGCTTCGAAACCTTTTGAACAACTCAGTCAACCTCCCCAACAGGTAAAAAACATAAAGATACCCGAAGATATGCAATATTAGATATGCACTAGGAGTTCAAATACATGTCGTGGTCAACATATTAAACTGATGTAAAAACACTTTAATCCTTTTGTGCCTTTAGAACAATAAGTGTCTTTGTCACAAAGTGATACCAAATAATTTTGCCAAGAGATAAAACAAGCTTATCAAGTAAGCTTATCATTAAGTGCCATGAACCCTTCCATCCAAACATAAGATCAAGACATATGATTGTCATCATAATACCACTATCATAACATAATGCCAAATGCCAAGCTGTCCAACAAACCCACTGAATTAGCAAACTATAAACATTCTGATGTTCATGAAAACTGTAGAAAACATGATCAATTGAAGATCAAACATCTTGATAATTGTAGCAAACATGATCAACTGAAAATCAACTGAAGATGTGTCACAAGCATATAATACATCAAGAAACTGAAAGAGTACCATATATATCAAGTAACAACCAACTATATCATCTTATCATCTAACCATATCCAATCCACACTGTCAAGAGAGATTGTGTCTTTGACATTAAGGACAACAAAAACTACGTAAAAATAAAGAAAAAAACTATGCTCAAGAGTGCATGGGATTTTTGGCAAAAAATGAATTAGAAGAAAATCTAGTCAAGCAAATAGCAGTTAACTGGTTATGGTATGGCATGATGGAATGGTACCATCTATAGGTATGGTGCATGTCTTTTGCAGTTGTGGTAGCATAGCTCAACCATCAAGTGTGTTTGGTGTGTCCTAGATAGTGGAGTGCATCTATGAGCTCCTTCTTATCGCTCGTGTTTGTTGTGTATAAGATGTATAGTGTGTCTATGGCATACCATACGACACTCATGTATTCTTTGTATCTTTCATGTGTTTTCTGTGTCTTCCTTACGTGACTTGCGTGTTTATGGTGTGGTCTAAAGATGTGTGACAATGAGCCTCCCACACTGTATGTGTTTTATGTGCTTGTACTTTTTGTTTACTTTAGTTAGCATTATATAGAGATATGTAATTGCTTAATCATATATTCTCTTCATGTCTTCTTTGTGTATTGTGTGAATGTGCTCATGTCTTCTCATGTATTGTGTGCTTCCACTATCTTCTTCATGTATTGAATGCTTCCTTACTATATTCACTGTGTCTTATGTGACTGCTTAGTGTTTTCTTATGTTTGCCTAAGTCTGGGTGATAGAGATAGTCTTCAAGCTTAGGGTATGTCTTCATTCTTGTGTTTGATGTGTTTTGATATGCTTTGACAGTACTTTAATGCATGTGCGGAATCGTAAGATTGTGCACACATTAAAGTGGGGCCTAAATGTTATGGAGTAAAAAATGGACACATGCCTTTTTTACCACCTAGTTTAGCTTCTAGGTCCCTATGTTTAAACTCTACATGCTTGATTAAACATCTCGAAGAGAAATCCCCCAAAACCCATGTCAAATGGCAACTAGGAGTCTATTTAAAGATCAGATCCTAGCCAAAAAGGCACCTTGGGAATTTGGCGCTCGTGCCCAAGTCCACACTGATTGGTCAAGGTGAAATTTAAGAGATGTCAACATAGGACTTTTAAATGGGTCCTCCCTTGTTAGTTATTTCAGTTAATTTGTGAAAGGTTAATGGGATAGCATATATAAACAAGTTTTTGAATTCATTTTATTACAAGTTGATGATAGAAAGGTTGTGATATTGTGCAAAGGTGAATTCAAGGCATTCATTTGTTTTTGTTGCATATTTGTGTTAGTATTATGTTTGTTACAAATTTGAATTCATCATCAATATCCTTGTGAATTGAAGAATATTCATCCCTCTCAAGGACTTCACCACCAAGGTGACATTATCATTGTGTTTAAATTATTTCATCATCATTTGGAGTAGCCTCTACCTTGCAAGGGCATGCTCTCTCTCTCTAACAACAGTGTTGGTAAAGCTTGAATGCTAACCTAGGATTTGACTAAGGCAAGTCCCTAAACACCACAACCCCCAAACCCTTTTATTTTTGTGTGTAGGTTACAGGTGCACGAATTTAAGAAGTGAAGGTGTAGGAAGGTTGAGAAAAGGATAACATTTCAAGATTAGAATTACAATTTAGAAAATCTTCTGTGGAAGACTTGGGCACCTACCCCAGAGTCCTCTTGCCAAATCAGACATTGGATACAGCATCAAGGCATCATTTACTGCATTTCTCCAGTTCAAAGCTTCAAGAGATTTGGACTTTCCAAACTCTATATGCTCAAAATCAAATTAGTGGCCTAAGGTTGTTGAGTCAAATTTTAGCATCACATGGACCCTTCCCTCCTTGCCATGGGGCAAACTGCCATGTCACTCTCACTTTCGTGGATGTAGCCAATCGAGAGGAGGTAACACATGAGGGTGGTCTAGCTCATTGGAGAGCTAGACTTCATGGAGAGGGGTTGGCCAATCTTGGGGCTTGTGTTATTGTGTGCTTGTGTAGATGTGTTGTTCTATTATTGTTGTTGCAAAGATAACTATATAACCCAAAGCGTCACTAGTCACTGTTCTCCTATTGGATTCCTGATATTCCACCTTTGTGTAGGTAGGCTATTGTTTTCATTGATTTCTTTTTTTTGTATTGTTGGATGAATGGTCATTATACTAGGAGTTGTCTAAGTTCATGTTGTTGTAGGACAATTGGGTCCTATTGCAGTCTTGGATGGATTTCCTCTATCTTATTGAGGATTGCCCTCACCCACTCACCTCTTAGTCTTGGGTACATTCGTGAGCCGAGACAAGAGATAGGCATTTCTGAGCTAACCTTGACTTGACTTAGGGTTTGACTTAGGGTTTGTTGGACCTAAGGTTTTGACTTTGTGTTGACTTTGAATGACCTTGTGATGGAATCAAGGGTTTTGACCAAATGTTGACTATAGTTGACCTTGTGATAGAATCAATAGTTTTTGAACTTCCTAAATGTTTTTGTTCTTTTTGGGTTTTTATGAATGCAAGACTAAATGAATGCAAAACTTATTTTTGTACTTTTTTTAATGCTTTTGGAATTGAAGATGCTTTTTTCTATTCTAGGAATTAGAGAATATATGAAAGCTATGATGAAATTATCTAATGCAATGTAAGCTATTTTTTGGGGTTTTCTAAATATTTGGAATGAATTAATCTAAGAAAATGGAAATTGATCTATGAACTTGGAAAGCAAATTACTCTAAGAATGCAAGATCTATCTATTATATCAAGGAAAATGCAAGAAGATTACTAATCCCAAGAGCAATTTTGATTGTCTAATTCCTACAAATTGAAAGAAAGCATAAAGGAACCTAGAATAAAGAAGACACGTGAGCCTCCACTACCCTCAGATATCCTTGTGTGGCAACCTTGTATCCTTTTGTAGCAGTGGGGAATCCTCTTGGTGATAAGATGACAATAGAAGCAAAAGAAGATATTGAAGCTTTTTGAAGAGAGCTCAATGAGAGCTCTGATGAGCACTATGGCTTGATGTGAGCAATGTATGGATGTGTAAAGAGCTTTATGTGAAATCTAGATGAAGAAATGAACAAAACAAAAGGCTCCTATGTCCTGTATGAGCATGAGAATGCTTGATGTGGAGAGCAATAACTTGCAAGAGTTGTGTGCACAAATGAAATTGCCTCTCTTTGTGCTTGAGGGAGGGGTATTTATAGGTTAGAAGGGATGAGGAGTGAGGAAAAAGGAGAGTTAACTCAATTTGATTGGATAGTTAACTTAGAAGATTCAACAGTGATCTGGGCTAAAATTGGAGTGATCTACCCAGTAAAAGCTTATCACTCAAGAAAAAGTGAAGAAGGAGTGCATGGGAATGCATGAGAATGAATGAGTTGCTAATTAAAGATAAAATAGATCTAATTATGCATGTGTAGGTGTATGAAATAGTTAACTCTATATTAGGCACAAAAATCCATGCAAATAGGAAGAAAAACAAGCGAAAACAAAGCTTTTTCGAGTTAGAAACTTGAGTTTTTCCATGGCTAAAAACATGACAGAGTTACCCAAGGGTCACCCCTATCACCAATCAGGTCACCCAGGGGCATCCCATGGGTGACCCTCAAAAGAGGGCACCTGGGTTGAAGTGCATGATGGGAGATGGAAGAAGAGGAGAAAAGAAGGGGATCTACCTCCGAAAACAAGTCAGTCATGTGTCAAAATCCAAATCTCCACTTGCAAAGTAGGATCTCCCTAATCTCGTGAGGGGAGATCTAGAAATAATAGGTGGAGATTTGGATTGGTTGAGTGAAAATGAAAACCAAAAGTTGGAGATGGCTAGGGGGACCTCAAGAAGGCTTCTAGAAGTGGGAATGGATGAAAAACACTAGGGAAAGGTGAAAACTAACATAAAAGACACACACAAGGCTTAGGAACAGCGTCACAAGCTCAGAAAGTGCAAATTGACAAGTGTCAAATAGTGTCAAAAAGCATCGACAAGAGAGAGAGAGAGAACAACAAAGGGGAAACAACACAAGATAAAATAAAAGACACATCAACAAGAGAATTGTTGTTGAAAGAATGTTATTTCATGCTTACATGTATGTGACAAGGATTATAACTTATCATAGGGGTCCTCATGGAGGTTGTGCATGATTTTTTATAGACTCGGGAGCTCGCCCTGAAGTCTTTCGACATTTTAGCTTCAGAGGTACAAATTACAACATCTTTCTAATCATCCAGGTGCTCTCAGATCTTGATTTGTTTTGTTTGACTATCATAAGCTGAACATCTTGCAATTAGGGTTTTACTCTCATCTAGCCTAAAGCTTGGTAAAAATCTTAGTTGAATCACATCTTTCCTTGACAAACAGGAGCATAAGATCTATAGTTGAGTCCACCTTCTCCTTGGTTGTGATTTAGCTCAATCTTATCCTTGAATGTTATAGAGAAAGAGGGTTTGATCTTGTGTACTTAATGCATTTCATCATTCCCCCTTTTCCCTACTAAACAAACACCAATAACAATAATGATTGTTTACAAAATTGCAAGTTGAAATACATGCTATGATTTTCAACTTGCACCTCACAAGGTACTAAAACCCGATCCTACTATTTTTCAATTTTTAGTTTTTGAATATTTAATAAGTTTAGACCTTTAATATTCTCCCAATCCCTACAAAACTTTTGATGAGCCTCTTTCAATGAGGTAGTTCTGCATAGGCATAAAAGAATATGTTTGGATGTAGATGGAAAAAGTAAGGTGGAGAAAGGAAAACAATATAGGATCAAAGAAATTGACAAGTATTTCATAAACCAAATTGAAATTGAATTCCATACTTATACATTATCATCTTGTAATCTCTAGATCTAAACCTTTTGAAAACTTTCCTAATCCTCAATTCATTGAATTTTAAGTTTAGAATGTTGATCAATTCCACAGAGTCAAATACTTGGAAGGAAATAGTGCTATATATGGCAAAGGGGCTCTTAATAGGGAATAGATTAAGGTTACAAGATAGAGATTTGAATTAAGGAAGTTTTCAAGACTAAAAAGAAGCACTTGATACATGCTAGAAATGTGTTAAAGTAGGAGTCTTATCATAGAAAAGACTATCCCTAATAATGTGGCTTTAACTTAGCAAGTTCTATTTTTTCCATTGGCATTCATTCATCAATATTACTCTTTTATAGTTGATTTTCAAATCTAACTTCAGTTAACTAAATTATTAGTAGATTGATTTCGGTTAGTGCCTTTCATATGGAATATATTTTTTAAACTTTATACATCAATTAAAAAATTGCACTTTTTAAATAATGTTAATTTATTCTATTAAGCATTATAATTACATGTATTTCAAATAATAAATTATAGATTCTACTAGAAATGAAGGTAAACAACTATCAATGGAAAATTGATTACAATTCTATTATATAGATATTTAACTATGTAGAACCAAAATGGAGATGGTATGAAATCAACACAAATAAACAATGAATTAGAAGATCAAACATATAACACAATATTTGCATGGAGAAACCCTTTCGAACAAAAACTCCACACAAGAAGAGATGCACCAATCTATATTAACCTCAATAGAGTTTACAATACAACACTCA